>MCFL01000015.1:0-532520 GCA_002102555.1 Catenaria anguillulae PL171
CAGCGCAAGCGGCCTTTGTTGCTGGTGGCCACCAACGTGACCTGGGCCGATGCCGGACTGCGGCTGCGGCGGCGCGTCCTGTTGCTCCTGCTGTTTGCCAATCGGGCCGGACGGCGGCGGCGGTGGCGGCGGTGCGTACTGTTGCTCCTGCTGGTTGCCAATCGGGCCGGACGGCGGCGGCGGTGGCGGCGGTGCGTACTGCTGCTGCTGCTGCGGCTGCGCGTACTGCTGCTGTGGCTGCTGCTGCGGCTGCGCGTACTGCTGCTGCGGCTGCTGCTGCGGCTGCGCGTACTGCTGCTGCGGCTGCTGCTGCGGCTGCGCGTACTGCTGCTGCTGCTGCGCGTACTGCTGCTGCGGCTGCTGCTGCGGCTGCGCGTACTGCTGCTGTGGCTGCTGCTGCGGCTGCGCGTACTGCTGCTGTGGCTGCTGCTGCGGCTGCGCGTACTGCTGCTGTGGCTGCTGCTGCGGCTGCGCGTACTGCTGCGGCTGCTGCGGCTGCGGCTGCGCGTACTGCTGCGGGCTGCTGCGGCTGCGGCTGCGCGTACTGCTGCTGCGGCTGCTGCTGCGGCTGCGCGTACTGCTGCTGCGGCCGGTGACGGGAATTGCTGCTGGTGGTGGTCACCAGCCCGGCCGTTGTGCATTGCGGCGGTGCGTGTTGTTGCTGTGCGTGGTACATGGCGAGGCGCTGCTGGGCCGGGTCCATGGCGGGCGTGAGCGCGGCAGGTGCATCATGCATCTGCTGTCCGTACGGATGTTGATATTGAGCACGCGAAAATGGTGACTCGGATGGCCTGTCGTCACCAACATCCACATCATCCTCAAAATCGTCACCACCCCAAGAGCCGTCATCATCGTGGTCGCTTTCGTCGGCCTGATTCCGGGACCTTTGCCCTTTCGCCATTGCCTCGCACAGGATGGTTGATGGAGCGCAGCCGGTCTCATCGAAGCGCCACCTGATGATGTAAATGCGACGCAGCTTGGGAGGTTGCGCGATCTGGGCAACCTTTGCCAAATTGTCCAAAGTCCACGTGTCGGGCGACGTGACGAATCCATGGAACTGCCAATGTGAAGATTGGTCGCTCGAATTGCCACGGCAATACTTGGCGAAAGCAAAATTTTGCCTAAACAAGCGTTTTGTCAGTCAGGCACAAGCAAATGGCAGCGTCGTCAGGTGTTGAAGAAAACTCGTGCATACCACCTAGGCAGATTGTCGGGGGTCTGACCGGGATCAAGCGACGACATTACCTGCTGGCGCAAGGAACTTGGGGAGTTGTGAAGGAGGAACCTACACGAAATTGAGAAAAACGGTTAGTGTGTTTGCAAATAGATTGATACAGCGAGAGGAAGTGAATTTACGCACTCGAGGAATTGGCCATTCCTCTTGCCGCTGCGAACTTGATTCTCTCGCAACGGGTGGCCACAGTCGTCCTGCTTGACAAACAGAATGCGCTGGCCCTGGTCAAGAGGCCCATTTCTCGATGGCTCCGTCCTTGGGCGCTTGCTATCGGGACCGTGGCCAGCTGCCGCGGGCTGCTTGTTGCCGCGCCCGCGCTTCTTGGACTTATTGGCGGTGCTTTTGTCCGAGTTAATCGCAGCGATTTGCTGTGCGTTCGCCGTCAGCCGGGATGCAGTGATTGGATCGCCGTGAGTGGCCAACTTTGCACGGTCCGGGTCCACGTCATTGAGGTATGGCACAGGAGGCCGGTTCTGCGAGCTTGGGTTGTTGTGGCTGTCGGAGGTAACCGGGCCGTGCACGGATGGCGCATGGGAAGCTGCAGGAGCGGCAGCGGGGAGAGCAGGAGGCGAGTGGTGGTGATGTTGGAGGTGTTGGTACGTTGGTTGTTGGGACGCCGGCTGCGGGAGATGTTGTTGGAAGATCGCGGGAGGTTGCTGGTTTTGCGCAGCCGTCGGCCCGACAGATGCGGAATACTGCTGCTGCTGCTGCTGCTGATGATGATGATGATGATGATGGGGGTTGAAGTGTGGTTGCGGAGTGGGCGCTGGCATATACTGTTGGTGCTGTTGATTCTGAGCAGTCGAATGGACGTGGTCGGTGGTGGCGGTGGTGGGCATGTGCGTGCCGGTGTAGCCTGGCGTGTAGCCGGGGCCTGGCGCATAGCTCGGCGCCAACGGGGGCGGATGTGGGTACGGCTGCATTCAGATTGCGGCGGTTTGCACGGAGGGCTGGATAGTACGGTGACAGAGGCGGGTTGTGGGCTGCGGGTCGGCAAGGCAGCTTGGTAGTCGAAGAAGTACTAACTAGTGGGAAGTGTGTCCAAAAGAGTGGCGGGTCGGCAAACGGGAAGGTGGTGTGGCCACCGGATCGGGTTGTTCGTTGAGACGGAGGACTCGGATCCCGTGCCAGCCACATGACCAGTTGCTGGGTCGTGAGATCGAGTATCATGCTGGGTGCCGGAGCAGAAGACGCCCGCTGGCAGCGGCACTTGGCCATCCTTTCCTCATCCTTCACCGGATGTTGGTGGACCAACCCCGTCATGGGCCATGAGAAGTCGAGCACAATGCCCGTGGGATGCAGTTGCATTTTGTGAGCAATGAGCTCATTGCATGGGGTTACTTGTTGAGCGGTATACCCTCACACATGTATACTCTCGCTGGCTGGCCCGCCACGAGCGCGTGCACGGCCTGAGGCCGGAAGATCGGAGATGGACGTGCATGCACCGAAGTCAATGTCAAAGTCGATGTCACAATCGGTTTGTTCGTGTTCTCGAAGTCAATATGGCTTTTGTCGCGGATCACCCGTCATATGTTTCTGATTGATGCGTCAAATTCGCATTCGCGCAAAATGACAAATTGAATTGACCCACACCTTCGGGCGTTTGATGTCAGCAACACTCTCCGGAACTGTCTCTCCCACCTTGAATATACACAATATCTTTGCCTGCAGTATCAAGCATTTGCCGGCCAAGCACAGTACCCGCCCGAGTGCCTCCGTAGCTCGTCTTTCAACGATCTGCCTGCCTGACCGCCGCCGCGCACGCACGCCGCCAAGGTCCACAACTTGAGATTCGATTTCGAGGTACGTTTGCCGTGGTTGCCCTGTCGCCAGACTTTGCATTGTATTGTTCAAGGCTCTCCACTTTGGGTCATTATGGTGGATTGGTGGATTGGTGAATTGACCATGTTATCGTCTGCTCCACACACAGCCTTCTGCCCCGCAGAGCACTCGCGAGCAACTGGCGGCGAACAAACTGTTTTGAGCACGTTAGTGCGTTGTCTCTCAACTGGTCGCAACTTGGCGAACAACGCTACTGCTTTGCTTTGATCGCCAAGCGAACGGTACAGTATCTGTGGACGACGTCAACTCACACACGCAGGCTGACTCAAGGATGGACACACAGGGAACAGCCGAAGCCGCCCCACGCACCCACGAGGCAAGTGTGACTGACCTCCGCTGGCCGGCCGCCTCCTGTTTCAATTATGGCGGTGCCAGCATCGGCATCGGGGGCTCCCGATCCGACCGGCGCCCGTCTTGCTGGGCCTAATAGCAGCAGCATCAGCTCCGAACCAGACCCGCACGCCCGCGCCGCCAACACGCCGCCTCCTCCACAACCTCCTTCCTCAAGTCCCTCGCCAAACGCGGTCTCCATCAGCACAAATGCTCCGATCCCGGTGACTGGTCCGCAATGCGACGCGCGCGGCCTGCCCGCGCCTGCCTCGGCCAATTCACCACCAAGAGCCTCCATCCCGGGCCGTCCGCCATCGTGCGGATCACGGAATCCCAGCCAAGTGTGCAGCGCAGGGCAATGTTGTTCAAGCGAAGGATGGTGTGGGCCGACGGCGTTTGCCGCTGGCGTGTACATTGAAAACGGAGTCGCCATGAACCAGTCGGCGGCAGAGGCCCTGTATTGCGCGGCGCCACAAGGCGATTGGCGCAACTGGACGCCAGTCGGTCCTTGCTCGCTTTTAGGTGTTTCTTACCCCTGGGATCCAACAAAAGCGCCACCTCTGTCGGCGCCCAACACGTCGCCCTCAGTTCCAACATTGCTGCCACCCGTGCCAACAACGTCGGGCGGTCAGACCATGACGTCGGGCGGCAAGGATAGTTCAGGCAACTCCAGAAACGGTGCGAGCACTGGTGGTGACGAAGGCTTGTCAACTGGGACCGCGATTCTTCTTGGTGCAATCTTTGGCATTGTCCTGGCGTCTGTGCTTTCGGCGGGATTGTGGTGGTGGTGGATGCGGACACGAGCTCAAAGAGGGTCGACAAAGGGCCTTCGTCGCAGATCGCTTTTGCTGCCACCAGGCTCGTGGGAAGACGAAGTGGCGGTTCTGAAGCGGCAATCGGGTCAACCTTCAGTCGCTCACCACGACGAATCGGACATGGTACCCATGATGGTACCAGGATCGTCACAACGAGGTGGCTCGAGCGCGAACGCCGCGGGCAAGGTCAATTCGTCAGCAGCAACCTCTCCATCGCCCACGAACGAGTACCACTCTGGCCCACAATCGATTCCCCAGCACTACCACCGCCCAAATCATACCCAAGGCTATCGCAGCCACCAATACCCACCGCAGCAACCGTATCCTCACCACGTTGTCGGCCCAACTCGCTCAGCGGCTGCATCTGGCAGCCTGGGCTATCTCGGAACTGGCATTTCCAGCAAAGACCCGCTGCTCTCTGACGTTCAGCTCGACAATGCCCGCCCATCTACTCCTCCATCGGCCATTCAGCCCGCACTGTTACCCATCAGCATTTCCTCTCCCTCTCCTTTTGGTTCCTTGTTCCGCGGCCCATCTTGGGATACGAATGCCACGTCTGTGCCCGAGCAGTACCCAAGTGCACACCAACTGAAATCCCCTTCGCGTCCCATTACGGCCCCGCCTCAAGCCATCGACATGGAGTCTCCCTCGCTTGAGCTCAAGTCGCCCATCACACCGGCGCTGTTACTTGCGCAGGCCATCAACTCAATTGACGAATCCGACCTTGGATGTACTCCACGACAGGACAGTCAGGCGTCGCGATCTTTGGCCGCCATTCTGAACGGATCCATGTCGTGCCCCAACCTGGCCCAACGCCCAGCAGTGCCGGCCAAAAAGGACTCATTCATGTCATCCACTTCGGGTAGTGCGTCGACGTTGCACTTGCATCAACATGTTCGGCAAACTCCGTCGCCAGACCAAGGAAATCAACCAAACCAATACTCGCTGCTTGGGTACTCGACCTACTCTGGCCCACGTCCGCCCATGCCGCCCGTCCCTGAATCGCCCGTTCTCTTCCATCCACAACTCTCTGCCATTGCGCTATCCGCCGAGGGCGCCAACACACCAAGCGCAGTCGGCTCAAATTTGTCAGCGCGCACACAACGCACCACCTCGATCCTTTCGCGCCGCGACTCGCTCCCGCCGGGCATGCTTGCCAACCTCGCCAACTCGGCTGGAATTAGCATTAGCGGCAGCCCCATGCTCAACTCGGAGCAACCCACGACGAGCCAAGCACCTACCCCGCGCCCGGCTCCCGTCCAGCCAACGCTCGTGCATTCCGATGGGATGGCCTCGGTCATTTCTGGCTCATTTGTGAGTGCCGCCGGCTCGGATCCGCTGCTTGACAATGACGCGCCACCAGAGTCGCTGCTGCCGAGATTCACGGCGGCGCTTGCAACATATGGTGCGATGCCCGGGGTCAGGATTGCGCGTCAATCGTTTGCGGGTGCAGAAGAAGACGAGCTCGATTTGCGCGTGGGTGATGCCGTGATGGTTGTCCAGATCTATTCGGATGCGTGGTGTCAGGGCACGAATCAGCGGTCCGGGCTCAGTGGTGTGTTTCCGTTGTGTGCATTGGATCCCATGGGCGAGCAAGATAAGGTGGTTGCGGCGTTGCTGGATGACCTGGCGGATTTGCCAAGCATTGACATCGAGTGACCCCTATCGTTTGACATCCCATTCATCTTGCTGTGCTCTCATGCTTGCGTTGCGGTCTTGTGTGAATTTTTCTTCTCACTCAATTATTCTGTTTACTCGTTTTGTGTCTCATTCTTGCCGCTCAGTCGCTCATTCTTCCACTCCTGCTTTCCGCTTTGTTGAAGCGGTCTTTTCCCACCCCCTGCTCACATTCATTGTGTTTTTCTGTTTCGATGGCATCAAGCTCTCGCGTATTGTGTTTCG
Source organism: Catenaria anguillulae PL171 (assembly GCA_002102555.1). Lineage (NCBI taxonomy): Eukaryota > Fungi > Blastocladiomycota > Blastocladiomycetes > Blastocladiales > Catenariaceae > Catenaria > Catenaria anguillulae. The sequence goes on from MCFL01000015.1 coordinate 6,124, forward strand.
TTGGCCTTGCTTGATTCGCCACTCAAGCTGCCCTTGTTCCCTTGTCGCATCTTTTGCAAATTGTGTGAGTTATCCCCGATCCATTCCCATTGTCCTTGTCATCAGTTCTTGTGTCCCAACCTTTATGCAATTGTTTTCTCAGCAACAGTTCCATCAACAAAGGAATACGCTAGATATACTTATTAAATCATCGAAGAAAGACATCGTTTCCACCCTCAACGTCTGCATGCACGCACCCGAAACCAAAAGCCCATCATTCAATCAAATGCAAAGTCGATCATGGCCATCAAATCATCGTCCAGCTTCAACAACCCGGCCGAATCTTGGTACACGTCATGTCCGCTTGTGCCTGGTTTGCTCGCAACTGCAGGTGTCGGAGCTGCATCCTTCGCCATCGCCAGGCTTGTGTTCGCCACAGCCGCTTTTGTGGTGGGCTCAGGAGGTGAAGTCGCCGGATCCAAAACAGCTGGTATTGCCTTGGGCGACAAGGAAAGCGGCTCGAGGATCGAGGCGGTTACGCTACCTATGGATACATCAAACGGTCGTGGAATGTGGAGCGGCTGGTCGCCATTCGGAGGCTGCACGGTTTTAGTGGGCGATGCAGATGACGCAGAAGCCGCAGCAGCGGGACTGGCCGATTGAGTGACAAAAGATGTCGGCGTGGGCGACACTGGCTTGGATGGCAAATGTGGCGTGATGGGTACCGCCGGGTTTGAGGAGTCGGCCCATGCAGCCTTCTTTGAGACAGGAGACTTGGCAGTCGCAATGGGAACTGGTGCAGCGGTCTTGTCCGCGGCCGACGCACCCGTCTCAGCGGGCGTTCCAGTCGCGTTGCCATTTCTCGGCGGCGTGGATTCTGGAGCAACGGAGGACGATACCTTGGATGGAGCAATTGCTGAATCGACTGGCTTGACCTTGCTTGAGTCTGCTTGGGTGTCCTTGGTCTGCTCGTACAATCTCAACGCTATAGCCTGTGGCTTCAAGACCGGCGGTGTATCCACGGGCACGGTTGTTGGTACCGTCATAGCTACTGTAGCCTGCTGCTCAATCTTGAGCCTCTCGGCCTCGTCTGCTCGCTGCTTCTTTTTCTCTTCCTCTTGCTTCTTGCGAGCTATCGTCGCCGCCTTGATCATCTGCTCCATGGACATTTGCCTTTCGACCCGTGCTCCCTCGGCATCCGTCTTGGTACCTGCCGCCTCAACCTCCTTGACTCTTTCCTGCTCCTGGTCCAACACCTTGCCCAAACTTTGCACCACCTCCTTGTCCTTCTTCTCGACCTCCTTTGCCCTCTCAACCTTTTCCTTCAGGGCTTTCCGCATATCGCTCAACTTGACGCCCTTACCGCCGCTCTTCTTGTCCATCCAATCGACAAGCGCCGCCCTCACCTCATTCAACTTGCCCACGACCCTCGCCTCTGCCTCGTGCGCATCCACGAGCCACTGTGCATACTCTTGCTCAACATTTGCCTTGACCTCCTCCATCTTTCTCCGGCGCTCATTGACTTGAATCCACTCGTCGGGCACATGATCCACCACATACTCTGGATGCGCCACCGTGACGGGCGTCACGCCAAACCACTGTAACTGATGCTCGAGCATGTACGTGCGCGCCACATGTGCGGCCAAATCGCCCGCCATGCCCTGGACCTTGGCCACATGATCCTGCTTGACTGCCTCTGCTGCCGTGGCCGCAATGCGTTCGGCGGCCGCAAGTTTGGTGCGCAGCGACTGCTCGCGCGCACTCACGGCTTGAGCTTCCCACATGGCGACGCGGGGTGGGGCTGGCGGAGCAGTGGATGCCGACAACGAGGTGCCCGATTCCAGTTGCGCGGCGTATTTGTCGCGTTCGCCTTGGACGCGTTTGAGCTCGCGCTTGTAAAAGTCGACATCGGCTGCCAGTTTTGTGGTGCGTGTGGCGAGCCCTGTGGCGGTGGCAAGGTCGTTGGACCGATTGACAACGAGGGTTTTGTCGTATGCGTCGGTTGGTGTGTGATCCCTGCCCATCAAAACAGACCGTGGGAAGGTAAGCATGTCGACGCCAAAAACAAAACTTGAGGAAACAAAAAGATGGATGAAAACAAACCCGCCGTCTTCAAAGAATGCCTTTGTCTCCTGGAACCACCGCTTAGCCGCGCCAAGCACTGCCCCGGCCCCCGTCGAGCTGCCATGCCCCGATCCCACGTGCAAATGCGAATAGTGCTTGCTGGTGTTTGCCCCATTGGGTGACCGCAAGATGGCCGGCCCGCCCATGACCGTGGATGTTGGCGAGTAAGGTGCCGTCATTTGTGACCCTTGGACGCTGATGTGCGTTTGTACGGTTTGCACCGATATGCCCGATCCGTTGCTTTCCGTGCGCTGGTGGCGTGCACCGACCGAGGGCGGGGCGTGGCGTGGTGGGGCAAGCGATGGCGTCATGCTGGCTTGCGATCCGGTGCGAAAGGCTTGGTTTTGGATGGCAGCAAGCTTGGTCGGGGAGATGTTGGGTGAGTTGTTGAATGAGGTTGGCGAGGTTGGTGGCTGGGATTGAGGAGCATCGGAAAACGAGTTGCCCCGTTCGGTCGTTGCGGGTGAAGTACAACGCTGTACGCCAGAGAGGAGCGACGGTTGCTGCTCACGAGAGGATGTCCCCATTGGAGGTGAGGCCGGTCGGGGAAGGGTGGGCTGTGTGCATTGAATAGTGACAGGTGCTGTTGGAGTCGACACGTGCATTGATCCTCGTGGCGATGAGGCTGTCGCGCGGGACAGAACCGGGGTTGCTTGAACCTGGCTGGAGGTGGAGGAGTTCGAGTACCGCGCAGAATACGGGGTGATGGTTGTGGCGGGGCTCTTAATGGGCGAAACCAGTGATTGCTGGTTTGACTGAACACTACTGGCCCCCGCTAAAGTCGACCCGGTCGATGGTGTGGGTGACGTTGCTGTCGTGTCAAGCATAGCAAGGTCAAGTTGTTTGCGCCTAACTGTGCCGCGACGACCGGGCGTGGTCGCCGGCAGGGTGTTGGCAGTGGAATCTGGTGATTGCATGGTGTGTGTTTAGGCAAGTGACGATTTCATCTATGGTACCCAGTCACGGGTCGCACTCTTTTCGCCCGACTGACGAACGTGCGGACACTGGGCTCAGACGTGACGCGTTCCCTTGGATCGATCGACAACTGTGAGGGTACCCAAAGCGGGCTGCCGATCCAGCTTGCTTGCCTTTTTTTTTACTGGCTTGATTTTGACAGCAGGTGCAACCACAGTAAAATGAAATTATTCATTCATCCACAGGGTATCAATGTACTTGACTTTTGTTCATCTGGATCGACTCTGCGCATCTGCTGCCGCCCCAATACGCTCCCGGACAGGCCCGCCATCGCATCCTGACACCCTCTTCACCTCCCTGTTCCATCAGACAGACGGTTGACTGAAAGTTGTCCTCTTTTGCCGCCTGCCAGCACACACACACATACGCATAGGCCTATCAGCTCCACCATGATCCAACTCAAATCCATGCTCAACGTCATCGACAACTCTGGCGCCCGCCTTGTCGAATGTATCCGAGTGGTTGCCGGTCGCTCGGCCTCGCTCGGGGACCAAATTACCGTCGTTGTCAAGGAGGCTCGGCCACTGCCCACGACGGGCATGACTGCCGCCTCGCTGGCCAACAAGGTCAAGAAGGGAGATGTGCGCCGCGCCGTCATTGTTCGTGCTCGCAAGGAGGTGCGCCGGCCAGATGGCCGGTATGTGCGGTTTGACGACAATGCGTGCGTGCTGTTGAACACGCAGGGACAGCCGCTGGGAACTCGAGTGTTGGGGGTGGTGGCAAATGAGTTGCGTATGAAGAAGTGGGCAAAGGTGATTTCGTTGGCGCCCAAGGTTGTGTAAGTGAGTTGGTGATGACGACTTGCTCGTGTGGATTGTTTTTTCCGTTTCACTTGTATTAATATCAATTCGTTAGCATGTACCGTGCCGACACGCAAAGTGATTATTTGTCCCTCGTCCATACCAATTCCAGTTCGATCTGTTCCATCGATAGACGACGACGACGACGGCCGAGATCAGGTCGTGTGCCCGAGGCCATCATCGAGGAATTCCTTCGTCGCATTCCTGAGCCTAACCACCCAAGGCAATCGCCTCTTCCCGGATCCAAGTTTTCAATTCTCGACCCATCCATTTTTCAATCATATTTATCACCATGTTTTCTCCTGTCCACTCTGGATTGCGCTCGTTTGCCGCTGGCGGCCTTGCCCGTGCCATTTCGGCCGAGGCCAAGATCCTTGGCTCAAAACCCCGCCAACAATGGGCTCACGCTCAAGGTGCGTCAATCCGTTTGCAATTGAAATTTCACCCTGCATCCTCGCTGCATTGCCCATGGCATCCTGTGGCGGACTCGGCAGTGGCATCACACCTCCCCCTCCCGGGCTAGGGGGCAAACACCAGTTGCGACTCGGGAATCGCGGAGTCTCGTGAAGTCAAAAGGCAAACTGGCACCACCGGCAAGTTCGGCGCCGCTTACGCCGAGACTAACGAGGTGAGGCGTTGCCAAGGTCCCAGGCGTACACGTTTACGTGATGGCGGGACAGGATTGGAGCCAAGGGCGCGAAATCTGTCCGGATTTGGCGGCAACTCGATCGACGCTGAACAAATGGAAAGCAAGCAGCCTGTTGTCGTCCGCGGCGCATCGCCCTTTGTCACCCTCACATCACACACACGCCACGAGCGTGCTGACAGATGCCCTCGCGAGCCGAGGCCCATCTGATTTCATTGCCCAGCATAAATACTGAATCGGACCCCGCAGCCTAACTTCTCTTTCTATATTGTTACACTCATCCCACGCGCTTGACTGCTCTGCATACAGCCTCTTGTTCTCCGTTTTCGTCACGCTTCTCAACGACGACAACAACCGCAACTGCTAACACGGCCCGTGCCTCATCGCCTTCTCGCACCTCCAACATCAACAACAAACGCTCGATTCGCGCCCGCTCCTTTGCAACTTCGGCTCTTCTCGCTGTCCCCGCCTCCGCCACTTCGTCCCCCACACAACACTCGCAAATGACTCAAGAAACCATGCCCAAGGTCAACAAGGTTGTCATCATCGGCTCGGGTCCCGCCGCGCACACTGCCGTACGCTTACTTCCTGCTTTGCTATTGGTGTTCCGATCTTGTGTCACACATCACACATTGCTTGACGGGCACTCACCTCACGTCACCCAATGTTGCCCGATTCCATCATTTTACATGTCCCTTTCAACAGGCCATCTATGCCGGCCGTGCCAACCTCAACCCCATCATGTACGAAGGCTTCATGGCCGGCGGTATCGCGGCCGGTGGTCAGCTCACAACCACGACCGAGGTTGAAAACTTCCCCGGATGGCCCACCGGCATCACGGGCTCGGAACTCATGGACCGCATGCGCCAGCAATCCGAGCATTGCGGCACCACCATTGTCACGGAAACCATTTCCAAGGTGGACCTTTCGTCGCGGCCCTTCAAGCTGTGGCCCGAGGGCGAGGAGGACAAGGAGCCCGTGTTGACCGAGACACTCATCATTGCCACGGGCGCCACGGCCAAGCGGCTGCACTTGGAGGGCGAGGACAAGTACTGGAACGCCGGCATGTCTGCATGTGCCGTGTGCGATGGACCCGCACCCATCTTCCGCAACAAGCCCCTGGCCGTGCTCGGCGGCGGTGACTCGGCGTGCGAGGAGGCCACCTACTTGACAAAGTATGCGTCCAAGGTATACTTGATTGTACGCCGCGACAAGCTCAGGGCGTCCAAGGTGATGGCGCACCGTGCCATGACCAACCCCAAGATTGAGATTCTGTGGAACTCTGTGCCCGTCAAGGCCAACGGCGACGGCCGGTTGTTGACGAGCATGACGCTCGAGTCGACGGCTGCAGAGACAAAGGGCGAGAAGCGCGACTTGCCAGTCAATGGCTTCTTCTACGCCATTGGCCATCAGCCCAACACGTCCTTGCTCGCAAACGCCGATGGCAAGGGCTCGCAGGTGGCCACGGACGAGGATGGCTACATTGTGCATGCCGAGCCCGGATCTACCATGACCACGGTCCCCGGTGTGTTTGCTTGCGGTGACGTTGCCGACAAGAAGTACCGCCAGGCCATCACCGCTGCCGGCAGTGGCTGTGCCGCGGCCTTGGATGCCGAGCGGTACCTTGAGGCGCTCGAGGCTGAGTCTCACTAAGTGTGCAAGTGTTCTGAGTAGTGATGCCAGTTGGTGGTTGCTTTGCTTTGCTTTGCTTTGCTTGTGTGTGTGTGTTTATCATACTATTTCACTTGTTTGTTTCGAGATTAGCGTTTGCTCTGTCATTGTCTCCCCTGTGCACATTCTTCATCAATAGGAATAGTTCCTCTGATGTTCACAGCGATAAACTGGTTGCCATTGATGTGGTCAGTGTGGTCAATGTGATGAGTCTTGGAGGTGAGTCGTGGACCCCTGGGCCGGCGCCAGATCGACGGCCTGCTGACTGGATTGGCCGATTGTTGTGACGAGAGGTCACTTAGCATTGGAGTCAGTCGTGTCAACGTAAACTTCTTCTTTTCTCGTCATCATCCATGAAGCATCACCGTCAGCGTCAGTGTTAGCCGCCGCTATATCAATGCTGAGTTCCGCTCGCCGTCTTGTCTCCCGAACCGCCACCTTCAAGCCCATCGTCGTCACCCCGTTGCCATTGCCGACACTTGCACTCGCCAACCAACTGCGATTCCGCTCTCAATCAGTGCTCACCATGTCTGCCATCAACGAAATCCAAACCGCCACCGCCGTGCCCGCCGCTGACGTCGCCGCTGCCGCCGGCGCACCCGCCCCGGACGTCAAGCGTCGCGCCAAGAAGGAAAAGGTCGCCGAGGAAAAGAAGTTCAACCTCAAGACCCCAAAGGTCAGTGCTGAATTTCAGTCATGCCGGCAGTCTCTTCCCCCAACCTAACCGCTGCCCCGGTCACTTCATTCCCTGTGTTTAGGGCACCACCGACTTCATGCCCTCCGAAATGGCTCTGCGTGAGCAAATTTTCTCCACCATCACCTCCATCTTCAAGCAGCACGGCGGCGTGACCATCGACACGCCCGTGTTTGAGCTCAAGGAGATTCTGTCGGGCAAGTACGGCGAAGACTCCAAGCTCATCTACGACCTGCAAGACCAAGGTGGCGAGCTGTGCTCGCTGCGCTACGACCTGACTGTCCCCTTTGCGCGCTTCCTTGCCATGAACGGCAACCAGTTCCCGGCCATCAAGCGCTACCACATTGCCAAGGTGTACCGGCGCGACCAGCCCGCCATGACCAAGGGCCGTCGTCGCGAGTTTTTCCAGTGTGATTTCGATATTGCCGGCGCTTACGACCCCATGATCCCCGATGCCGAGATTTTGACCATTTTGACGCGCATCCTGACCGAGCTCGATGTCGGAAGGTTCCAGATCAAGTTGAACCACAGGGGCATTTTGGATGGCATCTTTTCCGTGTGCGGCGTGCCCACCGACTTGTTGCGGCCCATCTCGAGTGCCGTTGACAAGATGGACAAGATGCCGTGGGCCGAGGTCAAGAAAGAGATGTTGGAGAAGGGCATTACAGACGAGGTTGCCGAGGCCATTGGCGTGTACGTCAAGCAAAAGGGGTCCAAGGAGTTGGTGCAGGCCTTGTTGCAGGACGAAAAGCTGAGCGGCAATGCACAGGCAAAGGCTGCATTGGACGAGCTGGCCTTGTTGTTTGAGTATCTCGATGTGTTTGAGGTCACGGACAAGGTACCGCTTCTTTCCTTTCCACCTTGTCCATGTGGTTGAACGTGATCTGTGCTGACCTTTTCCGTCTTCGGTAGATTTCATTTGACCTGTCCCTCGCTCGCGGTCTCGACTACTACACGGGCGTCATTTTCGAGGCCATTTTGCTCGACGAACTCACAACGGCCCAGATCCAAGGTACCGCTCGTGCATTTTTGGCCTCTCTGGCATCATGCCACTCACATCGCGTTTTTTTGTTCCCCCAACTGACACAGCCTTGAAGAAGGACAAGAAGTCTTCATCAAAGGCCAAGGACGACCAAGACGCCGACAACGACGAAAATGTGGGTATTGGCTCGATTGCCGCGGGCGGCCGGTACGACGAGCTCGTGGGCATGTTTGCCGGCACGTCCAAGAAGGGTGTGTCCAAGAAGATCCCTTGCGTGGGCCTGTCGGTGGGCGTCGAACGCGTGTTTTCCGTGTTGGCCAAGAAGCAAGCACGCGAAACCAAGGCTTCGGCAACCCAAGTGCTCGTCATGTCTGTGGGCGACGGGTTGCTTGCCGAGCGCATGCAGGTCGCTAAGGAACTGTGGCGCGCGGGCATTGCGGCCGAGTTCATGTACAAAAAGAAGCCCAAGCCTCAGCAGCAGTTTACCATGTGCGACAAGGAGCAGATTCCGTATGCGGTGATTTTGGGTCCCGATGAGTTGGCCGAGGGAAAGGTCCGGATCAAGGACATGAGGCAAAAGGTTGAGGGTGATGCCGCTGCTGGAGTGGTGGTCTTGAGGGACGACATGGTCGCCCAAGTGCAAGAGCGTCTTGCTCAATTGTAAGTGTGAAACGAGATTGCCAACCTTGTCAGTGTGCTTGTTTGTAATGTATCCTAAGATAGTCTCGCATCGCTTCCATTTCGTGTGATGGTTCGTTCCTGTCTTGTGCTGGCTGTTCGCACGCGTGTCATCCTCGCGACCTGCGAACAAGACATGTCCGCATAGATGGCGACCTGCGGCTTGTTTACAACGAAATTGAAAGGATATTTCCACACTCTCTTGCTTATTGCCACGACTATCAATATGAATTCTCCTTGATACTTCATGTCCTCAATCACGCTAGCAAACTCGCATTAGATTCAAGATTTTTTCACCAAAAAAGTGAATGCATTCTCACACGTCGGAACAAGCAAAGGTTCAAACTGCTCGCCCCAGCCCCCTGTGAGAATTGGCTGTCGCGACCTTCCACGACATCTCGCTGCAGATAGATCCGGTCGGCTCCACTTGTGCCCTTCAAGTTGTCTTCTGGCCTCGCCTTCACATTGCCTCTCACCAGTGCTTCAGTGTCGCGAAGGAACGTTCACGTCCGCTTTGAATCCGCTCAGAAATGGCCCAGGGTCAACATACGATAGCGTCTGCCATGGCGCTTCACGGTGGGCAACCCAATCTCGTCGGACCTACCATTGTAAGCCCAGCCGCCTTTCGTTGCAGCAATCCTTCACTTCCAATCGGAACACTGGGGCCAATGACGTGTCCTGTTGGGCTGCCTAGTCTTTCCCACATGTTCCCAGGCGGAAGCCAGGCGAATGGATTTCACAGATCCGATTCTGCGGCAGGCTCTATATCCGGGTTTGCTCCCGCCAACGAGAGGAGCAACCGGATAGGCGAAGCGGCCCGCTGGTCACCTGGCTACCTTTCCGCGGTTCCGCAGACGTCTATCCTGACCGTAGATGGCTCCTTCTTCAATATTGGACCTCCGCCACCAAGCACATCGGGCTGTCACGATTTCGGTGCACCGTTGGCCTTGCCATTTGGGTATCCCCGCCTCACTTCCTCGATCGGTTCCATGACAGCCATCCCATACACATTGGGTTCAGGACTTGTGGGTCCGGTGTTTCCAAGCCAGACGCGCTTTCCTTCCGTGGCTGAACTATCTGGCAATCCGTTCTTGTACACTCAGCCGATGGGCCTGGGCGCCGCGTCACAAACACCCATGTCAAATGCAAGCCTTGGTAACGGATTTGCTGCTCAGGAACCCGGTTTGCCACACTCGCAATCGTCTCAAGCACAAAGCGTCAATCCCTTTTCCGCAACTTCTTTCTTGCAAACGTCATCGACCACAACCGTTCAGGGCTCTCTATTGGCCAACGAAGTCGCTCCATCGCTCACCGTTACAGCCCAGAATTGGCTCAGTCGCCCATCTGATCCGCTCACACAACTGGAGCAAACCGCACCGCCGGCACAGCAAACGCAAGATGTCGTCATGGCCGAGGCTTCTCAAGACCAAGGGCCTGCGGATTCGGATTCGCGGACAGGCAGTCGAGTTTCAAAGCGGTCGGCAAGCAAAGTGACAGGAGACGTGGACTCGGACGAAGAGGCAGAAAGTGGGACGGTGAGATGTGCGTGCTTCCAGGCTGCATCCATCGGTTTCTCGCTTATTTTTCTACTAACAATTTTCCTTTTAGCCCCATTGTTTCCATACGACTCGGTGGATGAGGCGTTGGCGGTTGAATACCCGCACTTTCATACCATTACCGACATGAGGGAACGACGGCTGATTCGTGTACGCTTGCAACTGGACTGACGCTCATGATCCCCTTCTCAAGAATGATCGAATCACTCACTCGAGTGCATTGAGTTCGCAGAACCGAATTGCCGCTAAAGCCTGTCGTGCGCGGAAAAAGGAAATTGTCGACGAGTTGGCAAGAAAACTCGACGAAGAACGAACCACTGCGGCCCAGCTTCGTGCGCGATGCAGCAATTTGGAAAGAGAAAACAACCGGCTGGCGCTGGAGCTCGGTCGCATCAAGGATATGTGGCACCCTGTGCAAGCCAAGGAGCTGTCCTGGGGCAAAGCAGCAAGGCCGGAAACACCCAAGGCCATGGTTTTGGATAGAGGACAATTGGAACTACCGGGCCGTCCGCTGGTTACGTTCACAACCACCATTCCAGGCGTGACCAAGTCGACGTATGCTTCAAGGGTAGGAGCTGAGGATCAAGTGCTACCCAAGGAGCCAACCGACTCGGGCTCGTCGAGCCAAGATGGCTTGGATTTGCTCTTGTTTGCGGCTCAGCATGTGGATTACTTGGATTTCACGGCGCCACAACCTCCACCGTCCGAGGTTTATCAGCAGAGAGCCTGTGGGTTTCCAGCTTGAGAGAGTCAAGAATGAATGGCAGAGATGACGCTTTGAGAGAAAAACAGCGTCATAACGATAGCGATTAGGTGTTAGTTGGTAGGCGAGCCATTTCATTCCCTTTAGCAATATAGTATCGTTCATGGCGTGGGGCAGTTGTTGCTGGTCACCATGTTTTTATGTTCGAAGTGTGTTTACTTCATTGACGAGAAAACACGCGTGTCGTTCTCGAGACCAGGAATGTGGGTGCGGACAAGGCTCACCGATAGTAAAAGCAGCTGTAAAAGCGGCGAGAGCGAGTTGATTATGGTAGGCACATTTCGTCTCAAGCGATGGATTTCGTGGGAGACAGCTTTCCTCCTGTTTGCGACAGTTTTTCCGAGATCGCATGAGGCATGTGAGCAGTCTTCTGGATCCGAAAACTGAATCGAAAACACATTCTTGCACAGCTCTCAACATAGAATCGAATCAGCTTGCATTCACACTGTGAGCAATCATAGCATCGCATCTCCTCCCTACTGACTGTTGTTTGTGAAAGTCGACTCGCCCTTTTTTCTCCTCTTGCAAAATCTTCGAGTTCGTCGTGGCTCTTGACCCCCGAAGTGGACCCCCTTGATACCTCCATGGAACAAGCCATCCGCAGCTAAGGACTCAGCAATTCTGCAAAACCCGTTCCATCGCACCATCTACCGACCCACGAGACCGATTCCCAGCCGTACCAAAGCACAACAGTCGCCAGGCTCTCTCAACCGCTGCTACCAGCCATTGTGACGCCATACACTCGAGATACCCCCCACCCCCTCCCTAACGCCTGCAGACACCTAGCACGTGCAAGAAAAATCGTTGCAACTACCTAAAAGCTGTTGTCTCAAACCTCGCTGCTCACCGATCCGACCCGTCATTCAACACCTCACATTTGCCGTGACGACAGACGCATCACTGTTGTATCGATCGCGCGAACAAAAGCCTTCCCACGGCAACCAACTTCATCCACCGTGTGCAGTTTCTCCCGACACACATAATCTTTCGTCCATTCAACCATGAGCTCGACAAATGTCCCCACTGGTTCGGTGCCAGGCCTCAGCAGTCCATCCTCCAAACTGTCTCCCGTGAATCAAACCAAATCGATCCGCTCGCTCCCCGTCCCCGGTTACTACACTGGCGTCCCTCTCCACCTGCTGCAGGCCGCTCAACTACAGCAGCAGCAGCAACGCGCGCAAGCCGGTTCCCCGCTTCGCAAAAATGGGCTCGATCCGCTCCACGCAGCCGCGGGCACCACCAATGGTCTGCGCACGGGGTCGCCCAATCCATACTTGCCTTCGAATCTCGTCAAGGGTGGCGCACCCGCGGGCCTGATTTCCGGAAACGGAGGCAATGCATCGAATGCATCAAACAACATGCCGTTTTCCGAGTTTGTCCGGCTCAAGCAGGCGATTGACGAGGCGAAGAACGCACCTGCGGCGGCCATGTTGACTGACAATTATCAAAAGCACATGGACCTCATCAAAGAGAAGGAAAAGTTGCACGAGCAATCGGTGGCCATGGTAGCAAAGTGGAATAACACAATCGCAGGTCAGCGCAAGGTTCGATTGGCAGCTCAGGCCGAAAAGGCAAAGGCGGCAGAGGTACGGCCCGTGACTGTGTCGAGCGCGGCCAAGTTGTTTCCCCCTTGCTCACTTGTGAAACGATTCATCCATGCCGTCCATTCTTTAGGAAGCTCGTCAACAAATGGATCGGGACTGGGCCGCCGTCAAGGCTGCCGAGCGTCAAGCCATGGTGGACCGAGCAAAGAAGATGCAATATCTGGAAGATGCCCGCGTGCGCCAGCTCAACTCGCAAGCACTCATTACGCAAGTTCTCAAGGTAAATGATCTCTTGCGTTCACTCTCTTCCGTTTCCGCCTCGTCAGCGTCCACTTGAGACACGCGTCCCAAAAATCATACATTTCGCTTGACACTCCCACACATGTTGTTTGGGTTCGTACCGTACTGATACAAACTGGCATTGCTCCGACGCCCCACCCGTTTCCCCCCTGCAACAGGAACGCAAAGCGCAACTCGACTACAAGCGCATCGAAAAGCAGCTGGACGAGGAGCGCACGCACGAAGAGCTTGCGCTCGAACTCGCGCGCTTGGCGGCCGCCGATGCCGAAGCCGCCGAAATGCAGCGCCGCGTCAAGGAAATGATGCTTGAGACTGCTTCTGCCAACCGCAACATGTCCGAGGCGCGTAGGGCGGAGCAAGCAAACGAGCGCCAGGAGCTGCGCGAGTGGTTTGCCAAGGCAAGCGAGCGAGCGGCCGAGGAATTACGCGAGTTGGAGGCGCAAAAGGCGGCGAAAAAGCTTGAGCAGATGAAGGAGACGGTCGCTGTTCTGGATTGGGCGGTTGCAGACAAGCAGTGCAGGGAGCAGCAGGCAGTCAAGGAGGATTTAGAGCTCGAGCATATCAACATGGAGATCAACTTTATCAAGGAGTCGATTGCTAGGAAGAGAAAAGAGACCGAGGCCGCCATGATTCGGTATGTTTCTGCGTTGGTTCTTCACTTGCCTCGTCTCACATGTCCCCTGACGCGCGTCCAATGTCAACGGCACCCCCCCCCCCCCCCCTTACATTGTCCGCAGTGCCCGCATTGCCCGCAACGAATACGTCGCGTCGCTCCAAGTTCCCATTCAGGAAGCCTTCCAAAAGGAACGCGACGAGTTCTTGACCAAGCTCGAGCATGCACATGAGGGTGAGCAGGAGGCAAAGCTCAAGGCTGAAGCTGAAAAGCGCCGGCTCGAGACTCAGGCATGCGTCGAGGCAATGCGAAAGAGCATCATGGAGCGCGAGCAGCAAAAGGTGTTTGAAAAACTCGAGGCTCTGGACGTGCGCAAGCACAACGAGGAGGTTGCACGAAATGCTTTGCAAAGCGCAGGGATGCGCAAGGAGAGGCAAAAGAAGATGCAGAAGATGTTTGGCGACAGCTACCGGAAGGAAATGGTACGGGAAACTTTCACGGTTGATTGCATTGATTTCATGTGCTGACTGTCATGTTGCCTATGTAAAACAGTCGGACCACAATTTGCGTGCCATAGTCGACAAGCAATTGCGCAAAAAGGAGTACTTGCAGGCCATGGATTCCGAGCTTCAACGTGACTTGGGTATGCGGTTTCTCTAAGCCAGTATTTGTCGCTCTTTGATCCATTGCGGACTCACCAATGCCATAAACCATGCCAGAATTCCATCAATATGCCAACAAACTCATTGCGGAACTGAAAACCATCAACAACGACCCGACGCCTGTGGTCAAGAAACTCGAGGAGATTGAGGAAACGGCACGCGCAAGGCAACGGTATGCCAACATGGATGGCAGCGGCGTCGACACGTTTGACCGCCTTGGGTTTGAGCCAACAAAACGTGGGAGTGGAAGTGGGGTCACTTGTCGCCATTGTAGACTCGGAATGCGGATCTGGATTTATGGTCGTTGCACATCTGTCTGTTCACTTAGTTTACTGTTTTCTGCTTCCATCCTGGTCATGTGTGTTGGTATCATCTTTTCGTTTTCCGCTTGCTCACTAAATCGGTAGTCCGTCAACCCCAGTGTCTTGTTGTTTCCTCGTTTCGTTGATTACCTATTTGCCAACCTCCCTGCTAGTCTGCGTACTTTCTCGCTGTTACGTTGGAACGCCTTCCTGCGCTTTTCTTTCCCTCCCTTGTCCCATTGTGCACAGGTATACAATTCACACATATCCTGGCGTGAATCACATGTGATAGCATGGGTGGGTCAAGTATGAAAGAGTCTATCAGAGAATGGTATTAAGATGTGTACACTCAGAAATTCGACTCAAAAGCGCCTGCCACCACCACTAGTAGCCGTTCCAGGCTGCTGCGCCGGCTGCTGTGCCTGCCTTGCAAACTGCCTCGGCACTGGCGGCACTTGCGTTTCGCCATACCCAGTTCCTCGAAAATACCCAGGGCCGGGCCTCCCTCGACCACATCGGGCGGCACGGAGCTCGACCGAGCCAACCTAGGCGGGGCATGCCTGCTACTGCCGCCGCCCGCAGCAGCGCTGTTGACCGCCAGCGACGCGGCGGCCGCCAAATGCAACGACGCGCTGGATCCGGACCCGGCCGATGCGGACGCACGTGCAAACGGCGAGGCTGTGGGCGACCGGAGCAGGTCGCGGTCCGACGGCACGGGCCACCGCGACATGGGTGCGGGAGCAGCTGGCGGGTAGGTGCGCGGGATCGAGGTGTGCGTGGGCGCGTGTCGGGTGCTGCCGAGGGTTTCTGTGCCGGACGTGGTTGCCGTGCGGTTTGGAGCTTGGCCGCCGAGCAGGTTTCACAGGCGACTCGATGTCTGCGTCGTGGCCTGCGAGCTGCCTTCGGACGACGAGTGCGAGCCGGCCGAGTCATGCTCGTCGTCGCCTTGATGACCGAGGTCGTGCGGGGCCTTTGCTGACTGTGATACATGCGTGGACGGGGCATGACAGCAGTGTCTGGAGACGTGGCGCCTGCTGCTCCAGCAGGCTCAGCCGGTTTTCTTGTTGGCACACCGGGCAGTGGGACTGTGATAAACGCGGGATCGACGAGCATGCCTGCAATCTGGTTTTGCACCGCCATGGTGATCAAGTCGGCAATCTTGGGCACGTCGCGCAGCTTTGTCCTTGAGCCAAGCAAGCTCGAAACGCGGAAATCAAACTTGTATCCGGGCAAGATGGACAGCGTGAGCATGGGCGTGTCGTCTGCAGATGTGTGTGGGTGGAACTCGATGGCAAGCGTGGCGCAAAACTGGGTCACTTCGAGCATCAGTGGACTGGAAGGGCGGCGAGTCCAGGTTTCGGCCAATTGAGAACGAGCTGGGTGTCGAGGCCGAGCTCGAGAAATGCCGGCGGTGGTTCAGGTTCAGAAGTGAGTGAATCTTCACCGAGATTGAGTGCTGGTGACTGCGGGTTGAGCGAGTTCGAGGACAAGGTCGGCCGGTCGCCACCGATACCATTGCCTAATGGCGATGGGTTGGCCCCAGATGCGGATGCACTTGGCGGAGTGCCGAATGTTGCGGATGCAAGTGGAATGGTCCCAGGCCGCGGCGAGCCCGACCGTGAATTGTGCGAGGATGAGATTTTGCGTTGACGCAAGCTACCCGATCGGGAGAGCGAGCCGGTGGATCCCGATGCCGCTGCGGCTGCGGCTGCAGCTTGCTGCTCGCGCGCTTGCAGCTGGGACATGGCCGATGCACGTTTGGCGACCTGCGACAGGTTTTCAAACTCGATGTCGAGCTCGATCCGCCACCGCTCATTCATGGCTGAGGCGGTCGCGGACCCGGCCCTGGGTCCACGCGTATAGGCGGATCTTGAGGATGCCGCGGCACTGTCGTTACGGCATGGTCGCAAGCGTGCACGACGAAACAAGGGAAATTGGTCGTGTTGGCCGAGCGAAAGATCCGATACAGAGATGCGGTCGACGAATGCCGGGAGCGACTTATTGATTGCAGTTTCGAGCAAATCTACTTTGAGCCAGTCCATGAAGCGCTGGTCCGAACGGTACGTGGAGATGACCTCGGCCAGCAAAAAGTTGAGAAAGGCAAGGGATTCTCCGTCCAGGTAGGATGCTGAGAGTTCGGCGGCCGCGCTAAGAGCGGCGGGCGAGCCGGGTGGCGGTGCGCTTGCTGCTGATGCCGTGGTCGCTGGGGTGGCACTCGGTGCGGCAGAGACCAAGTCTGCGGCGAGCAGCTGGCGATGGAGCAGGATGAGCGTTGAAAGTGGCAGCGGCAGTGGCGGGCCACCCTGCCCCGCGTTGGTCCACCGGCGCCACGGCGGCCGCCCCGAACGTGGAGGGTGTGCGCTTGCGGCGGCGGTAGAGCAAGTGCTTTGAGGGGACGATCCGGTTGGCGAATGGAAGAGCAGCATGCGCGCGGCCACGAGGGCACACCCGACCGTCAGCAGCATGCCCAGCAGCAAGCCCTTGACAAACTGCGCCGTGGCCTGCGACGCAATCAGGTGTACCAGGTCGTCGCTCGTATTGCTTGAAGTGCTCGTCATGGTTGCATTGTTCATCCTTGATTTGAACTGTGGCCATGGCCAAGGTCAGCACAACTGCCATGGCCGTGTTCCGCTTCCGCTTCCGGCTGGCCCCGATGATCTCCGAGTGCATCGCCGACTGCGGCGTTGACGCGGGCCCGCCGACATGAAGCATATGTCATAAACACATATGCATATACGATGGAATGAGCTGTCAAATGATTACTGAAAAATGTCGTTTGAATTCGAATGGCCGCGCTTCTCGCAAGCCTTCTACGCCTCGGCCGCACAGGAGCTGACCCGCGCCCTCAACAAGTCCGAGAAGCCGCCCAACATTGCCCGCGACATTGTCGTGACAGACCTCGACCTCGGCACTGTCGCGCCCGACCTGGAGATCCTCGAGGTGGTTGAGCTCTCGCACGACGGCGGCAGGTTCCGCGGCATCTTTCGCCTCTCGTATGCCGGCGACGCATTCATCACCCTGCAGACCGCGGTGCAGGCCAACCCCATTGTTGATGGCCAGCCGCTCTCGGTCGGGTCAGCCTTTGCCGGCGCGGGTGCCTTGGGCATGCCCGCCATGGTTGCTGCCAATGCGCCCCTCATTGTGCCGCTCCAACTCAAGATTGCAAAGCTCCAACTCGCGGGTATCGCTTCCCTGGTTGTGGACAAGTACAAGGGTATCACGCTCGCCTTCAAGAACGACCCGCTCGAAAAGGTGACCGTGTCGTCGACATTTGACCACATGGCCACCATCCGCCGCTTTCTCCAATCCGAAATCGAAAAGCTCTTGCGCAAGCTCTTCTTGGAAGACATTCCCGCGATTGTGCACAATGCCAGCCTGGCCCATTTGCAGCAAACCTCATCTGCCTCGTCCTCCACGCTACCGCGCAACAGCTCGCACTCGTCCTCGGATTCGTCTGCACATGCACCGGCCCCTCCCGCCGCCTGGATCGAGCCAAAGACGGGCCAACCGCTGCTCGATGAACCGCTCGAGCTCGAGCACGAAGAACTTATCCGCTTGGCCAAGGCCATTCACCAACCTCCATCTTCACCGCGCACGCCTTCACCTGGCCTGGCCACGCTGTTGCTCTCAACTCTCGCAGGTGTGTCCCCATCCAAACTCACGACCTCGCCAACACCCCCGCCACTTCCTCGTCGTCGTCGTCGGCCGCAGCGGCATCTTCCGCCACAAACCCGACCTTACGCCGCCGCGACGGCCTCGCCACCGTGATTGACTCGGACTCGGAATCAGATCCCATCAAACCCACCACATCCTCGCCCACCTCTTCCTCTTCGCCGGCCTCCTCTGGCGGCCCCGCCGACCCATACACGCCGCTCACGTCCCCACTTCCGCCCGCGATTGATCCGCGCGACGACCCAGGCACACTGTTTGGTGCCTTAGGCTTGCTCTTGCCCGAATGGACCTCATCCTCCGCGCCCAAAACCCTCCCACACCCGCACGCGTCCATCGGTTCAATCCGCGGTACTATGCCAAATACAAGCGGCCCGCCAGTGTGCTGTACGCTGCATCGCTCAGTGCCCCCGCAAGCGACACCGGATCGGCCGTGTCATTGCCTGCCGTCCTGCCCTCGCAACAGGCGTGGGCACGGGCACCAGCGCGGCCGGTCCGAGCGCATTGCACCGGAGCCACTCGCACTTGCTCGTGAGTGCCTCGGGAAGCGGATCGAGAAGAACAAGTGGCACGAGCTCGGCAAATGGCGTGCTGCCGGGCGGCGCATTGGCCAGAACGCGGTCGGCGAGTTCGACGGGGCTTGGAAGGCGCGGGTTAGGCCCGATTCGCAGCATGTCAAGCACCGTGTCGCGCGAATCCATGGCTGCTGCAGGCGACGCCCACTCAAGCACGTCCGAGTCGACAAGCAATGGCGCCACAAGCAGCAGCGGTGGGGTTGCGGGCAATGCGTTTGCTGCCCAGCTTGCAAACTTGTATTCTGCAAATCAGTCGCTGTCGCCGTTTGCGCGGCACACGGAGCATTCCATGTTCCGGTCGCTGCCAAAGCGCAAGCAGACCGTGCAGCCCCATGACCGGGACGAGCATGGGTTGTCGAGGACGAATTCATCGCTCATGTCGATTCCCAGCGGGACAATCATCACGCCGGCCGTGTCGCCGACGTCAAGCAGTGGGCCGGGCATGAGTGGGATCGGGTATGTGACGCCGCGGATGGTGGCCAGGCGGTCGCGCAAGGCAGTTAGACGGAGGGTGTTTACGCTGGACTTGAGACCCAAGCCCGTTCAAGATGCGGATATCAAGGGTGCAAGAGACAGTGACGACGCAGATGTGGATGAAGACGTGTCGCCATCATCCAGCGTGTCTGTTGTTGGTGCATACGTCGCGGCCGATGAGGATTGGGCGGCGAGGTTCACGGACGAGTTGTTGCCATCGTCGTCAGTGAGTGAGGTTGGCGTAGAGGCGACCCGGGCTCCAAGTGGCGGCCTGAAGGAAGCGAAGAGCCAAAGACGACGTGTATCCAATCAATAGCTTATGGCTAAATAATCAACACACGCACTAGTACTCACCGAACATCGTGGTGCACAGTCACCCCCCCCCCAGCAGCGCAATCATACGCCACTGAAGCCATTCCAATCATCCATCCTACTATATCAAAACTAGCTAGCCCAACGACATTCTTCCGTGGGATGCACCATGTCCATCCGCCTTGCAATTGCATCCCGGCCTCAGAAATGCTCGATCCACAGGATTAGTGCTCAACCTCCTCTGTAGCATCAATGTTGCGTGCACGGTATTGACGGATTTTGCCGAACATACTGCCATTGGCACTTTGTGAGAGGGATGACGGAACATTCGGATATACAACTATACATCAACGGATGTATCCTTATCCTGCAGATGGGAAATGTGCATCCAATCAACAACCACCTGCCTGATTTGGAAAGAAGCAATGAACATGGTAGAAAGACTACGTACTATGCTCATATCATGGAGTGTTGTCATTCCGCATCGATCGAGCCAAGCAATGGTTCTTCTCGATCGGCGTGGTCAGAGCTGCGCCTCCCGATGCTGCTGAGCCTATGGCTAACCAAGCCATAAATCTGGCGCAGCATTGCTTCTTTGCCCTTTCTCACCCAAAGCAAACGTAGATCTGTATTCTTTACGCATAGGCACCAGAGCACTATTCACCCTTCTGTCAACCAACATCCTGACGCCCGTTTTCCGTCGACACAACCCTGCACCTGTACGGATCTCCCTCACCGATTGCTTCAATTGCCTTCGTCCAACACCCGCCATTCAACAATTCCCTTGCACATTGTTCGCTGCTTTGTGACGCAGGAGGGCGGCATCCAATACTGTACCTTGCGTCACCTCTCTTTCGCTCTTTGCCACAACTTCTGGGACTGCGACGGCGATCATTTATCCCACGTGTTCTCTGTGTGTTCAGCCCTGGCCTGTGTTGGCACCCCGCTCGTCCTCTAGCGTGCCTCAACTCCGGGCGCTGACGAGCCAGGATTCAAGGTGATTTATCCACGCCCCAACTCACTCCGACTTGACTGCGCCAAGCAACAGCCTCCATTTCGTCGACCACTGCTCCCAAGCTGCGAACACGACCATTAAAGTTTCACATCTCGGGCCACTTTCACGTCATTTGGCCCGTAAGGTTACCGGTCGCTGGTCTTACAAGGTACGGTAGATTGTTCACATCTTCATTCCGCTTCTCCAGTTATGTTTTCCAGAGGCGGAAGGGGATGCTGGCCATGGTGCTGGTGATCACTCCTGGCTGTCACATGCAAGGCAAAGCATGTGCTTTGAAGAAGCTTTATCGCGGGTCGGGTGGCTCAGACTCTAGTCATACTGACATGGACTTTGTCTATCCTCCATGATACCTAGGTTTGGCAATTGATTTGAACGCGCTTTGCAAGCACACGGCCGAGCGTCAGTATTTATTGTCTGATCTGGAAGCGAGGTTGGGCGAGGCCCACACCTCGTTTTTTTTTTCATCTTCTCTCCTCGGCACACGCCAACTTATCGAACCCCCAGAACCAAGCATTTACGCCTACCCATCCCTACCTCCTCCAAACCACATTCAATCGTCGGCTTCCAGCCCATCCACGGCAACCATCGAACAAAGTCGACCCATCAAAGTATCGCTTCTTTTTTTTTTCTTGACCAAACTCGCTCTCGTCATTTTCCGTCCAGCAAAACGGCAGTACCCACCCGGTCGCCATCGAAACCTTGCTCGACCGATCAACACCCACTCACCAACAGCCAACAAGCACACCAAGCAATAACAAGATAAGCAAACATGGACATTTTGCATCGGCTGCAACAACTGCTGGGCATGGTGCAGGACGTGGTCCTGGTTGTGTCCTCGTCTGGGACCGTTGCCTACGCTTCGGCGTCGATCCAAGCGGTTCTTGGTATGCCCATATATCTTTCTGTTTCCTTTTTGTCTCACCTTCCATCTCGACACTTGGTTTCAACTGCACTTGTCTCACATGTCATCCGCTTTGCCAAACCCGCCAATGCCACGGTCCTCCTGGTCCTCGGTAAACGGCTGATATGTGCCGGATGGCGGGCCTGGCTATCGGATGCCGAAGAGGCGAGGCGTGTCGTGGCCATCGGACTTCGCGCTGGGCCTGTCCGATCGCGACCGACCAACCCACCGAATTGCTGTCGACCACTGCCCATGCCAACTCACTGATGCGATGTGCCGATTGTGTGCTGTGCAGACGTTGATCCGCAGTCCATAGTCAACCGTTCCATCCTCGAGCTCAACCACCCTGAAGATGCTCTCCAGCTGCGCGCCACGCTTAGCGACCTGGCGCGCCACCAACAACAGCATCTACAACTACAGCATGACCGTGACGACAATGGCGAAGAGGACGAGCGCCCGTTGCCCACGACCCGCCTGCATTACCTGCGGTTCCGGCACCAGTGGGGGTCCGACTACCGCATCATGCTTGTCAAGTGCCAGCCGCTCTGCCTGCGTACTGCTTCCCAGCTCAAGGCCGACAATGGGGCTACCTATCTGACCCACCAGCTGCTGGGCGGGTTCCGCGGGTCGGGCCATGTGCCAATGCCCCAGCTGAAGCTTGCCACTGCACCGTCAAGTGGCAAGGACAAGGCCGACTTGGACAATCGGGCGGCTTCGCCAGAGATTGTTTCGCCTGCCTCGCCCGAACCCACGCCCGACCCGCAGTCCCCTCCGCGAGCAGCAAGAACGGCCGGCTTGGGCGCCAATGCCAATGTGGTGACAAGCCCAACCACATCGGCCGACGGCAGCAGCGGCGGTTCGCCCGCCCTTCGCGACGACCTCTTTTTGCTTGTCGCGCGGCCGTACCCGCTCCCGCCGCACGACACGTCGCTCGACGAGTTGATCCAGCTCAAGGTCGAAAATGAAAGATTGCGTGCGACACTTGCTGCAAAGTATGCTGCGTTCGGTGGCCAGGCAGCAGCAGCTCCGCCCATTGGCTCAGTTTTGCGCGAATCCGCGTATGACGAGCTCTTGGTGGTATCCTCTCGAAATCGACAGCAGCGCCAACAACAACATCCGTCGCAAGTGAGCAGTCGCGCAGAGTCCGAGGTGGATGTTGGCGGCGGTGACTCGCTCGACGGCGCAGGCAACCAGTTGGACCGCATGGACATTGACGCCACGTCGCCCTTGACGTCACCCGCACTGGCCGCAGTCGTTGGAGCACGCACTGGGTCGCAGCAGTACCTGCCTGCCGCGGGACACGGGTCGGGATTGGCGGGCGTCATCACGCCAAGTGATTTCATTGATGCCAACTTGATTGCAGCGTCGACGCAGGGCCGGCAAATCAATCGCAAGCGCACAAGAGGCAGCAAGCAGACAGACGTGAGCGATGAGGGCATGGTGTGCATGGATTGTGGACGCACAAACAGTCCAGAGTGGCGCAAGGGACCCACAGGCGAAAAGTGTTTGTGGTACGGTGTTGCTGCGCTTCCATTCTGCCTTACCATGTGCCTGTATTGACCGTCGAGCATGTCCGTTATGTAGCAACGCTTGCGGGCTTCGCTATGCCAAGCGCAAAAAGACTGAAAAGGCGGCATTGGGCACATCGTTACCAGCAAACAACCCGGCCATATTGAGATTGCAGCAGCAGATCGCGGCAGCGACAGCAGCGGCCGCTCTCGCCGCATCTACTGCTCCTCCGGCTCTAGGAGATGAAGACGAGGGCCAGCCCATGGTCACGAGTCCAAGCAGCACCGCCTCCGTGGCCCCGCTAAACTCGTCGAATCTCGCCACAAATCCGCCGACCACCTCTCCCCCGGCTCGTAGCGGGTCACAACGGCGTGCAGGTCGTCCTGCGGCAAAAAGTACATCTTCACGCCGCCGCGTAGACCCGCCCCCTCCGCTTGCCCTGTATAAGCCTGCCACAAGTGTATCCGTTTCCGCATCCGCATCCGCACTCGATCACCCAGCACTGCATCTGCACTCCCCAACTTCCCCCACTTCCAACCAGCAAACCCTGGGCGTGAACACAATCATGTCTTCACCCACGAGCCAGACTCAGTCGTCCCTGCCCTTTCAGTCGCCACCTCCCGTGACCTCCATTCCACCGCAAAGTATCCACATGTATACTGGGACTGGTCCACCGCCCTGGAGTTCCAGCCGCGGCACCAACCAAGACGTCTCTGTTCCACCCGCCTCGGCCTACGGCTCGCCCCCATCACGCTCCATGTCGACGAGCCTGGGATACGTGCCAAAGTCTGGGTCGAGCGCAGGCAGCTACACGGCCACCACGTCGCGGTA
Source organism: Catenaria anguillulae PL171 (assembly GCA_002102555.1). Classification (NCBI taxonomy): domain Eukaryota; kingdom Fungi; phylum Blastocladiomycota; class Blastocladiomycetes; order Blastocladiales; family Catenariaceae; genus Catenaria; species Catenaria anguillulae. The sequence continues at coordinate 29,699 of MCFL01000015.1, forward strand.
CCTCGCGCGCGAGCCGCCGTCTCGCAATGGGGCCGGCGGCGCACCTCCGGGATTGAGTGCATCGTCGTCGTCGTCGGAAATGGACAGGACGTTTGGGTCGCCCGCGTTTGGCGGCAGCAGCAGCGTCCCACAGTCTGGGACTACGTCGGGCAGCTCGGCAAACGACGAGTCACCGTTCCAGAACCAACAGCATCAGTTTTATCAGCAGCTGCCGCCCATGATGGCTGGCCGCGCACCGTCGAATGCGCCGATGTCACCGCCCGGCGCGTTTTCTGTCGAGTGGGCGTATGCGTTTGGAACCACCGGCGGGGTGGGACCAACGGGAGTGGGGAGCAGTGGTAATGGACCGACGCCGGGAACGCTTGCAGCGGCAGGCGGCGGTGGGCCGAGTGGGTGGGACGGATCCTTGTTTGATGACTTTGACGCAGCACAGGTCAACGGTCCGCTCGGCCAAGGGCTCATGCCATTGAACGGGAGCAGATTGTGGAGCACGCCGTCGGCGCGGCAGCAGCAGCAGTTGGCGGCCTTGTTCAGCCAAGTCATGCATTCGCCGCCCCCGCCTCAGCAGCACCAGCAATTGCAGCAACAACAAGCAAGTGGCCCACCTTCGCGCAGGTCCCACAGCGTTGTGTCCACGCAAGGCGGTGGACCCGCACGGCACATGACCGATCTTCCCAACCAAATGCCCGCATCCATGCTCGGGCCCACACCAGTAACGTCCGCCGGGCCTCGCGGTGGATCGCGTGCAGATACCCCAGAGTTGTTTGGCGGGCACCCGGTGGCACGTGCTGGGTCCAGGTTGCATTCCCGACATCCGTCGCCTGCAGCGCCGTCTGGGTATTTCGACCCAGACCTGTGCGCCTCACCTGCGCGACTCGCCATGATGCCTCCGGCGCAAGCAAGCGGCTCTACCCACGGCCACTGCCATAGCGGACCGGCCGGCCCTTTTGATACGTACTCGCCTACCTCATACATGGCCGCCGCCACCGCGGCCGCCGCAGCGTCGGCCAACCAGCAGTACCCTCCACAGTCGTACTACTCCCCGCACCACCCTCCGTCGGTGATTTCCGACCAGGAGCAGCAACGGCATCATCGGGCCTCATTCATGGCTGCGGCTGCGGGCGTTCCGCAAAGTTACGTGTCGGGTCCGCGGCCATCGCCCGTGCAGGTCGAGCATATGGCGGCATTCATGGATCACATTCGCAACGAGCAGATGCAAATGTATCAAGCTGGGTTGTCGCCGACGTGGGCCAGTGCACGGGGGAAGGGCAGGGGCAGTAGTGTGGGTAGTGGGCGGTTTGATCCAGGTTATGAGTAAGTCAGTCCTTTATCTTCAAATGGTTTGGTAGTGCGCCCTTGGTTTGCTTTCTTCTTGCTCCCTGATCATTTCTCCTTTCAGCATCAGTGGTTTTTCTTCCCCATATTCCATTTCATTGCATCACCCGCTTCATTTGCTCGATGTTGGCTTTTTTCACCTTGTGCATTCCGTTACTTCATTTGTCCCTATTGAATCCCCTTGGCCCTGGTGTGTTCTGTGCAGTGTTTCTCCTTTGACTGTCGTCCTGCACGTGTCACGCTTTCATTGTGGACTCTTGACCACCATTGTCTGCCTGAAATTCAGAACACTCGCATTCGTTTGATTTCTTTCTGTTCCGCAATACATACAAGATCGCCGATGATTCCTGCATTTCTCATTGCCTGAACGGCCACGCACGGCTTGAAAGTTAAACAGACAACAACCGATGCACAGGTCACTCAACGACAGAGCGAATATGATTCGTCTTGGAGTTTTTGTAATCGGCATGTCCAGATCTTCCACGATTCCATCATATCGATTTCCTGAGTTTCGAACAAGGTCGAGACTCCAAAAAAATGAATGACCGAGCAAGGTTTGTGGTGGACACGACCCCCAGGCCCACAAGTTCAAACTCATGGTCGGAGGCTGAACGAAGGTTGACTGCTGGGTAAGGTGGTCGTTGGAACGAGCAGAGGTCAACTATCTTGTCAAGAATTCTTTAAATTGCTGTTCCCGCCCCTATCATGCACTTGGCTGTTTCCGTCCTTAGTTGGTACCATCCTGGCATGTCATGATCCTCCAACTGGTTTTTCGTACCGAGGTTGTGATATCACCGTATCAACCATGCAAAACATGACGATAAGAGCCCCGCTTCTACCCTTGCTTGCGCTCATTGCTTGCCTGCTCCAAATCTGCATCGCACAAGCACCCGAGATTCGCCTGAATCTTGACGTTTCTTACTTCTGCATTGCTGCGACAGGATACGGTTTCTTGGAAGGTTTGCTCCTCCTTGCTCCTCATTTTCAGCTTCATATTTCAAACACGTGAACTGTTTTCGTTTAGGTCCATGGACGTCAGGGACTGCCTTGCATGTATGCACTGCTGGCTCAGATGAGAGGCAAATTTTTCGCTTCATTCCGGAGCCAAGACCGCTAAATGGGCGAATCGTTGGGAGGTTTGAAGCCAAGTATCAATCAGGTGTGCAACGGCTGTGCCTGGACATTACCAATGGGGTATGTATCCGTTTTAGCGACCTCAGGCAAAGCCATGAAAGCTTGTGCTGAGTGCAAAAGATCTGCTGCAGTGGATATCGCCAAGGCGAACCGTACGGCTCTGGGAATGGCACGCGCTATCTCCCCATGAAAAACACCAATTGAGTCGGTAGTACAGGTGGAGATGGTCTGACATTGTCACCAGTAATGCATACTGCAAACCTCCAGTAATGGAACAAATGCGCAACGTTGGACGTTCAATTATACGAGATCCGCGTTCGAGACCGTCTTTATTGCACCGGCTGTTGCTCCAGATCTTTGCATGTATGCCGACGCAGCAGGTTCGTTCTACTTCTTTCGCGTGTGTCTTTTCTGTACCGCGATCGATCAAAGTTAGTTGCCTGTCGAGCGACCCTTGGATGCTCTAACGCTGTTCGAGCCTCTATGTAGACCGTTGTTCAACGTGGACCAAGACGTGCCACGATTCTTCAGCTATAGTGTTGGACTCATGTACTCCTACCAGCGGTGTGCCGTTCCATAAGTGGGCCACTTGGCCAGGAACTCTTCGCTACGGTTTTGACCGATCAGAAGGAGACTCTCCCAGAATTGTCTCCAAGTTTTCAGACTTAACGGTCGGAACCGCACAAGAACTCAATGCGACACATTCTCTCCTTTGGTTGAACATCTATGCCAGTCACACTCCAGATCCGCCATCATTCCTTATTCGAACTGCACTCGACACAACCAAGTGCATTGCGCGTAATAATGATCCACGGACAATGAGTATGCCCTCTTTAGCATATACCGCGATCGAGTGGACATGAGACTGACTTCGCTGTGGATATTTCCATTTCATTTCAGCGGGTTGGTCGGCAAACGCTCACATGTGGAGTTGCAACTCACAAGCCGAGGACCAAAACATCCGCTTCCTGCCGTCTCCGTCTTTGCGCAACGGACGCATCTCTGGCATGTTGCAACTTGGCCTGCGGGGAGACTTGTTGGCTTTGTGCATGGACGTTCCTGGAGGGGTGTGTTTCTCTTCTTTTTGGTGCCAAAAGCCGTGTTTCTTAGTGCTGATGGTTGTGTACATGAATGCCGCACTGTCCACATTCGCGTCTTTCACAGTGGTTTGACGTGGGCCAAATCATTCGACTGTGGGAATGGTACAGCCATGGAATGCTCCATGCGAACGTGCTTGGAATTTGACAAAATGCCTTGGATTTTATGGCAATAGCAATGGTTCTGACGCGCAGATTTTCTCGCTTGTTCCGGACGCCTTTGGCGACGAAGAGCGCTTCAAGATATCCCCAGCTGCTCGTCCAGACTTGTGTGTGGTGGTTTCCGGCGGATGTATGATGGTTTCTCTTTGCCTCATCTCCTGAAAGGACTGACAGGCTTTGATATTGCTGACACCTATCGTGTTGTATTGTTCAATTTGTAGTCCCGGCCCCAGCATTTGTTCCAAACGGTCAAGGAATCATTCTCGAGCGGTGCGAGGCCCTAGCGAGCGCCCCAATCTTGGAAAGCAAGGGCCACTGGCGGCTTCTATTCGGTGGGAACGACATGGACTATCGCCGGATGCGCGTTGTCCCGCGAGCGTCGCCTGTGCCTTGGTCCACGCAGACGTTGAACGACGCAAGCTCAATTCTTTGGGATGCTCGGTGCGATGTCAACCCTGGAGTGTGCCCGGCTCCTTCGCCTACCCCTACCCTTTGGTCATGCGGCTACTACTGCTAAAAAGATGTGCGGGCCAACGCCGACTCAAGGAGCTCATTGAGGAGCTCAGGGTTGGCTTGTAAATACTTGACACTGGCATGAACGCACGACAAGAGTAGACCAGTCTTCCTGTTCGTCCGGATATCACATTTCGTAACCTCGCTGTTCCATACGTGGTTAGGTCTTTCGACTGCCGACGATAACTGAAAGTACCCATTGTTTCTGCGTCTGCATAAATATGAGTGCCCTTAGAACCCATCATCGTCATTATACGGATATGGCTGTGCTGTTGCCTGGAGCTGATTCAAGGAGGGGAAAAGGCGGACCAACAGCATGTATAGAGCAAGGAAAGGATAAAGACAGATGAGCGATTTCAACATGACAACCAGAATATTTACTTTTTTTTTTTTTTTTGGCAGCAGGGCCGAAGCACGGAAGGACAAAGGCATGCCGGCGGTCCGAGACAGCTACACCCACGCGCAGCCGCCTCATCATCCACACGGGCAATTACCCTCGCCTACCACCTGCCGAACACAAACCAAATCAAAACCCGAAAGTACACTATCCCAACCATTATACCAGTTCCGAGGTCGAGGCGTCACGCCCCGTCGGGCGGATCGTCAGGGGGTTTCGGGTATGTAAGGTAGGTGATTTGTGGTCGCCATACGTGTGTGTCCATGAATAAATGTGTCAGAAAGAGATAGTCTCCGCTGACTCTCCATGTCGCTGGTTGGCGGAAGGTAGCGTCATTTGCACAGCAGGAGGCAGGTCGGTCGAGTTGCTCGAGGCATGTTGGGCACACACCAGCTTGTGTGGGATCTCGCTCTGTGGGCTGTCGCCGTTGAGGATCGTTGCTGGCTCGTTCCTGTTGCGGCAGAGTTTGTGGGATATTGGCAATCCTCTTGCATCGTTCCTTCCATACGTCCGTGAACAGTATGTTGCTGCAGACAAAGACTGTCGCTGCCGTCCATCTTTTCGCCATCTGGTAGTGATCTTTATCTTGATTCATTCTGTATAGTTCGGCCATATGGAGGCCAATCTTTTCACGTACTGTAACATTGAGCATACCGCACGCCAGTTCCTGCAATGGGAGCCATTCAACTCGTTCTAGTGCGAAGAGGGAAAGCGTTGATCCTCTGCCCGACGGTGAGCCTTCCTTGCCACCTAGCTCTGTAATCTGATCCAGTGTCTCATTGAGTATGTTCCTCCGGCTAAGGTATTCATAGAACGACCACCGCAGCTTTGGCGCTATTGGCGGCCCGCCCATCTGTTCGTTGATTTCACATTCCAGCGCATGCTCAATGTCGTCGAAGACTTGTCTTCCGTGTTGTAGGCAGACTGGGCAGTACGGTGAGCTCGTGCCATAGAAACGGTGCTTGTGCTCTGCCGTGGGAAGGAGGCTGCTCACGACCTTGAGGACAAATCGGCGTTTGGCATCCAGCTCATATGATGTGAGGCGAGAGTTTTTGGCAAAGGACCGTTTGCCGTGGTAGTGATAGGCAAAGAGATCGATGTCGATAGCCTCTCCAGCATAGCCGAGCTTGAGCTTGGGCGGCAACGTGGTGCGCCATCGGTGTTGGGTCACGAGATTGATGAGCCGGGACGGGTCTAAGGACATGGGAATGCCGCGGAACAGCACCGTTGGTATATCTAGTGTTTTAAGGAGTGCTGGAGACAATATGACACGCGGTGAGTCCGCATCGAATTGGCCGGCGCACTTGTCTGCGATCTCGTTGTGTAGCTCGCCGCTGTGGCCGCGGACCCACTCGAGGGTCAGTGTTAGTTCCTTTAATGCAACCAAAGAGCGAATAGTCGCCCACTCACGCGGGCATGAAGAGCGCAGGGCGTAACGTGCTGTCCGCGGGTTTAGCATCGTTCGTGACGCGTTGACGACGGCCTGGTTATCGAGCCAGACGCGGAGCTGCTGGCCCTTTGGGCACGCTGCGACGGCGGCCATGACTCCGAGGAGTTCTGCGTAGTAACTGGACATGTCGCCACAAGGTACACGGCCTGAGATGGCGAGGATAGGTCGCCTCAACGCATCTCCGAGGACACTGACGTTGGGAAAGATTACTGAGAAACCACCCACGCCGGGGATCTGGTTCTCGAGAGTACGTTCGCCGGGGAGGTTCGAGCCGTACATGGTGCGGTGCTGTGAGCGGTACGTGGGGTGGCGCAGCGAGCCGTCCGACCACGCCTCAATTAGCCCGCCCCGGCTGTTGGGAGTGAAGCAGTCAATGTCGTCAAGCGAGGGTCCAAGCGGGTCGCCCAGTGTGACAGTGTCGTTTACCATTGCTGGGTTGTGGAACGCGAGGTTTTCAAAGATGGCCGCTGCGTTCAAGACGAGGTTGTCATCCATAATCAAACTCAACGAGAGTCGGGGCGGGTCTGGCGGTGGTTCTGTCAGCGCGCCATGGGCAGCGAGGGTGCGGTCACCACACAGTCCTCCGAGCAGGTCGGCGGCCAGGAGCGGTCCCGTGCTGTCTGTTTCCACAGTCGTGTTACAGAGTGTCTTGCGCACGGTTGAATTCCAACTCCGAATGTTCATAACGTTTCCATTTTCACCTGCTTTCGCAGACGCACACCGATGGATGTTAACCCAAAACTCGCAGACGTTGCCGCAGCCTGGGAGGCAGCCTGAGCACTGCTCGTAGATTGCTTTGTGTCCTCGTGTGCGGCTGTATTTGACATGACGGATCCGGAGTAATGGAGAGTTTCTGTTGCGCCCAACGCCATAACCAGATATCACACCGAGGTACGGCTCGCTCGTCTCAGTGTCGAGTTGCCATGGTGGATGGAATGCGACGATTCCGCCAGCTAACTTGAGGTCCGTTGGTAAACGGTTGAGGTCCGGGTGGTCGTTCACATCGCAGCATGTGATGGCGTCAGTACAATAGTCAAGGTCAATGTCAGGTCTGAGGGTTTCAACGTCCCCGGCAATCCAGGTGAGAGGGGAGGGCGGATGAGAAGCCTTGATGGCTCGGACGAGATTGCCGTACCAATCCGGGGAGAGGCTCTTGCGTTTCAATCGAGGGAAGATTGTTGTGCGAACCGCGTCCCAACTCATAAACTGGCAGTCCGAGTCAAGTAACTGCGAAACGTAGAGCAGGCCATGTCGCGCCATCAGCACAGCGTTTTCCTGTATCATGGGCCATGGGACACATTCAATGATTGATGGGTTGGTCGGGTCGCACGGCGGGGCAATGTCAGCATACTCATAAGTGAGGTGATACCTGCGGAGCAATGGGATTGCTTCGCCAAGCCAATTATGGGACACTTTGACTGAGCAGGTCGATGCCGTGAGATGGAAGGGAAACACGGGCGAGCCAATCTTGTGTTGAAGCGCAGCGATAGACACGCGCCAAGCGTCGCCCAGCACGCCGCCATCAGTCATGCCGATGGCCATCTCGACCGCGAGTTGTCGGGCGAGCCGTGGTGCTAGTTCATCTATGCCACCAATGTCATGAGAGTGTATGAGCACTGAGGGTGTTCCGCGCATGAGCCTCATCTTCCTACGCCAAATGGCTCTGATCTTTGCATCAATTTGTACCATTAATGACAAGGGTGGTATATAGTTTTTGCACCGATACAGAAACTGGGGGATGATGACATTATTGATAATGTAGGCAAACGTATCTGAGGTCATGCGTTTGCTATCCAGGAGCGGTAGGTTGTGGTCAAAGATGTCCATGATCGCCTTGTGCGCGGCCTTGCCGTTGCCTCTTGCCGAGTAGAACACGCCCAAGCTTCGGATGGATTCATCCTTGTCAGCGACTCGGATCGGAACCGGCATCCGCTCGCCTTGCTGACTTGTAACCGTGACGGTGATGGGCGGCAAGTTCCTCTTGGGTGGATGATTGACGGCCATGACGGTGGACTTGGACGGATTCGACTTGATGCAGTGCAGGTGGTTGAACTCGCTGACCAAGTCGGCGGCCTTTTGTAGGTCTTCTGGGAGATGACGCAAAGATCGTGAGGTCGTCAACAAATGCTTTCCCGTGGAGGACAAGGCGGTGTACAACTCGTGGACGAGGGTCGTTGCCGCAGGGGGGAGACGGAGGTGACAGGGAGACGTCAGCCCCAGCCGTGTGTCTATCAAGGAGACAGATGAGCGGGTCGTAGAAGATGTTCCACATGATGGGTGATTCCACGGCGCCCTGGGGCACGCCTCGTCCAATGTCAAATGGATCTGTTGGGCCGTATGCGGTGATGATGCTGGCAGTGCGGTTGCGGAGGATGCCGTCAACATAGAAACGAATGGCCGGCTCGGGGAGGGCAATCCGGCGGAGGGAGCGCTCGAGGGAAGCAAAGGGGATAGTGTCGAATGCCTTGGATTTGTCCTCGTGGAGAATATAGAGCGGTTTGCCCGTGACGTTGGCTGACGCGATGGCGGCGTTGGTGCACGCGATGACGGTATCGGTGGACGTGCCAGGGAGGACAGAGGTGTTGGCGCCCTTGAGGATAGAGTGCTCTTGGATGGTGGTCGTGAGCCGCTCCGTAAAGAAGCTCATCGTGAGTTTGAAGGCGACCTCGAGTAGTGCAATGGGTCGGGCATCCTTGGTGATGTCGCCGCCAAAGGGTTTGTCGGTCTTGGGTGTGCAGTAGATGTTGGCGTGTTTCCAGTGCTGGGGCAGTTGGCGCTCGGTGAAACATTGGCGAATGATGCAGGTGAGGGCCAAGGCTGCGCCGTCGCCAGCATGTTTCCAGAGTAGGCCAGAGATACCGGACGGGCCGCTCGCTTTCTTGAGGTTGAGCTGCTGGATTTTTTGCGTGACGTCGGCGTGCGTGGGTGGGTCGAGAATGCCGGCGAATGCCTCCTCGTGGGGACCGGGCTCGTATTCCTGTCGCATGGCGTCACTTGCGTTGGCGTCGAAATCTGGCACGCCCTTGTCACCGAACTGGTCATTGGCTTGCGCACGTATTCCGCCGAGGACGTCGTCGGGGAGGACTGAGGGTTTTCGGTGGCCGTCGCGCTCGACATGGACCCAGTTGATGTTGAGCGGGACTCGAGGCTTGTTGAGGATGCGTGGGAGGAGGCTACGCAGATTGTGCTGGAAGAGGTGAGTGTGCTTTTGAAGGTATTTGTCGACACGATCGCGGGTAGACTCGTCTTCGTATCTGTGAAATGCGGTTTGGTGGAAGCGGGCAGCAATGAGCGCCATGTTCGCGGCGGATAGGGGCGTGATTGCTCGGTCAATGTCAGCATTTTTCCTCCACGATGGCAGAACCGATTCGTGGCAGAGGTCGGAGATTTTGGAAATGACGTCAGTCCGCCGGATGAATGGACCAGAGCGGGAGAAGTCTTCGGCAAGTGCGCAGAGTCGTACCACTCGGGAGAGGAAGGGGTGCGCTTCGGGAGGTGGCGGTGGTTTCGCTCCTCCCTTCTTGACTTTGGGGAGGTGATCCAGGGCCGACGACAGCATGATCTTTTCCACACGGCGGCAACGTTCGTTGATGTCGAGACCCGTGTCGTTGTTGAGGAGCTCGGCATTGTCCGGCTGTCGGAATTTGGCCTCGACTGCGTGTTGGTAGTGGGTGAGCTGCTCAGATTTGCCTGGTTCCGGTTCCGTGATCACGATTCGCTGACTGCGCTGCTTGCCATCGCGGAGGGCGTCAACGAGGCTCGGGTCAGTGATGGGCGTAAGGTCGAAGGAAGCCGAGACGGCGGCGTGGTCGAGGTTGTAGGGCCAGGACGGTTTGACGGTGAGTGTGCCTGTGTTGTAGGGCACGAGATTTGGCGATGTGTAGAGGTAGTCGATGCGGCTGACAGGCTTCATGACGCCGTCACGAGAGACGAAGAAGGTGGGCGGCGGCTGCTCGTCGTGCTCGAGGGCGTGCTCGAGGGCAATGTCTCGCATGTCATAGTGCTCGAGGAGCGGGAAAAGGTCTGACTCGGGTGCTTCCAGGGTTGGCGGCACTCGGCCGTCGTATGCTCGGTCACGTGAGGGGTTGTTAACAGCGTTGAAATCGCCGGCGACGACAAGAAGGAACTGCTCTTGTTCCCATTGCTCGAGGATGGCGCGCAGCACGGTAAGAATGTCTTCGCGGGTCTGAGATATCATGTTGGTGTGAATCCGCTGCTGGTCGTCGTTCGGCCAGTAGATGCCGACTATGACAATGTCATGGAGTAGGTTTGCAGACCGGTTGAATCGTTTTGCCAGCAGGTATCCAGTCACCTCCCCCATACTCGACATGTGTTTCTCGGCTGAAATTGGATAGGTTATGCGGAGACCTGACCCATTTGGGCGGAGCGGGTGGTGTGTCGAGACCGACCCTGTGTGGGCCTGTAGTCCTTCAGTCAGGTCATGCTTGGAATCGGATTTTGTCTCCGTTGTTACATAGAATGTACAGGCGAGAGAGTCTTCCAGCGAGCCTGACCTTTTCGCCAAATCCGTGATGACCGCGTCAATGCGGTGGTTGCCAGACCCACGTGTGTTTACAGTGACGAACTGAGGCGAGGTAATCCAGCTGTGTCGGGACAACTCTGCTGCATGTAACATGTTGAGTACGGCCAAGGTCAAATAAATATATAAGACAAGCGACAGGTGGCAAGATGGGGGCACGTTCACTCGTGCCGGAAACAATCTCACACGACGGCAAGGAAAACGAGAAAAGAAAATGCAGGTGAGAAGAACGAGACAGAGTAGCAAGAAGACGATACAGGAAGCACGGAAAAAAGAAACGACACAGCACTCAACAAATTGACGAGCACCTGGTTGCGGGTGTGGTTGTGCCGACCAGGAAACGGCACGCCTCGGTCTCAATCAGTGTCCGCGCCCTGAGCCGACGCGGTCGTGCTCGGAGTGGACGCGTTAGAGAAGGTGGACGGGAATGAGAAGTTAAGCGGCGGAAGGGGTCCGGAGGACGACAGGACGGTGATTGGCGAGCCGACGACCTCGGAGTCGGGGTCTGGAGCCGATGTTCGGCCGGATCTGTCCTCGAGCGCTTGAGGTGGCGTGTCACTGGTGACGACGCGCATGACGTTGCGGACGAGGAACTCGGCGGGGCGCTTGTCGGTGCAGCGGCATTGGCTGCACGCTGCTTGCGACGCATCCGGTTGAAGTCTTGGGCCATGCGGACTTTTTCGACTGCTTCGGTTGGTCGGGGCGGGGCTGGGGTGCACTGGGGCGACTTGGGCACCCGAATGTGGGCTGCAGCGCCAAGCTTGGCTGCAAGGGACTTCGGGCTAATGCTCGACAGAAACGAGCTTGCGTCGGTTTGCGAGGTCAATGTCACGACAACCGTGCCTCGAGTTGGTTGGGAGACAGAGAGGACGTTTGGTGCTACGTTGCCTGCGAGGGCCACCACCGCCTTGAAGATTTGTGGGTATGACAGACGCGGGTGGACGCTGTCGATCGTCACGAGAGCGAAGCCGGGCGGGTTGATGAGCCACCACGCAGTGGCAGCGTCGATGCGTACAAATGATTTGTCAACCAACGCGAAGCGCCTGGCAGTGAGCCTTTCCAGGGTGGCTTTGTTGGGGAGCATGATGACCATGGTGTCGGGGCTGAATCCACGCTCCTCGATCATATTGGCTGAGAAAACCACCGCAAGACCCTCACCGGGGATCGTGTCCGCCTTTTGCCCGCTCTGGCGAACCATCAAGGTCTTGTTATCGTCGTCCGGCACCGTAGATAATAAGAAGGTTAGCATGGCCGAGTCAAACCGGCGTCCGTGGAGCGTCGTCACCACCATAGAGTGTGCATCGTGCCAGTCTTCGATCGTTGGCCACGCAAGTGTAATGAGGTTGACTACGGTCGGACAGTCTACACCCTCAAGCTTTTCCAGCACACCACCCGTAAACGAGATCTCGGTGGAGACGGCAAGGTCACGGTCGGCCATGGTCTCGAAGTCGAGGACGACAACACGCGAGCCGTTCGTGTCCGTTGTGTCGTGCATATCGGGCGGAGTCACGTCTTTGAGGACGACGGTCGAGGTCAGAGCCGCTTGGATGATGGCTTGGACCTGAAGGAAGTTGGAGGCCGCTCCGGAAACGATCAGGTGATGAATGGTCTTTGCGGGTATGTACGCGAGACAGGTCTCGAGTTGAACGGTTGTGGTATCGTCCATGTCGATATCGGTCATGTTGGTGTCAGGAGGCAGGTTCTTTGGCGGCCGCGGGGGGTGGAGGTCAATAGCTAGAGTGGAGAGGGGGGCGGGTTGACAGTCGACTGAAGTTCTTCTGCATTCATCGATTCGCGGCGGTGCTGTCTTTATAGGCGGGTGCTGTGAGCGCAAGAGGCATGAGACGAATGCGAGATCGTGGGAATTGTCACGTGAGCACGCAGCTGATGTTTCTTCACTCAAGAACGACTCATGGTGGATCGGGCACTGGGCTTGGGAACTGTCACGAGGCTCACCATCGTGCAGCGTGGGAAGGACGATCATCTGGAGCAGGCGTTTACAAGTCAGAGAGTCTCTGCGGTGAGGTCCAGTGGTCCGATCACTTGCACCTGTTGATGTAAGGCGGCACGTCACGGTTGGCTCGCTCCTGCCAGAGCCGGGACGGATCACGTTCTCATTTTTATCAGGGGGTTTAACGGTTCCGCTTACGTACTTCGTGTCTTCTATCGGGCGCCGTCGTGCAATGGCAACACTCCGCGGGGGTGCTGTTTCAGTGTGACTCTGAAGCTCGGAGTTTGCGCCTTCAGGGCGACTTAGGGTTGCGCCTTCAGGGCGACTTGGGATTGCGCCTTCAGGGCGACTTGGGATTGCGCCTTCAGGGCGACTTGGGATTGCGCCTTCAGGGCGACTTGGGATTGCGCCTTCAGGGCGACTTAGGGTTGCGCCTTCAGGGCGACTTAGGGTTGCGCCTTCAGGGCGACTTGGGATTGCGCCTTCAGGGCGACTTGGGATTGCGCCTTCAGGGCGACTTGGGAATGTGTTCGAGCCGCGCAGGGTCGAGGCAGTAGAGTCACACAGGCGGGGCCAGGTTGGGGAGGGAGTAGGATTGCTCATAGTGTGGGCGCTACTATAGTATATTCTGTGGCGTTGTGTGTCACAACCAGAATATTTACGTAGCACGCTCACTTCGAAACAAGGAAAAGGACACATGGATGCAAACAACGCAAGCTTAGACAGTGTACTTGTACTGGGGCAAAATGTACTTGATACGCTCGGCGGCCTCGGCCGTGACCTTTTCGGGCGCACTTTGCACGGCAATCTTTGCGGCTCCCTCAACGCCGGCAAAGAAGTCCTTACCGCGGAACTGTGCCGTGTTGACGGCACGCTCGAGGTCGGGGAAGAAAGCCTCACAAAGGCGCTTGGCATTGTTCTTGTTGCCCTCCATGGTGCCCATGACCGTGGTGACATCCACAGCGGCCTCATGTGGCCTCCAGCAATCGTAATCCGTGACCATGCACACCATTTGGTAAGCGATTTCGGCCTCGCGAGCAAGCTTGGCTTCGGGAATCACCGACATGTTGATCACGTCGCAGTTGGCCATGCGGTAAAAGTGCGACTCGGCACGGGTCGAGAAGGCGGGGCCTTCCATGCACACGAGCGTGCGGTTGCGGTGGACGCGCGAGTCGACGAGGGCGTCGGCGTGGTCGGCAATCAATTCGGCAAGTGGCTCGTGGAACGGGTCGGCAAAGCCAACATGCCCGACAATGCCGTCTTCAAAGAAGGAAGACGGGCGGATGCCCTTGGTGCGGTCAAAGATTTGCGTTGGGAGGACAAATTGGCCGGGGACAAGCTCTTCGCGCAGACTGCCTGTGAAATGCGAATGTGGAAAGGCGTGATCCGTGAGTGAGTGGGTTGCTAGAGCGGTGGCGCCAAAATAGGAGAGTGCACGCACCGACGGCCGAGAAGGCAACAATGGCGCGGACACCGAGGTGCTTGAGGGCAGCAATGTTGGCGCGGGCGGGCACCTCGCTGGGCGTGAGGGCGTGGCCCTTGCCGTGGCGAGGCAAAAAGGCGACCTTCGTGCCCTCCTTGGTTTGGCAGATGGTGATCTTGTCAGACGGGTGGCCCCATGGGGTGAGCGGGTACACCTCGCCGAGAACCTGCAAGTTGTCGAGGGCGTACAGGCCCGAGCCGCCGATAATGCCAATCTTGACGTCGGTGTAGGTGGTGGTGGACATGGTGATGGTTCTTGGAAAAAGATGGTCGATGGATTGAATACAGAGCGTGAGCTTCTTGGTGATGATGACATGCAGAGAGAGTAGAGGATGGCCGCGGGAGGTGTGGGAGCTTTATACCTTTGGTGGACAGGAACAAGCAGTAAAGAGTGTTGCACATGCGTACGACAAATCCAATGGATGGCGGGAGAAGGGGAGAGGGTCGATAGAGTTGGCCCGCCTCATGATGGAAGGCACGGCTGAGCACTCGGTTTGTTGTGGTTGAGCTTGATCGATGTGACGACGTTGACGTTGACCAATCGTGAGTGCATGTCTCGCGTCTCTCACGTCTGCCACCCTCCCCCAGCCTCGGCAGGTGTGCAGTCGAAAACTCAATGCTAGCATTTAGAGGACAAGCCCCATGTTTCTTCAAATATGTCTTTGCTCTCTCCTTCAGACCCTTCCAGATTTAATTGATCGATCCAGAACCTAAATGCTTCGGTTGTGTTGGATTGGACGGGACTGGCTTGAGCGCCCAAGCCATTTCTTCGGTTTCGTCAAGCTGGAAGGATGCATCCTTCGGCATATACGCCGAAGGGCGGCGAAGGCGAGGCAGACCATGGAGCGCCGGCTGCCGACTGCCCAGAGACAGCACGTACAAATGCCACTGCTGAGCGATGCAATTGGCGGTCCTCGACAGCTTCAGCTTACTTCCAAGAAGCGTGCTGTTGGGAGGAGGAGGTCTACGACCCTAGGTAGTAGTAGTGGGGGCGAGATGGGAAGGTCCTTGCTGCTGTTGCCTGCCGGCGGTGCGGGATGAACTGCCAATGGCTGTGTCAATATTTGACATCGAGTCGCACTGGCTCGGATGGATGAGGACGCCCATGCTTCGAGGACGATGACTGTATCAGGGCGAGGCATGGCGGTCCAATGAGCGGGCGAGTGACTCCCTCCCTGCTACAAAAGATCCAGCATCGACCCCAATACTGGGAATGCTGTGTAAAGGTGTTTTCAAGCCAAGAGGGGTTGGGAGTGAATCATCGTTTCATCGCAGATTCTTCGTGGTGCATATGCATACCCATGATCGACTCACTCATGTTGGTTCATCAACGAAACCACTTATAAAGCATCCACCCGAAAGCCATGCATGCTACACCTTCACTATCACCACTCTCGGCACTTGAGTAGCTCGACCCGATCCCGCTGACGCCAGCCTCATCGTCACCGTGCCCTCAAGCAGCACATTCCGCCGCCTTAATTCACTGCTCTGCAACATCATGATCGGCCATCAAGAGCTCACGCACCTGTCAACAACAGTCGGGATCCCGTCCGCCTTCAACACGCAATCGCCGGCGTTCCCTCTGCAGCAACAACATCCACAGCAGCCCGCTACCTTTGGCCATGTCCCCTACACGTACGACGAGCGCGAGCGCATGGCCGATGCGCTTGCGCGCAAGTTGCCGCCAGATTGCATTTCCCAACGTTCAGGTGGAGCGGGTACGTATTTCTCTCTTTGCGAGCATGTCCTTCTCGCGCGGATCCATGGCTTGACTCACAAGTGAGTCACGATGGCCGCCCACAGCTGGCCAAGTCAAGTACATTGAAGGATGGCGGGCGATCGAGTTGGCGAACGAAATCTTTGGCTTCAACGGATGGTCCATGTCTGTGCTCAACAACTCGATTGACTTTGTTCGTTTATCCTGGTTTGTCTTTGCTCAGTGTTGATGCTTCCATGTACTCACCTCGATACCCTTGCCCCCAACAGCTCGACAATGTCGGCCCTGGTCCAAACGATCCACGATGGACGGTCGGTGTGACATGCACAGTTCGAATCACGCTGCGTGATGGATCATTCCGCGAGGATGTCGGATACGGTATCGGCGACAACTTTCGAACCAAAGGCCAGGCTCTTGAGAAGGTTTGTCACATTGTTTTCACGTGCCGGATCATGGCTAACATACAACCCGTGCGCGTGGCGATAAATTCGTTATGTAGACACGCAAAGAGGCAACAACAGATGCACTCAAACGCACGTTACGCCTGTTTGGCAACTCGCTCGGCAACTGTCTGCACGACAAGGACTTTTTGCGGCAAGTCAATACCATGCCTGTGCAGCGGAAAACCCTGTCGACCGAAGACATTTATCGGAAAGGATCCATGATGCAGCAGCCAAATTGTACATTCTTGACTTCTCTCAATTGAAGTTGCTCTAGTTGCGTGACTGATCGCAATGTACCTCGCAGCCCAAACACCAACGGGTCAAAATGGAAACCCAAGCGGATACCACAATGGACCCAACCAATCCCCACTCAATTCCCCACTCAACGTGCCGACCAACTTTGCTCCCCCAAATGGACACGGCCACGGGTCAGCCCACAGCGGACCTGCAGCTCCTGGCCCGTTTTCGGGCATTTACCCAAACAATACCAGCAACTCGTCCTCGTCATCCGTCAGTGGTGCGCCGCCACCCAACGCATCGTCGCACGCAAGCGGTCCTGGTCGCATGGGCCCACCTCCCGTCCCACAGCAGCAGCAGCAACAACAACAACAACAACAACAACAACAACAACAACAACACCCGCAGCAGCAGCAGCAACAAACCCAGTTTTCTGGAATGGGCGACGCGAACAATGTTGTGCGGCCCAACGGACCCGCACCCGGCGCAGCGGGTGGGAGTAACGGTGGCCACTGGTCGATGAATAGCGGTGGTCAAGCACCCGGCGGTAGTGCACCGACAGTCGCGGGAGCGGGTCGCGCGGGATCCGCGCCTGCTGCAACCGCGGCATCTTCCACAGCCGTCAACATGTTCCAGCCGCAGCAGCAAAACCATCACGCCCGGCCGCCACCGCCGCCTCAACAGCAGCAGCAGCAGCAGCAAGGGACGGGTCCGATGCGAGGCCCACAACCGCAGCAACACCAGCAGCAACAACTCGGTTCTGGGCCAGGTCAGCAGCACGCCCAAATGCAGCAGTACAATGGGCAGATGCAGCCTGGCGGGCAGCAGCAGCAGCAGCAGAATATGGCGGATGCGCAAAAGAGGGGGCCGCCGCAAGGTACCGAGTATGATCCCAGCCTCCTCTGACGCTCACATTGATGGCTTGTGACTGACTCCTGTGTCCGTGTTCTCTTTTGTGCAGAATGGTCGGGAATCAGGCAAAGCGCATGAGGACGTGAAATGCGTTGGCAATCAAGAAAGTAAGTGCTATCCGTCAAGAGGGTCGGCTCGAAACATGTCGTCCGCCCAGACTCTTCCAACTTGTCTCGACTTGACTCGATGTGTCAGCTGTCATGCCATGTATTTGTAAAAACACCGTTTCATCAGGATGACCATACCTGCGTTTTGCCACACACACACATGTATCATTGCCATAGCAATCCGCCATCCGACTCTGTCGACAATGCATACAAGAGCGATTCCACTATCGACGCAAAATGCTCACCACTGTCAAATCTGAATCCGGACCATTGAAATGACAATGAAATGAAATGAACATACAATGCACCGCGTTGCCCTTAGTGGCCATAATGTCAAGCGACGTGACCAAGAATCGCCGAATGGCCATAAACCGCTCAGCAATATCCTTGAACTTGGCCAGGAGCTTGGGTTTCCACTCGACGGTTGCCTGTGTTGTTCCCCGATCCACAAACTGGGACCAGACAAGGTGATCAAACACGGCGGCAAACTCGCTGCACAAACCAAACACTTGGCCGATTGCATCCGACAGCGGCGTAGTCTAACACTCACCCTGTCAGCAAAGGCAAACAATACCTGTGAAGTGAAAGCGTAAGCACGTACCCTCAACAACATCAAATCCACAACCCGATTCACAAACACATCATGCGCTGAAATCAATGAATCGACCGTCTGCGACTGCTCCATCCGCCGTCTCAACACGTGCCGCTCGCCATCAATCACGCTGACCATCCAAAACGCCTCAACGGCATTGACGAAATGCACGAGCTGAAACCTCAGCCCAAGCACATTATCCCAATGGCTCGACCTCAACCTGCGAATCGCAACATACGCCTCGTCCTCGAGCAAGTACTTTGCCTGCTTCAAGTACAAGAGCGCCGTCAAGATGCGATTGTACATGTCGACATGGCCCGCCGATACAATCAAATTCACGGGCCAAGCCGGACTATAGCTCGCGTACACGGCCCCGAGCGCATTGCGTCCCTGAACGATCCCGATCTGAATATCGCCGTGGCCGCCATCTTGTCCAACCCGGAGCCCGCACGCTTGTCGCATGCGCCCAACGGCCGCGCCAATTGTTTCAAAGACAATATCGTGCGTGGCCCACTCGCGCCGGCGCTTGATGCGTCGAAAGATGGGCGCCAGTGCTTGGGTCCATTCTGCCCCATTTTCCATGAGGTACACGCTCGACACGAGGCGCAGGTGCGCGTCGATGCGGTACGTGGACATGAACCGCGACACGACGTGCGCCGAGTGGGAAAGGTATGGCGCGAGGGCGGTGGCGGCGCATTCTATGAGAATGGGCCCCATGGGCCGTGCGAGGCGGATATCCGCCGATGTGAGGCGGCGCGATTGTGTGACAAGGTCAGATAGCGGGCAGGTCGTTGAGTCCATGACGAGCGAGTGCAGGTGCGCAGTGAATGATGCAAAGTAGGTGGTGGTTGTATGTGTTGGCGGCTGAGAAAACGATGCCGAGTCGATGTCTTTTGCAAGCGAGAGCATTTGCGCCGAAGAGGATGACAATGCCGACGGACGTGTACGACTCAGGGCAACCGACTTGCCAATGACGAGCATGCGGTCGATGAGGTCGGCGGGGAACAAGCGCGGGGTTTTTGATGTGTCAACGAGAAATCCGTGTCGCCAGACGTCGAACTCGTTTGCGTCGCCAGAGTTGGAATCCGGTGAGGGCGCAGGGACGGTGCGAATAAAGAACGAGTCAGGGGCGAGTACTTGGCCCTCGTTGAGCCACCGGTCGAGGTGTGCGCAGAGTGCAGAGAAAGTCGTCAAAAACAGGCGGAGCCAGTTGGGGAATAGGGGGGAGAGTTGACAGGCTGAGAGCTGGTCCACGAGGCGGTCAAGCAACATGGTTCCTGACTCAGTCGCGGGGTTTGACGATGCGTCGAGAAAGTCGCCCAATGCAAGGACAAACTCGGTCAATTGGGGGATTTGTCGGCTTAATGAAATCAAGGAGGCCTTGCGTGGGCCAGCTGACTGTTTCTGCCACAAGAGTGCATGCTGCAGGCCAACCTCGAGTTTGCTCAGCTCTGAATCCAGCGCGTCCAGCTCCATTTGTACACCAAGGACAAATGCGGCCAGTACGGGATCAGAGGCATGCCGATTGTCGAGGTGCTTTGCAAACTCGTGGACGGGAAGCAATTTGGAAGCAACCCGAGCAATGTGGGCAAGGACCGTGCTGAGAGTATCGATTGCCAAATGCGTCAAGGCGACTCGTCGTGCAACGCGCAGCTTTCCGTCCTCTGTCAGGGAGAACAGCCAAGTGGGCATGCGGCGGAGCGCCAGAATGCACTCTCGGACAAGATCGGCTTCGGTGACGACGGTTGCAGGAAACGGAACGGGATCCGCAGGCGAGTTGATGGACGTATGGTGCGCATTGGCGAAGGCAAGCGTGTGTGGGTCATGCGCCGAAAATGTGGTTGGTGGCAGTGAAGTGGGTGCCCGTCGCCAGTACTGCAGGGCAGCGAGGTGAGCAAGCCATGGAAGTGGATCAGCCGGCGGTGGTACATGTCCACCAAACGAATGCTGGCGCATTGGGTCGGCGCTGTCGACCTCCATGTTACTTAGATCTTGATCATCTTGATCGCCAATGTTAGACGAGGACGAAGAGGATACTGAGCGAGGGGACCCCGGCGATGATGGTGCATAGGTCGGTGGCGCGTATGGTTCGAGACCTTGGTAGACCTCTGCAGCCGAGATGGGCGGCGCTTTGGATTGCTCGTTACGGCGGGCGAGTTCTTGAGCCAGTTGCGATTGGGCAATCACGCGGGCCATGACGGTTGGGTTGAGCGAGGGCATCATGTGCAAAAGGAGATCAAGGATAGCATAGTGCAGTCGTTCCTGTTTGACCGTGACCTCTGCTGTCAGTCCTCACCATTCAATGTTGGAGATGAGCATACAGCGCATGAGGAGATCAACGGACTGTCTCGAGCAGTTCCGGCGATGGTGGAGGGACGAGGTATTCGACTCTCTGCCGCAAAAAGTCTGCGGCGACATCCTGGCCGTCAATGCGCAGCTTGGTCTCTACGGCCTCGAGTTTTGTCCACACCTGGTGCTCGTTGCTGGCCAAGGCCGCGGTTCGGCGGATCAGCGAAGTGCATTGGCGGAGGGCGGCGTGCCGGCGGACGGGGTCGCTCTTGATAAACTTTTCCACCAGGCGCTGCAGATGGTATTGCTCGGTCTCGTTCATGGTTGTCTTGTATTGTAAATGTGATTTTCAGGCGTAGTATTTTTTGCCAATATCTGCTTGCTTGTTGCATTTCAGCTTGACTGTGGGGGTCATCAAGAACATGCTTCTAGAATGGTTCTGGAAGAAAGGTCCCCCAGATGCTTGGTTGTGCTTGGTGCAAGAGAACGTGCTTCGATGCATGGTTGCAGAAGAAAAGAAGCCCATCCCCAGCCCATTCTCGTGCATCAAGTGGCGCCTTGTTGGCCGCCAAGCAAGCCCGCTGCACCCCTGGCCTGCACTTCGAGACGCCAACGGCAGGTCGACGCCGATTGCACCTCTTTGTATCGGGCAATGCCAGGGGTACTAATAACATGGGGTCTGAAATCCCAGCGTAAAGGTATCCCGAGGTCAACTTGAAACAGACCGTAAGCACCCTTGTTCCGGGCAAACGGAACAGCCCAAATCAGGAATCGGTGGATGTGCACGCCATACCTGGTGCCGCGCTTCTGGAAGCAAACCGGAACTGCCTTCCCCCCCCCCCACCTCCCCTCCGCCTGCATCCCTCATATGTATGTATGTACCATCGATGTTGTACATGCTGAGAATATATTCAACACTTCACAAATCAAGCACTCTCGGTCTCCCAACCTGTCCCTCAACTCCAACCTAACGGGTCGGCCATACTTATATGACTCAAGTGACAATGACAGTAGATGACAACTTGGTGTAGCCGTTAAGCACCTGAGCCTGGATCGGTGTTACGTAGACCCGAGTTCGAACCCTACAAGGGTTTTGCGTCATTTTCCTTTTTGGATCGGTGGCCGGTGGGCTATCCAACCCCGATTGAACGCAAATGACGTACATATTGGCAGTGAATACCAAAAGAAGAGATGGATATGCATTCAGCACGGAACATTAAGTGCCGTAAACAAGACAGTGAAACATGACCAATTTAGCGACTCCACTCTATTATCATCAACCAGCCCTCCACCCTTGGAGAACCTCGATATGTTCCTCGTCCATGCACACCACCGCTCAAGTTACCGCCCCCCTCGCCGACTCTCTCTGTATCAAAGCACGAGCCTCGCCCTCGACAATCGCATAGGGTGAATCCGCCATGCAACCTGCCACATTGCCCAACGCATGCCGCGCCGCCAGATCTACTCAACATGACGAAGCGTCATATTCGCACTCGGCCGCCCGCGGTTGTTGGATTGGACCCCCAGAGGCGGAACTGGTCGACGGCAAGGGTGGTGCGTAACGCTGTGCGTAACGTTAGGGACGTGGGATAGCGATCCCTCGACATGTAGCACCCGATAACGACAACGGAACTGCCGCGCTGGATGCCACCTGCCGCGTACAACTGCCTAGCATGACGGCGGCACCTTGAGTTGACATCCATGATCCACAACTTGACTGTGGTATTTATGCGCTTGACGTGGCGGCAGGCGAGGAATGCGAAATGCGAGTGCATGGTCAAATCGGATCATGGGCAAGCAAGCCGTGTGTGGCACGTATGTACAAGGCTTTTGCCTGAGACTGGGGGTTACTCGATCGCCAGTGTGTGCTTGCATGGCGGCCAGCGGCGGTCCTGGGTGATTGATTCTGGTTCTGGAGGGATACTGGAGGACAGGGTCGTATTGGAATGAGTGAGTGTAGTGGTGTACCCTAATCGCATAGCAACTGCTACGATGGTGGACGCCCGTGGCAGGTGTGGCCGACCAGTGCAACTCGGATTGTTGTCGAGCGGCGGCGTTGGCTTCGCTGAGCGTGGACGAGGTGGACAGGAAGGCGGGTCGTCGCAAAAGAATTGTGCTGTGGCTACAAAATTCACAAAGTCCATGGATGCGCTCGTTTGCGCAGCCAAGACTCCATGAGCCCAAATGAGTTGTCGTTGGCAGTTGGTTCGAAGTAGCGAGACACCGGCATGGCGAGCTGAGGGCGACAGCGACGCCAACCCGGTTTAGTTGCGGCCTCTCATCAGCTACCGTATAGCCAACGCACAATGAATTCGACCCAGTACCAGACAATTATTGCCGACCTTGCCGAGCAAGAACTCGACAAACGTGGTGCTCGGGGGCGCGATGACTTTGCTGTGACCCAAGTTGTGCCCATGCCCGCACCTGTGCGAGCGCCGACCACCCCAACGACCAACCATGGGATCGTGACCTTCGAAATAAAGTCCAAATCGCATCCGGATGCGTCCCCGAGCCGCTCCGCCCGCCTCGTTTTGCTCGGCAGTACGTCTCAACATGCCGGGTGCCTGGCTCGCGACGTGCAAGTCTCCATTCGCTACCTATCGCGCCCCCTTCCCCTTCAATCCAAGCATCTTGGGCGGCTCAACGAGATAGGCCGCTTTGTCCCGGAATTGACCGTCGAAAACCTTGTGGACGAGGGCTCGGTTCAGATTTCTCGCTCTCAAGTGGAAGGACTGATTCGCTTTCTCATCAACGTTGGTCCATGCCTCGGTGCTCGCAACAAGGAGTGCATTGATCTTCTCCGTGAGAGAAACCTGACCACCATCAACGACCAACGCTCAAACGACCAAAGCGTCCTCGCATCTATCGACAATATCCTCGTTGTACACAATGGCTCTGAGCACGAGACAATCCGCGATCGGTTATGCGAACTGCTTTCTGGCTGTGTGCCATGCGCCAATCGCCAGAAAATGCTTCCAGCCGTCATTGAGCGCCTGCGTGCTCCAAAACCCACGCCGCTGAAGGGTGTGTTTGTCCTCTCCGTCGTGCTGAGTCGGCACATTGTGCTTTGGCGATACTGACCCATCTTCCCATTCGCCTTTTCCCAGTCTCGAAGCCCACGCAATCTGCTACAAAGAGCTCCATGGATGAGTACGTCAACTTTTTGCACCAAGTTACATGTCTGGCGGCGCAAATTAAACCCTCACTTTGCAGACAATTGGATGCCATCAACCCGAAATTGTCTCAGTTCCTTCGTGCACACCCCTTCCTGCTCTCCGTCCTCAACTTCACCAATCGCCATGCGCATTCAAAAGGAAACGGCCAAGGCCTTGAGATTCCCGACGACATCAAGACCTTTGCACTCTTCATTCATTCCAGGAGCGCCAAAGCTTATCAAGTGCGGACCATGTTCATTTTCTGCACCACAAAAAGGACCAGATCTGATCTCTTCACTTGTTCTGCAGGCACTTCGCACCTTCATTCCCACGCTCCCAACTGAGCGTACGCTTGCAACGGAACGGCTCAAGATGGCCCAGACCTCAGGACTCGACCCGTTGGACGACCCAAGATTCAAGGACACTCTGCTCGAGCGGCTCTTCAGCGGCAAGGACAAGGACAAGTTGACTGCACTGCAGCGCACTCTGTTCATGTACCTCGACGAGGTAACACTCACGGCCACGCTGCTCATGAAGCGCAACGGCGAGGTGCTTGGGTTTGCGGATTCTGATGCTGCTATCATGGCACAAGACAACCCAGACCAGCTCCCACTTGCTACGATGGGGCTCGCGCTCATGGTTCGTTCTCTCGGTGGGGGCCGTCCAGTGCCGTTGATGTACTTTTTGCAGGCAAAGTCGTGCGCCAACTTCATGCGGATGCAAATCTCAAGGGCCATCAGGACATTGAAGATGTGGGGATTGCGCGTCATCATTGTTTCATCCGATGGGTGCGTATTTCATTCTTTGCTCCACTTCCCAATCTGTTCAACATATCAGTTTCTCACGAACTCGAATATGCAGTGGCAGCGTCAATAAGTCGGCCTTTTGCAAGCACTTGGGCTTTCCTCATGCACGTTTCCACTGGATTCCCGATTTCACACACGTCTTCAAAAACTTGCGGAACAACCTGCACAACCGCGGCCGCATCTTGATTCCGTGCTACTACCCGCCCAGTCGCTACTACGATAAACTCGGGTATGGCTACGCCGACTGGGAGATTGTCGAGGTCTATGTCACGTACCTGGTAAGCAGCAGATCAGGTTACCTTGGTCCCACGCGCCGCCCATTGTCACTCGCACACATCAAGCTTGACGGCCGTTCAAAGATGAATGTTGGCCTCGCGGTCGGCATTTTCAACTCAGACTTTGTCCGCACCATGCGCGACTTTTTCTTTTCCGCTGAAAATCGCTCAGAGTATCCATTCCTGCCAAAGGATGTGGAGGCGACTTGCCATTACATTGGTTTGTGCGCCCAGTTCTACGAACTGTTCACTGTACGGCGACCTGTCGACGCTGAGCGGCTTACCGCCCTGGCCGCCATCAAGGACGCATTCACGACTTGGAGTGCGCACCATGACGTGCGAGTCGAACACGCGCGCACCGAGCTCACGGCACTCAAGGACATGGCTGCCGCGCAGGGCCGTGCATCCAGCACCGGCGCCGGCACATCCAAGAAGGGCGCCGCCGTACCAGACCAAGACGCCCAGCTCAAGAACATGATTGAAGAGCAAGAAGCCCACGTCAAGGATGTTGAGAACGAGTGGATCTCGAACGAGACAGCCGGTGACATTGTGACATGCATTGCCGTCGCGACGGAAGTGACAAAGTCGTTGTTTCGCGAGTGCGTTTTGGTCCCACTATGCTTGCTCTCCTGCGGGAATCGGCATTAACCAACAGTTGTTTGTAGGTTCCCCGACATCAAGGGCCACCTATACTTGCGCATGTTTGGCACGAATTGCGTCGAGGCGCTGTTTTCGACGTGCCGCCAGCTCAGCGGTGACAACGAGCAGGTCCGAGTCACAGACTTGAGTTTGGCATTTGGATTGATGGATCGTTTGGTGTGCTTCAGCGATTTGATTCGGAGGGCAAAGCGGTCGTACCTGTATCCTGAGGAAGACGAGGAGGGAGAAGATGATTGACATTATGAAGTGGGTTTGTATGATTTTGTGTGCGAATAATGAATGAAGGACGTGGGATAACATCAAGGTATGACAACCAGTCAAATGGAAGCGGTGAGGATATAGTATTGAAAGGTCGGTTGAAATTGAGTGAGAAAACAAGAAAAGAAAAGTCATGGCCTGTCGATATTGGGGGAAATCATGATGCAAATGAGGAGTTGTGGGGGGATACGTGATGCGGATCATGTGATTGGTGCGTCTGGCCGTTATTGAGATTGGGAAGATGTGAGGGCACTGGTTGGTTGTGCATTGGAGTGGATGGCGGGTAATACGACGCCAGCATCGGTGACATTGGCTGACCGTGCGCTTGAGTGCCCGACGGGTAGACCGCGGGCGGCGGCGGCGGCAGCGCATGCGGCAGACCGTGCGCTTGGGCGCCCGACGGGTCGTACCATGCCGCTTGAGTGCCCGACGGGTAGGCCGCGGGCGGCGGCGGCGGCAGCGCATGTGGCAGACCGTGCGCTTGGGCGCCCGACGGGTCGTACCATGCCGCTTGAGTGCCCGACGGGTAGACCGCGGGCGGCGGCGGCGGCAGCGCATGTGGCAGACCGTGCGCTTGGGCGCCGGACGGGTCGTACCATGCTGCCTGAGTGCCCGACAGGTAGACCGCAGGCGGCGGCGGCGGCGCATGCGGCAGACCGTGCGCTTGGGCGCCGGACGGGTAGACCGCGGGCGGTGGCGGTGGCGGCGGGTGATGCTGGTGAGCATGCTGATGGGACACATAGGACGACGGCGTCTGCGGAGGCGGCAGACCGAGTGGCGGCGCAACCACAGGGGGATGCTGTAGTGGTAGGGGAAATGCGCCGGGTCCTTGGTGCTGATCGTTCATGGTTGGCAGGGATGGGGACGGGAGCGGCAGCAGTTGAGGGTCGGACTGCACGCTAGACTTGGCTGCCCGGACACCACTTGATCTTTTGCGACCTGGACAGCTCAAAGCATGAGATGCAAGCACCCAATGTGAAGCCTGGGAAATTCGATGGCGTGCGTACCTTTTCCTTTCCCACCTCGCTTGCTTGGTGCTGCAGCAGGGGTGGCCGCCGTGCCAGATTCCTGAGGAGCCGTCGCACCGTCGCTGAAATTCCCGGTCCGTCCTGGGAACACACAACGGGTGTTACAAGCAGCATGACAACGCCCGATAAATCAAAGAACGTACTGCGCTTGCTAGCCGATGGCTGGTTTGAACCACCTGCGCCCATGGTCGCCGTCAAGGTTGTGGGACTTGTGACTACATGAAGAAGACGCGCACTGTGGTCAGAAACTCATGAATGGTACGAGCAGAGTGCTGCAAGCGCAGACAAACCAGTAGGGCCGGCGTTCTCATTCTGCTGCCGAATCAGACCCGTGGTTGTTGGTGGATGTTGGTTTCGAGTTGATTTCGACTTGACGAGCAAGAGGCGGATGCGCTGTCGATGGTCGTTCTGCTCGGGATCCACCTGCTCTTGCTTGATCCAGTCCGAGAAAAGCTTGACGAACTCACCCTGCTTCAGGGTGAGGAACGGGCGGATCATGCGCTTGAACGTGAAGTCAGCCAGGCCAGGATCTGAGGCGTGGTCACCGTACATGACATGGAGCAGGTCTTGGAAGTGGGCACGGAATGTCGAGGAAGAAAGAAACGCTTCTGTGCGATGGATGGCCCAGAGCCGCGGTTGCTTCAAGCGATCCGCACCGTCATGGGTGAGCACAGCGGAGAGTCCACAATCCAGCCAAAAGTAAAACGGGACAGCCTACATGCTGGATGTGAGGAATATGAAAGTGACACGGATTTGAAGAAATAAGGATACTAATGTACGTCTGGGCGCGGAACAATGAGCCCGCCACGATCGATTGCCAGCACCTTTGACAAATATGCATAATCGCCATCCAGTAGCTCCTGTCGCTCGGCGTTCGCTCGCGCGACGACTTCTGGTGTGGCCTTTTCGGGGGAAACGCGGATGACCGCGAGATTACGCTGGGCGGCATGGTACAAGTGACGAAAGGCGTGGCCTTCTGGTGGCATGTGCTTGTACAGGGACCGCGAGACGAGCCAACCCATCACATGCCCAATGGTCGCAAGATGAGCGCGAATGTCGCTGTAGCCGCGCGCGAATTCCTCGAGATCATGAAGGGAATGAAACTCGACATCGGCCAGCGCAGCATCAACGTCAAACTCAGCCTGCAAATCAACAGAATGACGCGCGCACTTGAGGGCCAGCAGCAGGGAGCAGACCGCCGGGTACACGAAGTAGATGGCTGCCTCGACGGCAGACTCGGACGACGACGACGAGGCGGTGATTTGGTCGGATTGCTCAAGAGCATCCAAGACCAACTGCGCGCCGATTTCGGATGCGTAGAACTCGAGGGCCACGACACAGTCGATCGGCAAAGAGAGTGTGTGGTAGAGGAAGGCAATGTCGTGCGTAAGCTGCTCGTTTATCGTGTCGATTGCCTCCAAGGACAGGTTGCCAATCAAGGCCCCGAACAGCCGCTCGTCGGGCGAGAA
Organism: Catenaria anguillulae PL171; assembly: GCA_002102555.1. Taxonomy (NCBI): domain Eukaryota; kingdom Fungi; phylum Blastocladiomycota; class Blastocladiomycetes; order Blastocladiales; family Catenariaceae; genus Catenaria; species Catenaria anguillulae. The sequence continues at coordinate 57,708 of MCFL01000015.1, forward strand.
CCACTGGGGTACGCCCAACGCGACTTTGGTGACAGTCTTTTGGAATACACGGTATGGTAGAACTCGAGAGATCAGTTGGGCCACAGTTGGCCATTCGGCCTTGGGTGAGTGGCGCCGACGGCGCCAGCGGGAGGAGGAAATGAGCCCGTTGAGGCGGTCGACGGATGTGCTGGTAGAGCTCGATGCAGCGCGAGACGAGGGGTTCAGGGAATGACTGGCAGTTTCGGGTGCGGAGACGTCGGGAGGAGACTGGTCGTCAAGGGGATCGTCGAAGGAAGGGCTTTCCGGTTCTGGATCTGGGTTGGCGTCAGGTCGCGGGTCGGCGTCGGGAAGCAAAGTGAGCTCACAGTCGGCGAGATTGCGCTCGAGCTGTTCGTCCTTGTCCTGTAAGAGTTGAAGGATGTCGTCGTCCATTGCGTTGTTTCTGTACGAATACTCTCAAATTGGTATGTCGTCAAGGCTTGGTTCGCATCCCTCGTGCATAGCTCCTGCCGTAAGTATATATGTACTGAGGAGATCGGGGCACCCGAGCTGAGTGGCAGCAAAACGGAATAAAACCACCTTAAGGTTCGAACTCGGGTCTGCGTAACGCTAGCCCAGCTCCGGGTGCTTAGCGATTGCGCCAACCTAACATCTATTCGCATGGCCACTTGGGTCATACAAATATGGCCGACCGGTTAGGTTGAGGTTGAGGGACAGGTTGGGAGAATGAGAGTGCTTGCTATGTGACGTTGATGTTGTGTCACCATTATTCCTCGGTCAGACAGCTCAAAAGCATTCAAGGCTGAGAGGCGATTAGACCGTGCCAGTTCGGGCGGCGACGTGTGCGGTCAGGGGTGGGGGCAGGGTGGGGGTGCGCAGGTTCTGGAACCACACAGGCAGATGACAAGAAATGTCACGCGATAGCTTCAAGCCTCATACGCCACGTTTGTTCCGTTCTGCCGAGCAGGACGCAAGGATGGTTGACCTCGGGAAAGGTGGACCTTTTTTAGGCTGGGATTTCAGACCCCATGTTATTAGTACCCCTGGCAATGCACACGCTCAAGGCTCAAGGCAGGCACATGCATGCACCAGGACAGGCCCCGCTCCCTGTGCACTTGTACTTGTGCAGCGCCCATTCAAGTTGCGTTTCCACCCTAGCATCCTACTAATTGTCCAATGCATGCTCGCCGCACTTGCCCTTGTTAGCCATCGCAACCATCACCAAAGCCAGCATCGCCGGCCAAGATAGCTACAGACCCATTCCCCGACGTGCACTTGGTCACAAGCACCACTTGGACATCTCCAGCATCTCGTTGGTGGATCAACCCTCTGCGCCGCCGCCAGATTGCATTCCTAGAGTTCCCAAGACCGCTTCCTCCAGTCCAGCATGAGCACACGGCGTTCCGTCACGGTGCTGCTGGCCACGCTTCTGCTCGCCTTCTTGGCGGCATTCGTTCCAACCGCCGCAGCGCGCGACACCAAATGTTTCAACAACAATCAGCTGTGCTTGTCGCCCGTCCGCAATGGCACAAATGTCGATGTTGTGCTGCAATTCTCGACCCTTGGCTGGGTCGCATTCGGCCTGGCCCCAAACGCCGACATGTCGGCAGCCGATGTTGTCGTACGTTTATTCATACAGCACCACGACATTCATTTGAGATTTCGCGTTGCATCAGGTCGGATTGACGGACTGACACGCATTCATGGATGCAACAGGTTGTCTGGACTCGCAACGGACCGGAAGGCATTCTTGTCAATGTCTCTGACCGGTGGTCGTCTGGATACAACATGCCGCGCGCCGACGCCGTTCAAGATTGGAACGTGATTGCCGCAGGCAAGTCCCCTGCCGACAACAAGTTTCTCGTCACGATCCGCCGCGCCATCACGACATCGGAGCCTGCAGTCGACTTGCCCTTCAAGGACGAGGAGCAGCAATTTATCTGGGCCCTCTCTACACAACCTGTCGAAATCGAAAATGGCAAGCCCCAGTTCAACAAGCACAGCGAGTATGGGCCGTTCAAGATGAACATGCTCAAGTTTGACGCCGCCAGCGAACCCGCGGGTTCGGGCCAAGGGCTCGGCGGGAATGTGCAGTCGGACGGGACAATGTCGCGCGAAAAGGCCGTGTTTATCCATGGACTGTGTATGGCGATTGCGTGGGGGTTCTTGAGCTACTTGGCCGTGTTTGTTGCTCGGTTCATGAAAACAAAGCTGGGCGCCTGGTGGTTTAGGTTGCATTGGGGCATTATGCTGGTCGTGGCGGCACTTTCGGTGACGGCAGTCGTGATTTTGGTCATGTCGCCCGTCGGGCACAGTTGGTTTTCGAGCGCGCATGCTATTGTTGGGACGCTCGTGTTTGGCGCCATGTGGGTGCAGATTATTGTTGGCATTGTCATTGGTGCGTTGCTTTCACCACTTGCTCATGTGCAGTGGCGCTCACAACCGCTTCCTTCCTTGTCTATGTGTTTCTTTAGATCGCATGTACGAACCGGCACGCACCTTTGTTCCCATTCGTGACAAGATTCACTGGGCAATTGGCTACATTCTCGCCCTCGGTGGCCCAACCGCCATCCTTCTCGGCCTTTTGCACGAAAGCGCGGGCATGCCGCTCATCGGCGCCTACATTGCGACATGGGTCATGTTCATTGCTCTGTTTGCGTTTGGCTCGTATCAACTCCCGAAGAAGGTTGTCGACCCCGTCCGCACCACACCCATGTCCAAGGAAGATCACGTCAGCCTCGACTCGCTCGACCGGCCATCGGGCTCATTGCACCATCGCCGCCGCGACTCGGCCACAAACATGGGCATGGGTCCCTCGTCAAGTGGGACGCCTAGCCGCCCTTCTCGGCCGCTTGATCTTGACTTGAGCGGTGCACCAGGCGGGAGCAATTTCGGAACCGGATCGTCTCGTGGCGCGCCAGAGTCCATGTCGCCACCGCGCTGGAACGCGCCAGGGTCGGCAGCTTCAAACGCCAACCAGTTCCCGCCGCCGCGGTCGCCGCGTTGGGACCAGTCGCAGCAAGACCAGTTTCCGCCTCCGCGGTCCCCACGCTGGGACGATCCAGGGTCAGGTCCACGCTCGCCGCGGGGCGGCTATGGGCAATCTGGGTCTGGGTCTCGTCAACAGCGCAACGAATACGGCGCCGCGCCGCCGGCACCACAGCAGGCGTATTACGGCGGTAGATCGGACTCGCCGCCGCCGCGCCGTGGACACAGCATGGAGCGTCGCGCAGATCAACAATCGTACAATCAGTACCAGCAGTATGCGACCCAGCAGCCTCAGTATTCGTCGCAGCAGCGGCAGGATCAGCAGCAGCGGTATCAGCAGCAGGGCGGTCGTTACTGAGCCGTGACCACGGATCTCTTCCGCTCGTTTTTCGTTTTTCGTTTTCCTTCTCCTTTGCCCCCCGTTGGATTGTGCTTCTCCTCGACCAATGCCTGGGCACCTTTGCTGCACGCATTTTGTCTCCATACACTATACAGTACACGTGCAAAAATACACACATAGAGACGATTCATGTTCAACAATTTTCTTAACCACTCTCCTGGTGCTCCATTCAGCCATCGAGCCATCGGGTCCAATCCACGCCCACCCCTCCGTTGCTTGGCCGCAGGGACGGCCGGAACTCAACCACAACCATGACTCTGCCGCTTGTGAAGCGAGGTGGGCGTCAATCCGAGGCACAAACCAATCATGGTGCTTGCTGGATTGGCCGCAGTGATGGTGCGCCGGCCACGATGTGATAGCACACTGCGAATGTGACCAAATTGTTGTCGGGTACAGGTGTCATGACGGGCGGGGTCCTTCACACTACTTGAGCCCGAGATATGGCGAGTGCATTGTTACGATACAACGGAATCATGACGCATGGACAAATCTCGTAAACACGAAAAAATTCATCAAAGTTAACATGTAGTGACAAGAATCGCCGATCAAAAAAGCATACAACATCAAACTTGACATTGTCTTTTTTTTTTTTCTCCATTCCCACCAACCTACCTACTCATCAATAACGGCGTACTCGCGAGACTTGATTTTCGGCCATGACGAGCGTGGGACATTGGGTGCCCAGAGCGATCAGGGCGTCACGGTTGAGTCGAAAAGGTGCTGTAGGCTCGTGGGGCGCAGGTGGCCCCGTCGGACTTGGATTGGAGACTCGTTGGCCGAACTGGGGATTCTCTTGCTGAGCGAGGGTGTACTGGTCATAGCGAGACTCGATTCGCGACGGCGGCACGAATTGAGCATGTCGTTTCAAGGCGTTGATGTCTGTGTGATCGCGGAACGCAACCAGTGGGAGAAACTTGTTGTCGTGATGCCAGGCCAATACATGGATGTCGTGGGCAATATTTGGTAAATGGCGTGCAGGGGGAGGCGCGCTGGTTGTTGGTGGCAGCGTTTTGGAATCAACCAAACCCTGCAGAGTTGATCGCTTCCCGCCCAGTTCCCACCCGTCTGGTTGAAGCGTGACCACGCCGGCGCCATTCGGTACAATACAGCCAGCGTCTAGCGCCTTGACGATAGCGGCAAAACATACATCTTGATTCTCGACTAGTTAGGCTTCGGCAGTGGGAATTGCTGTGACCTTCGCTCTGGAAAGGAGGGCCAAGATGCGGGCAGAAAGACGGCCAATGGCAACGAGGTATGAAGAAGGGCAGCATCCCCGCTCATGAGTGCTGTAGAATGGAGTCAGAAGCGTTAGAGCCATGCGAATCCCAGTCCATACTTTTCCAGGGGGTGGTTTGAATGAAGCAAAGAACGAACCTGGTGCGGGACAAGATGGTCGAGACAGCCATCGCCATCAGCTGGCCCCTGTTGACAGACGGGATGGAATGATCGATCATGCCAGTCTATGGCGGATGGTGCACAGGATGCACGTCTTGTCGGTCGAGTACATCTGATGCTGTGTTCGGACGGAAGAAGTTGGGAGTCGGTTTGTCAATGTTTGGGTTTTGTCTCGTAGGTACATCAACGACGCGATCAGCGATCTCGGATGAGGCGTCAGGCACTAGGCACGCCGATCCGACTTCTGGCACGTGTTCTTGGGTACATATGAAAAAAAAAAAAAAAAAAAAAAAAAAAAAAAAAAAAAACAGCCAATGTCCATCACTCGCAATCAAGAATTCGAACCGGCTTTTGCCCCCATGTAAGAGCTTCCCGACACACCACACACAGAGCATTCAACTGCGGTCGCCGTCTACTTTCGTTCCCCGCCAATATCGCCGCCCAACGTCCATGACGCGATTTGCCGGCGCTCCTCACACCAACGGATCGCTCCCGCCGGTCACCCCGACCAGCAGCAGACCACACACGGCTCCGGCCGCCTTTGCACCGGGCGCAGCCATGGCCATGGGAGCACCCATGCTTGCCTCTGCCTTTGAGCCGCCACCTCCCGAGCTCGTCTACTTTCACGGCGGCTACCACAACCGTCTGCTGCTTGCCCTGCAATCCACACTGCCCAACGAGATCGACTGGGCCCTTTCCATCCTGCTCAAGGCCTCGGCCATCGAAGACCGCGAAATCCACCTCATAGCCGTCCCTGGCCTCGTCGACACGCTGATTTCCATGCTCGACCCGATCTTTACGGTCGGTGCAAGCGACGATCTGTACTTACACTCGCTGGAATCAACTGCCGTGGATCTCGAGCGCGCGCTCTTCACGCTGCAAATCCTGCGCAATTTCTCATTCACGCTGGCCAATGCACGGCAACTGGCCTACTCGACCGCCATTCCAACCGTCAGCGTGCGCATTCTCAAGCTGCCCGAGGACATGCCACGAATCATGGAAGCACGGCACTTGGCGTTGGACCTGTTTGAAAACATGCTACCCGCGGTTCCCATTCCAAACTGGCACATTCCAGAAAGCTTTGCAGCTCTGGATGCGGGTGACAAGGATGCGCAAGAGTCGGCTGCGGGTGCGTCTCAGTCCAAGCTCGACTCGACCGACCTGTTGCCTTTGCTCTTTTCGTTTGCATTTTCTCGGGACCGCGCCTTTGTCATGATGGCACTCAACTCGCTCGCATCGCTCGCCATGAACGATGTGCATCACCGAGGGCTCTTGCACTACTACTCGCCGGCGTTTGCACAACACATTGGTGCTTTGCTCACACTGCACGATCGTGACCTCGCGCTCACGGACCGTGCACTTGAGCTGGTCTACCAATGGACGCTCTACTCGGACTCGCTTGCGCGCGCTCTGCTCGTCGACCTACCACGGTCTGTCCCATCCACGCTGCTACGCATCGTCAAGGAAAACTCGCCATCGTCGCGGGCATTCGAGGTTGCACCCACGGCGCCTCCCGCACACGCGTCCGTCACACACCGAGCGCGCCTGACGGCACTCTTCGAATCGCGCCTCGTCTCATTTGCCACCCGTGCCGCACAGCAACTTGGCATTGAGGGTGCCGACGCCATCGTCAACTCGTCTCCCACCATGATTGTCATTCCTCAACCCCCACCGAACCGTATCGAGCCCCTGCGTGCCCTTGGCTGGGCTGCGACCTTACTCGACGCAGACCCAACAGCCACCAAGTCTGTCGATCAAGTGTACGCTTCATACACGGAATACGCCTCTGTCCTCGCCTCGCTCTTGCCCGATCCAGCCTCGTCCTCGTCACCAGCAACGACGCCACCACTCCCGGGCATGACCCCGCCGCCGCCGGCGGCCGCACCCACCTCCCCGCCGCTCAATGTGCACACCATGTACCCGAAGGACAAGCTCATGACCACGCTGACGCACCTCGTCCCGGGCGCACGTGTTGTCAACGGCATCGTGTATGGAATCGCCCTTCGCCCGTCCCTTTACGCCGTCGCGTCGGCGCCACGCGGGCCCGGGTCGCGCAGACGCACGTCGCCGTCGCTCGCAACCTGTCTTTGGGACGGGTGCACGTACCGAGGTGCCGATGTGGCGACCCACGTCGAGGCACAGCATCTCGGGCAATGGGAGAATGGAACCGCCGTGGCCACCACGTGCCCGTGGGCTGGATGCACGTCGTCAAAACCGCATGGAACAGATGCAAAGACGTGGCGAGCACATTTGATGACACACGTGCCCGTGTCTCATGCCGTCCCTCCGCTCGAGTGGGAGACGGCCGGACCCGTGCCGCCGTACCCGCATTCAGATATCTTGGCGCACATCAAGATGGAGACCAAGCTGGATCCGGCAGGCGCACCCTTGGTCGCGGCACTCGTGTTGAGGAACTTGGTCAGGGCCGCAAGAAAGGCCGCAAAGGAAGGCCGGGTTTCGAGCGGCGTTGGCGAGGCAATTGGCGCTGATGGTGCCGGGGCAAGGAGAGCCTTGGGTAGCATGGCACCACCGGAGGATGTGGCGGCTATGGACGTGGATATCCCGGCCCGGCAACAGCAGCACGTCATGGATGGAGTTTTACCGCTCGAGTCCATCTATGATGATTTGGTGATTGCAACGGCCATGCAGCCAAGGGTCGGCAGATTTTTGGGCGAAGTGATGGAGGAGCTGTGGGGTCTATGTCGGGACGACGAGTGAGTGAGCCCCACGTGTTGCAATGTCGTGTCCTTGTTCTTCTCTCGTCGTGCGACCTATCTATCTAACCCCTTTTTGTTGTATTTTGCATCTTAATCCTTTGGTTTTGTTGCTTGTTGTTCTTTCATATATTTAAATGATATTTTTACAAGGAATTGGTCAGTCTACTAATGAGAACAACAACATGAGCAATCTCTTTAGCGTTTAACGACCCAGCGCGCGGATCTTGCGGCTCTTTTTGGCCGAGGCCTTCTCGAGCTTGGATTCAAAATACGCCTCGAATCCACCTGCAACACCATCAGATGGACGATTATTGCCGGGACTGGCGACTGCTGCCGCTCGTGACGGCGTATCGGTCCTTGGTGACACTGCACCGCCCCGATTCAAACTCGCCGTGCTTCCAGCAACGCTGCTGGCCCCGCTACGAAACGCGTTGAGTTGCTCAATCAACTTGAGCCGTTCCTCACACTCGTCGCGTACAGTTTCCTTGAGCGCCACGATTTCTTCCTCTAGCTGCCGTTTGGTTTCCGTCCACTGCAATTGAGAAGCTTGCTTGGACTGAACCTCGCGCAGAACTTTGTTCCGCTCGAGCTCGAGCTCGCTGATGCGCAACTTGCATTGCTCGAGTTCCATGATGTGCTGCTCAGTCGCAGCGTTGTGGCGGCGTTTGAGCTCATCGAGAGCAGCAAGTGCCGAGCGCTACACACAAGAGCAACATGTGGTGAGGTCAACCACCCGACAGTTGAGTGAGCAAGACAAAATGTCACACCTTTTCCTGCTCTAAAACACGGCTCCTGTCATGTAGCCGCTTGACATTCTCCATCCCTTCAGCCGCCCGGTCTTTTATCGCATCCATTTCGTTCTGCAACTTGCGCACCTGCTCTTTGGCCGCTTGCTCCGCCTCCTGTATCTGCTTCAAGGCCGCGCGCGTTGCCGCCAAATCCTTTTCCAGTGCGCCAACGACCACTGCGCTCTCCTGCTTGCACTCTTGCTCGCGCTGGTTCTGGGCCGCTACCAACTTTTCCTGAAATGACGCTTGCAGCTGAACTAGCCGGTTTTGATGGGCAGCAACAGTGTCGGCACGCTCGGCTTCCATTTGCCGAATCCGTTGTTCGAGCGCAACATGTTTGATTCGCAGGTCATCAATGAGTTTCTAGAGTCAAGCATATCGGAACAATGAATAGTGGTCCTGATAAATGTGGGCGTGGTGGAAAAGGGGCACCTCTCGAGACGCCTGCGAGCTCGTTTGGGCGGCCCGGGCATCTGCCAACGCCCGCTCCACCTCTGTCCGCAGTTGCCGCTCTGCATCGAGTTGAGAGGCAATTTTTCGCGCGTTTTCGAGCGAACTGTCGAGTTCTCGATGAACAGCTTGGAGGGTAGCGGTGAGGGACGCCTCTTTTGCCTTCCAAGCGTCGGTGGAGATTTGTAGTGCTTGGCGTTCCTCGTTGAGCTTAGCCGAGTATTGCGCCGCTGTGGATTCCATATCTGCAACAACAACAGCCGTATTGGAAACTTCAGGGGATGTCGGGGTTCGTCAAGATAACCAACCAAAGTGCGAACCTGCCACGCGCTGACGCTCGACGCTGAGTTCAGCATCTGCCTTGTTTTTGGCTTCGGTCATCTGCCTGACGTTGTGCTGTCTGGAAATGCATGGTTAAAGGATGTCTCGGAAAGTCAAGTTGAGTCAAGGATAAACACCTACGACTGGGCGACTTGAAGAGCGAGGTCGTCGACTTGAGAGCGGAGGACAGTGTTTTGCTCCTCAAACTCTTGACTTAGTTTGAGGTTTGATTCTCGAACCCGATCCGCGATTTGCGCCTCGACCAGCACATTGGCATGGGTTTGCACATGGATGAGCGATTCCTTGACTGATGTCCGAAGCAGCCGAAGACTAGCCAAAACAGGCAATGTGTCAACTCTTGCATGCACGGCACGGTCATTACCAAGCGCACCTTGACACAGTTTCTCGCTTCAACCCGTCCACCTCTTGCTTGAGGACACGTATGGTCCCACTCGACTTGCGGATAAGGGCCTGAGAACGAAGCAATCGGCTCGACATTGCCTGCAAGTCTTGCGTTGTTTGATCCTGCAGCAGGCAGGCTTGTCAGATACACGACGAAAACCATTCAGCAATGCAACTCGAGCGTACCAATCGCCGCTCACTCAGCTGGTATTTGAGCTTCCACTGCGCCGTAGACTCTTGCAAAAGCTGGTTTAGTCCATGCTGCTCCTCCAAGCTGGCACGAAATCCTTGACTCTGCTCCTCGGCCATTCGAACCCGCTCGAGTAGCCCTGGCCGTTCTTCTGCGTATTGCTGTCGCAATCTCTGGTTAAATTGACGTCGACTCGGCGACGTGGCCACGAGAATTCAAACCTTTCGCGCCTCCAGTTCCTTTTCCAGGGTTGCGAATTCTCGTTGCAGCGCCTCCATTCGTGACAGCAGCAAGTAGGACACACCACAAAACCGACACGCTGTTTCGCCTTCGGACATGGCAATGATCTCGGCGGGTAGCGGGAGCTGACGGCCGGCATGGCCGGATTGATCGGCTGGAGCATCCGTTGGGTTCATTTGCATGCCTTCTTTTGATTCCTTAGCGTGGTACAGAGCTGATATGATATGAGCTAGGACAGTCCTCCTTCGTTTTCGCTTTCGTGGGAAGCGGACTCGACGACGACGCGGCAACACATCACGTGTCGCCAGCTCGCACATTTCCATGTCGAGTGAATGGGAGCGGCAGAGTGAGGTTGGCCACAATCGTTGGAGCCAAAAATGCAGCCGGAAATCATCACAACAGTTCAACCTCAATGCATTCAACCATTGCTATGGCATCTCTATTCGAAGTCGACGATCTTGCTCACCTGTTTCCCGATGACGACTCGACGGATGCACTTGCCGGCGCCAACCCGGACCAGTCCATGAGTCTTGACGCCTCGGAATCGGACGAGGAAGAAATCGTGCTCGCCACGGAACTGCCTCATAAGGACCTGGTCATTTCGCCAACGGCGCCGTTACTCGAATGCAACCGAAAGCGGTGTCCGACATGTCGTGACAAGTGCCGATACTACTGCCGGCAATGCCTGGTTCCTCGCGGGCCAGCAACGCCTCCAACGCTTCCGCCACTGCCTTGGACGTACGATGTATTCAAGCACAACCAGGAACGCAAGGGAAAGTCGACCGCATTGCACGTCAAGGTGCTTTGCCCAAACGAATCCAACGTTTGGACGTACCCGCAAGATGTGGAGCGCTACACGGCTCAGGCCGACCCAGAAAAAACCCTGGTCCTGTACCCGAGCGCACGTGCACAGCCCATCTCTGCGATTGACCCGAGCTCCTTCACACACATTGTTGTGCTGGATGGCACTTGGTACCAAGCCCATCAAATGGCACGCGACACGCCCCTGCTGCAAGATTCCCGGGTCCGCCATGTGTCGTTTGCGTCGCCGCCGCAGACAAAGTTTTGGCGGCATCAGCAAAAGGGTGGGGATCATTTGGCCACGATTGAGGCCATGTGGTGGCTTGTCCGGGAGTTTATGGTTGCACACCGGCCGAGCGAGGATTATCATCGGTACGATGACTTGTTGTGGTACTTTACGTTTACGTATCAGCGGATTTTGGGCGAGTATTTGATCAAGGAGGAGCGCAAGTTGACACGGCAGATGAAGGGTCAGTTTCGCACGGCCGTGTTTCGGGCGAGGGCAAAGGGCGAGGTTGTGCGGAAGGAGGATGTGGTCAAGGGTAAAAAAGGGCAGGAAATTGCCCATGATCATGATGACAAGTAACAATGTGTACTGTACTCTTCAAGCATGTACTCGCATTGAATTGCAATACCCCGGATATGTATGTACACATCGACACTCTTGTTTTTCACGAACTTACAAATACATGGGATGGAACTTTGCGGCCTGCTCCGCTCCCAATGCCTCTGCCTTCTTTGCCACGGCATCCACATTGATTTTCACCTCTGCACCGAGCTCGGCTTGGATCGCCGCCGACCACTCCTTCATGGCCGCCAACGTCACCTCGGGCGCCCCACGCACGTGCGGCAAGTACAGCGCGACCACGGACGCAGGCAGTGACGCCAGAGTGCCTTGGACCAGGGCTGCCGCCGACAAGTCTGCCAAAGTCATGGGCGCAGGCATGGTTGGGGCAATGTGCTTTGACGACGACTCTGAAGTGAGTGTGAAGAGGTGGTTACGCAAAGCGAGCACGCGCGCGCGATCGTCATCCATGTCGTAGCGGACCGTGCGCGGAAGGGTGTTGAGTGAGCCCGAGGTCAGTGCCAGGATGCGCTTGGGTTTCGTGGCAGAAACGAGTGACGTGATGAGGGCAGTGTGCAACTCGGCAGGGAAAGTGGTGAGCGTGTCAAGCGAAACGGATGCGATTGCAGTGGTCGTGACGAGGTGGACGGGGAGGGCAGACGTGATGGGCTCCGAGGAGCGGTTGGCTGCATACGGCTGTGATCCAATTTTGTGGTTTGTCAGTTCGTGTCCGCCACGTCATTCAGTCACGTCCAGTGCGCATGGGCGAACCTGAGGGTAAGATACGCGCAGCTCGCCCAGCTTTGGTGCGGGTTTGCCCGTATTCAAGGATTCAGCAAAGGCGCGGGTCAAAGTGGCCGCGAGCGAGTCGACAGCGATCATGAGGGTCGTGATGGATGGCAGAGCGGCCGTGACGGATGCAGCGGTCCACGGAAAGATGGTCGTTGGATCAACCTTGGGCTGAGTCGCAGCTTGTGACGTCGGGTCTGCGGACGGTGCTTCGGGGCCCTCAAACTCGTCATCGTACAGGAGGCGGGACGGAGCGCCCTTTGCGCCAAGATCTTCAAGCAAGCTCATGGTGTTGGTGCGGAAATCGTCTTGATGGATTTTCTTCAAATTCGAATTCCGACAATCAAATGTGTTGCGGACGTCGTACGCCACACACCAACGGGGGAACGTCGATCCACCTACCTTACACGATCACATGAGGAAGGATTGTCCACTTTATGTCCGCTGCTTCCATCCTATCCCATTCATCTTGCCATCCAAGAGAGCCATAAATCCCCCTTCGCTCTCTAGCCATTCAATCTGCCACGATGTTTGTGATCACGCACTGCCTTCGCAACCCCCTCACCATGGCAAGTCGAGTCAGTCGAGTCGCTGCTGCCTTTCGTCACGGTAATGTATCGGGTCAGCCCAGCGTCCACCATGGGCTCGCTCGCGTCCCACTGTTCGTTTCAATCTTTCCATATGCAGGCTTTCCGCGCCATCTTCAGTACCATTTTCCAGCGCCACCCAACGAATCTACCCGTCGCGGGTTGACCACTATCTCCAAAGACAATGAACCCAACCAAATCCACTCCACCAAGACGACTCGACAACCGTCCGCCTCCCCTGCCACCAATGCGATCCCAGAAGAAGCCATGGCCTGGTTCAAGCAGCACAACCACAAGCCACGCTCATCCGACCTCAACCGCGAGTTTCTCAAAGTGCTCGCCAACCTGGGCCTAAACGGGCCTGCCGATGGTCTGACTGGCGAGCAAATACTCCAGCGCAAGCGATTGAAGGCGGAATTTTCCAAGGCGGCTGCGATCAACTTTGCGAAAAAGTCCAAGCGACTCGTTTTCTTGCAAAAGCTGTGCAAGCGATACGACGTCAAGATTGGCGCCACGCAAGACGAGTGCATTGAGCAACTGGACAAGCTCTACGTCAACATTCACGATGCAGTGTTGACCGACGGGAACAAAAAGACGTTTGAATCGCTCGAAGCGTTTTTGGATGACGTCAAGCGGAGGACCTTTTCGAAAGAGTCAGCAAAGGAGCTGGGATTGCGGGTGTTTTTGAAGCATGTGTGGGAATAGGATGGAGAGCGGTAATTGTACATAACTATCTGTAACCCGAGGTGCTACCGGCGAGGTCTGTCCTATTAGGCCGTTTCAAGAAATGCTTTGCGTTTGTACGCTGGTCCATTGGAAGGGCGCGAGAAGTGCGAACAAGATAATGTGCTCAACAACTGAAGAAAAAGGGTATGAACGCCAGCTCTCCATGACCCAGGACCCATGATGAAACAGCGAAGAGAAAAAATGGCAGATGTCTTGTTGTCTGCACCTACTTTATTTAAAACCAGCCAATTGATGGCAGAAGAAAGAATCGCTTGATAATGAGCAAGGATCGAGAGACTGGTGGGTGCAAACACGATCTCCGCGCAAGTAATCACAACCCCGTTCCCATTCTCGGCAATGCAAACATAAGGCGCCAAGTCATCCAAAACGCTCTATGGAGTATCCCCCATCATTTTGGCCGGCATCGCGCTGAACCATGTCTCTCACTGTGGATCAACTTGCGACTCTGGACACACTTGTCCGCACAACAGCCTCACTTGGCCTCATCGGTAACCTGACAATCCTATTTGACCACTTTCGGCGGTGGGAAAAGATCCGCAACTCTGCGTCCCGAATCATTGCCTGGGGATGCCTGGCGTCGACGCTGTCCACCCTTACTTTCCTGTGCGCCCGATCATTCATCCCGGCACGGGGTCAGCCGCCAAGCACAGCATGTTTGATTCAGGCCACCGTTCAGCAGTATGCAATCCATGCATCGCATGTTTGGTTTGTGTTTCAAACCATCAACATCTTTCTTGTCATGTGGGCAAAGGTGTCGCTGGAAAAGATTCAAAAGATGGAGCCGCTGTACCACGCCCTTGCATGGACTGTGCCACTGCTTTCGACGTTCGGGCCGATTGCCAAGTATCCGATCCACAGTTTCTACGGTGACGCTGGGCTGTGGTGCTGGATCGGGCCGGCTTATGGTCAGTACCGGGTCTACCTGAGTATCATGGTGGTATGTGACACATCACCGAGCTTGTTGACAGGGCACTTTGAGGACGATAGAACTAACGACGGGCCATGAATTCCGAACCGAATGAGATATGGGTCATCATTGGCTTCAGCTCATTCTGTTACATCTTTATTTGGTGGAGTCTGCAGAGTGACCTTCGCAACGCCCGGTACGGCACACTTCTCCTCTTCCAATTGTCATTCCCACAGGTATCCTCACTATGGGCGTATCTGTGTGCATAACTTGCACGATACATGTAGGCCCGGCTCGGCACTGAGCGCCATTTCCAACAATGACAACAGCCTCAGGAGCTCTACTCGTCTGCGCGCAGAAGCTCTATTTGCCATCAAAACCGGCGCATTTATGATCACCTACATCTTCACCTACTCTGGTGCCAGCGCCAACCGCATTCATGCCCTGGTCAGTCCGCCATCCCCCTTTTGGGTGATTGCCTGGCAAGGAATCACCATGACGGGCATTGGGATCTGGAACCTGGTCACGTATTTTGCCATTCCATACTTGCTCAAGCGAGCGCGGTTGCGTGGCAAAGGGGTTAGCCGGTCAGCAAAATCGGCCACTGGGATCGTGATGGCTGCCGGCGGGTCACGATTGCTTGCATCCTACTCGGCAACTCGAAGTGCTTCAATGGCAATGATTGTGGGGTCAGATCAAGCAGGTGGAGAGGCAAGCAAGGCCGCAGTCATCAACGGCAAGGAGCAGGCGCGCAGTAGCCAGAGTGCTGCCCTCAGGACGGCGACTTATTGTGATGAATGAACCTCGGGCTGGCCGCGATAAAAAGCATTAGCAATAGGTATTTGGAGCCTAGGGACTGCTTTAGAGCACATCATGCCATCGCTTTTGATACCTTGCCACTCGGCTATCCATTGCTTTTCGAATGCTTTCTTCTCCCCTGCCCTCTCTTTGTTGCCCAATCTCCAGCTCACCAGGCTTGTCCTAGCTTACTGTCACTTCGCTTGTCATCGCGCTCGTGCGAATATGTATCGCATGACCTGCAAAAATGAACGAGACCTGTGACGACATGTGCAATCACCTTCCTGATCACTTGGAATTACTCTATCATATGCAACAAGCACACGCCAGCCACCACAAACCTCCACCAAGAGCTTCTTGTGCTTTACAAGTATGTATTACACGACGTGAACGGGTCCCACCGCCAGAGCTTCAGTCCGCGGCAACGCGACTTAGAAGCGCCGTGTGTTGAGGACGCGGTTCGCGGGCAACGTCAAGCGCCAAATGCTTGACTGGTCCACGGCGAGGAATTTGGGTCTGTGTGTGTTTTTGAAGCATTTACCTATGTAACGATGAGCGTGATGAAGATTGCATTGTTGTGAGCACAGTACCATTATCTTTGGCGGTTTTCATATTGGTACAACACCTCCTAGGACGGATTCAACAACCCAATTATGCTCTGCAACAGGTTTGACACAAAGACTTCAAGACATCCACGTCCTCGTACCACACACCGCTACGCTCTCATCGGCTGCGCATCTACAGGCGGCGGCCGTCCAACCCGCTTGGGCGTCGGCAACGTAATTCCCAACACAACAGCCGCAATCGCCCCACCCAGCAACAAGGTGAACAGAAGCAGCCACCACTTTTTCCTCCTTGTCGACCTGGCAATTCGCGCCGCCTCATTCACCTGCCCGCCGCCTGCCTCGAGGACATTGACGCCCGACTCGACAAATTGCGCAACAGAGTCCACTTGTGCTTCTTGTTGCTCGAGCAACAGCGCGAGGTCCGAAAACATTTGCTGGAGCTCGGCAATGGACGCCTCGAGTTTGACGAGATCGTGGTGCCGCGACTGCACTTGGCGGCGGCGTTCTTGCTCAATGAGCAGCGAGTCGGCAAACACTTGTGGGGCGGCCGTGGATGAGATAACCCAGTCGAGTTCGGAGGTGGTGATGTCGGGTTTGGCTTTGGGAGATTTGACGTGTTGTCAATCTGGAAGCACAATCGCGACGGGAGGACGGGTAAGAAGGAAACGAACCGATTTTGAGTTGCCGTTGAAACACCTCCCTGGTCCGCTGGGCGTGCACATGCTGCATGTCCATGAATCGCTTGGTCACGTCCATGAGATGATGAAGCAGCATTTGCTCGTGCACGTTGGCGAGCCGCTGGTCCGACGCCGACAGCGAGTTGGACCGCAGTGTGCTGAGATCTGTTCATGTTTGTGGAGCCCGCAAGTAGGCATCAGTGGGTGAGTCTTGCGTGGGAACAAAGCAGTATTCAAGAGAGACGGGCACACGTACTCCGGACCTTTGAGCGAATCACACCCAGTCGTGCCTGCACATCTGCCGCCATGGTCTCTGCGCGATTCCATGGACTGTTTCCCGGACCCGGCTCGGGCGACAATGTGCCTGTCCTGCCCAGCATGCCTGCGGCACCCTGGCCAACCGATCGCGTCCTGGACCGTGCTGCGCTCGGCGACATGGCGCGGTCGGGCGCCGCAAGTGGCACGCTTTCGTCCGACGACAAGGCAAAGCAATTGGTTGCGCCCACTGCATCCATGCACGAGACTTGGAGCCGCTCGAGCTGGTCGAGGTCGCGGTTCACGGACCGGATTTGAGTCTGGAGTCGGGACACGTCGCGCTATACATGATTGTGTCCAATCAGTGAGATGTGACGGAAACAAGCTTCCGCGTGAGGAGGAGGTCCAACGAACCAGCCAAGCATCCAGCGATCCGACATCCAAAATGACAAAGTCGTCGGCATAGTAGGTCGGTGGCACACCGCCTCGATCCGCAGCCGGCGGAGGCGACGGCAGTTCAGCAGCGTTGGTTACCGCCAATGGAATCGCATCCATCGGCTCGCCAATCAGCGTGAATGTCTGTGGGTCTGCATTGGGCGTCACGGTACGCGCGTGCACACGCGGCGAGTCTTGGGCGACCAAAGCTGGAGCGGGTTCCGGCGCTACAGTTGCGGTGCGTGCGGCGGGAGATGTCGGGGAGTAAGAGCGGCCGCCGCCAGGCGAGGATGCCGACGGGACGTGATCGTCGTTGGCGGCGGCGAGCAGTTGTTGCATTTCAAAGAGGCGATTGCGAGACATGGTGATTGGATCCAGCGGGTCAGATGCAGAGACTGCGTCAAGTGAATGCGTTTGAACAAAAAATGGGAAGAATGAATCGAGTAAGCAAGTAAATATTTGTCCAAGAATGGTTGCAAAGAATTTCCGATGGATGAGCGACCGCAGATGAGAGTGAGACAAAACTATGAATTGCGGGACGTGTCGTGGTAAACTTGTTATGTGTGAATAATGGGTAACACATGGGATAGATCCTTCGACCGCGAGTGTTGTGCTGATTCGGTTTCTATATATCGTCTATACTTACATCAAATGAATGGGTATGTATTTTGCATCAAGATTCCAACCCCGGCTCGATCCTCGAACCCGAAACATGACGAAAGAAACTCGACACCAAACAAAACAAAATGGCCGTTGGGGCAAGGGGAAAGAAGGAGAAACACACGACGATTAACATATACGGCAAGGCATGGGGGAAAGAGTGAAGGCTCGGACTGATGATTGAGACGAAAGGAGGAAATGAGGGTCGAGACGAAGGGGCTGGAAACACGAAAAAAGGCCAGGAATGAAGGGGAAGGTAGGTGGGGGCGGCAAAATAGGATAATGTGCAAGCGGAGGTGACGCAGCACGATGGCGGACATGGGCAGGACCACAAGATGGAGCGGGTCCAGTGATGATCAGAAGTTGTGAGGGGAAAGAAGACAGCAGAAAACGGATACATGCACAAAAAGGGCGGGGGGAAGGAAGCAACACACGCGCTCTCACACTCACACTCTGAAAATCCAACAAAAAAAGACACGTCGGGCCAATCAACCGACGAGACGCAGCGCCGAGACGAAAAACTTGGCGCGCTTGGCCCACCGAGGAAGTACCGTCAATCGAGTGCCCGCGTCGCCGGGCAAGTAAAGGAGACGAGATGGTCTTGGTTGGGGAGGGGGGGGATGTATTGAGGTGGGGTAATCGCAAGAAGACCGGTCATGAGAGGGGGGCACGGCAATGACCGACAAAGAATCAGCACGGGATAGAGGGAGGGTCTATGCACACGCGAGCGGATGCAGGTAGCATGGGAGTGTCACGAAAAACGAATGATGAGCAACCAAAAGGTCCTGGTCCTGGTCCTGCATCGGACTTGCCGACGTGGTGGTTCGTGGTGGGCGACGGGGAATAAAGTTCAAGAATATGTACATGAAGCGACTTGGTTGTGACAAACGACAAGCACCACAACGACGACCACCCGAATGGATGATGATGACGCCAAGATTTACAACGCGTCCAACGAATGTCCCGACAAAATGAATTGGCGCATCGGGCTCGTGGGCCGTTGCTTCTTTGCCTTCTTTGCTGCTGCGGTTGCACCGGTTGCTGACGACAATGACCTTCCGCGCGTCAATTGTGCCCACCCGTGGGACCATGATCGCGTTGGGGCGACTCGGGCACCGAGGTCAGTGGGGCCGAAAGCGGCGGACTGCCAGCAATCACCGCAGGATACCACCGCCGCCACCACCTCCCAGCGACGACGACGAGACGGCCGACAAACTCTGGACCCGCCGACGCGCGTTACCGAGGACCAAGATATCGGGCGACGTGGGCGCGGACGTGGACGCGCTGGCCATGACAGCGGCAGCCGAAGAAAGTGCGCCGACAACACCTACGCTGCCCGTCATACCCGGGGGAGGCGCTGCGGCTGTGGCGGTCGATGAGCCGAACGTGGTCGGGACGGTGGTGAGCGGGGCAGACATGCGGCGCATGTGCGGTGTGGACGAGAAGTAGAGGGACGAGGTCCACGAGGACGGAGACGAGAAGCCGAGAGGGACAGTGGGAGACTCTGGAGGAGATTGGTAAGGTGGGGGAATCATGGGGTCTGTGAGCGGGTGGGTGCTGGCGTTGGTGTTGCTGGTAGGCTGGGGTTGGGGCTGGGCAAAGGCAAAGTGGATCGGGGAGGTGGGCGACTTGGGCGGCGTGTTGTTTTGGTAATGTTGGGTGGCCGACCGTGACGCGGACATGGAGGCGGACGCGGCAATGGCAGACGCGAGCGACGAGGCGGCCGAGGGCATCGAGTACATGAAGGAGATGCCGAACCGCTCGCGGGCCGCTGTGGGGCTGGGGCATGGCTGGATGCATAGGGAGCGGCAATGGGGATGGGCTTTGAGAGCTGTTGGCGATGTCATGTGATGCCTGGAGTGGACTGGTGTTGCGGAAAGAAGGTGGCGGCAGCCTGAGATGATTGAGTCTGAATTTGAATGGGTTTGCGGTCGTGCATAATGGTGATTTGGGCTTTGGGAGAATTAATAAGAGAGGGAGAGGATAAACGCTTTGGGATTTGGAATGGGAATGGGAATGGGAATAGGAACCGTCAGGAACTGGCAGCAAGCGCAAAGTGAGAACGGGAGGCCAAGGTTTTTGAAGCTTTTCGCTCTCTCTGCTGAAGCATCTTGTGTGTGCAAACTTGACAATTATTCAAGAGCGCCGCCACACGATCTTATCTGCTGGCTGCTGCTCACGCGACCATTTTCTTGTGTTGGTGGCTCATCCTTCAGCTTCTCCCTGATGATTGATCATTTCATCGCGGTCAATATGTACGGCCCCATGGCCACTCCCCACATCGCAACACCAGCCATTTAACGATAGTCGAGTCAGGACATCCTATGCAGCTTGTAGTACTACAGACGCGCCACGTCCATTCCAGCTCAAGAACACGTCATATTCCTTCATACCTCAATGCCATGAAGGACGTCCTTCGTTGTCCACTTAACAACGTCCCTTCCCTTCAATGGTCGGATTGATGAGCACGGTGGTATACAGACGTACTTTTTACTGGCCCACCTAGGCCTGTTTGCAATTCCCAGCTGGCTTCAACGTTTGACAGCGCCGCGATTTCCCATTGAACGAACTCGCTTGACTGTTGCAAATTGACCATGTATACATCGATGCCTTCTCGGCCGATGGTCGCCATTGACTAGACTTCAGTGAGGGTCAGCTGCTTTGACCTTGTCCGCACCAGTTGTTCGCACGTCTCATGTGACAACTGGAAGCATTTCTTGGGCCAACTGGGACGCACCTCGTTGCCCTGTTGGTTTGGCCAGCCTCCGCCGCAAACGGCAAGTGACAGTGATGCGGAGTCACTCCGCACAATCAATGGTCGGCCGGTGATGGCGATCATCTTCCACGCTCCACTACTTGCAGATCTTGGGTGGGGAACCATCTTGCGAGATGCGACCAGTTTCATCGCGACTTCGAAAGTGCGAGGCCGACCCGTCCTCTCACCAGGGTCGAGATCAGTTGAAGAGCAGCAGGGGTCGTTGCGGTTGATGTGGACCAATTCCAGACAGCAAGTGGGTGTTGGTATATACATACCTGGGCTAGTCGGCGATCGCGAGGAAACATGAGACATGAGACATGACACATGCCAGTCAAGGTGACTGGCGCGTGAGTCGTCTGTGACTGGCAATACATCACACAGATTCCCTGCCATTCAATGGACGCTTCGAATGAATTCATGTCGACGGCAATTGACTTGAAGATGCCTGGAAGCGCATGGCATTGATGCATGGGCTCAGAGACAACATCCAGGGTCTAGCCCGGCTATGTACAGAGGAGAGCGCATCCAAGCACACCTCGCAAGCAAGACACGCGAGCAAAGGGTAGCCGAGCAGCTCACCAATGACGTAGCCAACTAGGCACTACAGACGTGTCAACATCATCATGGCCCGACGTTTACAATAGTATAATCCACACTGGCACAGGTTTGTCGTCAGCGCAACCGAATAGGTTACTCAACCAGGGCTTGTTTTCGTCAAGTCGTTCGTGGTTTCGAGGAAACGGCGAGCGATCGGATTCAGTTGTAAAGAGCGCAAGCCATTGGATCTCCGAGCGAGAAATGTTGGGTGTTGGGTTTGGAAGCGTGTTGGATCGGCGTTCCGCCCATTTGGAAGCGACGATGCTGCGATCGGGACTGTCGAGTACAGACATGAGTTGAAATTTCCTCAAGAAAGCTCGAGAAATCGATCGCAATGTCATCCTTCCAACGCGCTCCACCCACAGCAACGGCGTACCCGCTGCCGG
Source organism: Catenaria anguillulae PL171 (assembly GCA_002102555.1). Lineage (NCBI taxonomy): Eukaryota > Fungi > Blastocladiomycota > Blastocladiomycetes > Blastocladiales > Catenariaceae > Catenaria > Catenaria anguillulae. The sequence goes on from MCFL01000015.1 coordinate 79,109, forward strand.
CCGACCCGGGACTTCCTTCCAACGAGCCCCGACTCCATCGCCAGCCTTGGCTCCCCAATCCACCCCCACCCCCGCCCCTGCAAAGCCCTCACTGCCACCTGGCGTCCGCCTCTCGGCACACAATGCACAAGCCCTCTTGTCCACAGGCATTGCCTCGCTCGACGACCTTCTCGGCGGCGGGCTTCCGCTCGGCACGCTACTGACCATCGACGAGGATCGCGGGTCCGGATATGCAGCGCTCATGCTCGGGTACTTTGTCTCGCAGGGCCTGTTGCACGGGCATCATGTGCTTGCTGCAAGCGCAGATGTGGATCCGTCCGTGCTCGTGGCCAATGCGCCTGCGCCTGTCAAGTCCACAGCAAGTGCAAGGGTCGAGGCAAAGGTGGCAAAGGCCGGGACACGCAGGGACCAGGGAGAGGACAAGATGACGATTGCGTGGCGGTATCAAAACATGCCAAAGGTTGGCGAGGGGCAGAGGCCGGCGCCACCTGTGGGTGTGCAAGAGTCTGGCGCGGTGTCGTATTGTGGTGAGTTTGATATTACAAAGAAGCTTGCGCAAATGGACTTGGCGGATGCTGCAGATCGGTTGGTACATGTGGTGGATCTGACGAGGTCAGTTGACGATGCGTTTGAGGATGTATATGCTCGGATCGCCAAGGTGATCGAGGAGGGAGGATTTCTGTACGCTGTCCTGCTTCAGTTTACGGTGGTCCTTGCACAATGCTGACAATGGACCGTTTGAATTCGCCAGTGCCACTGCCCCAGCACCCGCGTCTGGTCCGCGCTCAGTCCTCCGCATTGCCATCCACGCCATGTGCTCGCCGCTGTGGCTCTCGAGCAACCCCTATGCCGGACACTCCTTCCTACACAAGCTCAAGGCACTGTTGCGGCGCTCGTTTGCGTCTGCCATGATCACGTGGTCGTACGCAGCCGCTACGACAGCCCGCGGCCCTTCGATCCGGGCACTTGCCGACTTTGCCGTCGGTCTCGATGCATTCTCCACGTCCGTCACGCTGCCTGCAAGCTTGCGAAACAACCGGCCATCACGGGCGAGTACACCGGCCTGTTTACCATTTACAAGTTGGCCAGGGTCAATTCGCTGTTGCCGGCAAGTGCAAAGGTGACGAGCGGAGCGTGGCGGTGGATCGCAGCTTGGCGTTCCAGGTGAGGAGAAAGAGGTTTTCCGTCGAGGCGTGGAGTTTGCCGCCAGAGTTGGAAGAGACGAGCGGGTCGGGTTCGGCTGCGGCAGCGACGGGTGGGTGTACCAGTGGAATTGCCTTTTAATCTTGATGATGACTTTTTTCAATTGCAACATGGAGATACATAGTACATGGAACCAGCATTTGACAATAAAGAATACTGACCAACTCAAACCTCTTAGCCTCTGGTCCTCTGCTTCTTGCTGGGCGGCTGCCCACTGGCCTCGCCTGCACCTGGACTTTGCGCCGCACTACTCCGATCGGACTGATCCTGCCAACTCACCTCAATCATGCGCTTCTTTGCATTTTCGCGCGTCACCGTGTACGGCTGGACCATGCCCTCGGGAACCAGCGCGGATGCCGTGGCCGCGGCCGTCAATGAGCCCACAGGAATGCCCGCCGAGTTGATCATGGTGTTATCTGAACCGGACGTGTGCGGACGGGAAGACGACATGGACGATGAGGTCGCTGATGACATGGACGGGTCCGAATCCATGTGTTGGTGGTCGTCATCCTGGTGCATGGGCTCGTCCGGATACATGTGCTGCTGTTGCTGCTGCAGCACCGAGTCTTGATGCAACCAAGACTGATGAGTTGGGTCGCCCGCCTCCTCGTCCCCACCCATACCGCTGCGCTGCAAAATCTCGGGATCGATGCACGCCGGCCACGTCAACTCGTCATCGACCAAGTCCTGGCGAACAATGGGTCTTGTCACCACCGACACCACCTGCGACTCGCTCCACTTTGCGCCCGGGTTGCGCTGGCACACGGGCAACCAGCCAACCAGCGGAATGGCAGGCACCTTGTCGGGGACATCCAACCTCGGATCGCCCCATTCGTCGTCGGCCACGCGCAGTTCCGGAATCACGAGCGGCACGCGGTCCGTGCGCAAGTTGAGTGTCTTGGCATTCATGGTGGCGTACCGCGGGGTCCACTCGTGCGGCGGAATCGCCGGATACGGCTGATACCAGTGCTCGGGCTCGCGCGACGGCTCGGCACCCGCAAAGTCGCCGTCGCGGAAAAACGCTGCGTGTGGCGAGTTGTCGTCTTGCTGCGGCCGGTTGTTATTGTTGTTGTTGTGATAACTTCCACCTCGGTTGCTGCCACCACGGTAGCCTCCACCGCGATCGCCCCCACCCCTGTATCCACCTCCTCGTCCGCCGCCGCGGCCTCGCCCTCGGAACCCATCGTTACGATTGTCGCTACTACCGTCCGTGCGAGGCGAGTTGTGGCTGTTGTTGTTGTACCCGCCGCGGTATCCGCTGCCGCCACCACGGCCGCCGCGACCGCCTTGGTGGTAGTTGCCGCCTCCGCGACCCCGGTAGCCATCGTTGTTGTAGGACGCTCCTTGGCGAGGGGAATCGTAGGACGACATGAGTTTGAGTTGATGATAGGTTGAAAAATGGTGAACTGGATGACAAATGTCGGGACGAAAGCTAAAGTAGCATCAAGTGATGAGCTTAGATTGAGAGCACACGCTATGCCAATTGCGAGAGCTGAATTGTGAATGGCAAGGCGCGCACCATGTACATGATTGCTTGGGCGAGGATTCGGCTTGCGTACACATATGTTTATACATACATTTCCTCACAGGCAAAGGCAGACAAAAAGTGACGTTCGACGGCCGCCGATCTGACTTGACAGCAACCGCTCCAGATGCAGATGCAGATGCAGATGCGTGTCAGTGTCGATGGGCACCGGCCGATGCTTATGTAGGTATGAATGGGCAAACGAACTGTAAATCAACCTCATGCACACCCTTATGCAGTCCTGAGCCACAGTCCGACCCGTCAATCGTATCAACATGGGAGCCAACACATCCAAGCTTGCCCGCACCGGCGCGTCCGTCGCAAGAAAGGCTGCTCCTGCGGCCACGGCAGCCCTCCGCAACTGCAGCAGCTCCCCTGGCATCCTCCACTCAATCTCCGTTTCCTGCCGGCGCTAAGCTGCCGCCCGGATGGAACCCGAATGCGCCGCGTGGCGAGCGCCGCCCAAAGGTCGCCTGGGAAACCGACATGAGCCAAAAGCCCAAGGAGGAGACGATCGAGTTTATTGAGCGTGAGGACATCAAGAACCAGATCTTGGCCAAGGACTTTGCAGCCAGAGGATTGCACTTGCAGGAGAAGCCTGCGGCGAAGGACTTGCCCTTGACCCCGCAAGACGTATGTTGATTTGTGTTTGCTGTGTCCGCTCCGCTGTCTGCGATTGGTCGCTCAACAAGTATCTTGGCCGTGTCGTTTAGCTCAACCGTCACTCAAGTAGTGCATCAGCAGCAAGCACAACAACAACCGTCATCCCGATCCTGGCCCGCCGGAAGGCGCAGGAACAAATCCAACAGCAGGCAACAAGCAGTCACCCATCCGTTCCCGTTCCTGGCCTCTTGACGCTGGATCAGCTCATGGCCGTATGGGCCGCGCCGTCAGAGCAAGCCGTGGCCGAACTTGCTGCAAAGTACCAGATTCCGCTCGAAAAGCTGCAGGCGGTGCGCAAGTACACCAACACGTATCACGTGGCCGAGTGGGGTGGCAGTTATGTGGGTGTTTGGGGGCCGGGGAGTGGAGTAGAGCAAGGGCTCAAGCAGCAGCAGGGCACGGCCGGTCGGCGTTAGGAGCGGTTGACTGGGCAGACCTTGAATTCACAATTAAAAGAACAGATGCATGTCAACTTGGTGAGTCTATCAACAGGTCTATCGCCGTAGGTATTCGATAGCCGAGAAAGCAGTGTCACCGTCAAGCCAAGAGCCCTTTGTGTCTGCATAGCAGCGAGGAGCCTTGGGACTGCATTGAGACTCAATTTTAATGTGTATTTACATATGCGACCAGTCTCCTTGCAAAAAAAAAGTGATCGAACCACTCACAGCGGTTTGAAGGACAAGAAAAAAAAAAGGCTTTGCGCGCGGGGGTGCCACACCCAAAATGATATCTGTACAATCGCACCGACTTTTTGCAACACAGCCATCAATTGATTTCCTTTGGCTCGGTCCCACCAAAGTATGTGCAATCTGCAATTGACCCTCTTGACCTAGACATACTGCGTAGCATGGATATCCCCGACCGACCACCCTTGCCGCCAGCACGTCTGCCAACTGCCCTTCAACACCGCCGATTTGTTCGAAGAGGGACCATTCCCGCCCCGCCTCGCCACGTCAGATGGTCGATGAGGATGACTCCTTCAGGCAACCTTCTCGTTGCCTGAGCTGCTATCTTTGGTGCCGGCTGTCCGTTTTGCGGTGTGTTTGCGACGAGCGCTGTGACGGGGATGCAGGTGGCAGGCCATGTTCAAGCCCGCCGCAGCAGCTAAGCGCGGTCGCTTCTTGTCCATCCACTGACCGCCGCTTTCCTGTTGCTGTAACCGCCAACGTATCATGCCATGGCACCCACTCCTTTTGTTCTTGCACGGTCCTCGCTCTTGATCCACCACCGAAAGCACCACCGCTATTCTTCGTCGTCTTTGCCTGCCGGCGACGCCAAACGACCAGGATTTGTGGTGATCTGGCCAACCAACTTGAATCATCGTCCATGCTGCGCAGACACAACCGCTTGGTGACTGGCCATACAACGCACGCCGCCGCTTCGTGATGTTTGAGCTCACCATTCTTCATTTGTTTGCACCCTCATTTCTAGGTGCATACCCTTGCTCTCTTCTCCCCGTTGCCACCGCACGACTGTCCCAACGTCTGCGCTGCAAATCTCCATCCGCCATCCCCTGGGCGCACACAATCTTGCTTGTCCTCATTGCGCCTTCCTTTTTTTTCCCAAGGCGTGGGTTTGCTCATCCGCGCAAGATCTCACTCGCCGCCGACTTGGTCCAAATCATTTTGGCTTGGCGTCGTATTTAACTCTTTCGGGCTTGCGCTCCTTATTCATCTTTGTTTTCTTTTCCAGTCTTTGCGCGATTCATCATGCTGTACGTTGTTTTTGGTTGGCTGTCTTGCAAATTTCGATCCACTGACTCATTTGCCACCGCCTGGCCCTTGACTCACCAGCATTGGCCAAAAGTACCGGCTGGGCCGCAAAATCGGCTCTGGCTCATTTGGCGACATTTACCTCGGAACCAATGTGATGAATGGTGAAGAGGTGGCCGTCAAGTTGGAATCGGTCAAGGCAAAGCACCCGCAGCTCGAGTACGAGGCGCGCGTGTACCGTGCGCTTGCCGGTGGCGTCGGCATCCCGTTTGTGCGCTGGTTTGGCACAGAGCAAGAGTTTAACGCCATGGTGATTGATTTGTTGGGCCCCTCCTTGGAGGATTTGTTCAATTTTGTAAGCGCAAGTTTTCGCTCAAGACGGTCTTGTTGCTTGCAGACCAGCTGGTACGTCTCACCTTCTTGTCTTTTCACTGTGTCTGGTATCTCGAAGGGCGTGCACGCATACTGACACATCGTGTTCGTGCGTGTTGTGTCGAACATGTAGCTGTCACGAATCGAGTACATTCACTCCAAGAACTTTATTCACCGTGATATCAAGCCCGACAACTTCCTCATGGGCCTCGGCCGTCGCGGCAACCTCGTCAACGTGATCGACTTTGGTCTTGCCAAAAAGTACCGTGACCCACGCACGCACTTGCACATTCCCTACCGCGAGAACAAGAACTTGACTGGCACGGCGCGGTATGCCTCCATCAACACGCATTTGGGTGTTGAGCAGTCAAGGCGAGACGATCTTGAGTCGCTCGGATACGTCCTCATGTACTTTTGCCGCGGATCGTTGCCGTGGCAGGGACTCAAGGCGGCGACCAAGAAGCAAAAGTACGATCGGATCATGGAGAAGAAGATGACTACGCCCGCAGAAGTCCTGGCCAGGGGGTTCCCCAACGAGTTTTCTATCTATTTGAATTATTGCCGGTCATTGCGGTTTGATGATCGGCCCGATTACTCGTACTTGCGGCGGCTGTTCCGCGAGTTGTTTGTGCGGGAAGGCTTCAGCTACGACTACGTGTTTGACTGGACCGTGCTCAAGTTTGTACGTACCTCCATCTCTTTGTCGTTTCTTTGTATTCTCTTGAACGATGCTGGCGGATGACTCACAAGTGATTTTCTGATGCTCACTTTCATTTGTACACGTTCTCAGGACTCAACCAAGGGCGGCGAGGCTGGCGCAAGTGGTGATGTGCAAGGTGAGGGCTTTGCGGGCGGTGACTCTGCTCAGCATACACCTGGCGGTGGAACCCCTCAACGTACGTGCTCGCGTTGGACACTGACACATTTCCGCCACGGACTTACGTTACTTTGTTTTTAGATCAATCCAACAATGACCTCCGCACTGCCGGTCAAGCTCCCGCGCCGGTCACGGGCTCGTTCAACCGTGCGTAAATCGTATCGTCGCTAGACCACGGTTGTCAAGGTCGACATGCTTCGCGTGTCTCGGTGTTGCGCTTATTCCGCCGAATTCCCCGCGATTCACTGCTGCATTTTCGCGCACGCCACCCCGGGTTATTGCATCGTGATATTCAGCTCTGACGGACAAAGGCATGTCGAGCTGGTTTTTGGAGCGGTTTTCCTTTACTTTTCTTCACCCCGTTGCCCTCTCGTATCCCTGTCCCAATCTATTGATTCCCCATTGCTTTCGCTTCTCCGCTCTTGACTTTCGTCATGCCTTTTTTCTCCGCCAGCTGGCCCGCCAGATTGGCCTTTTCTGTTTCTCTTTTCCCATTTCCAGTCCAAAGTCGAGCACTCGGACGGGTCAAACCCGTCTTGTTCTTTTGAGAACAGGTGCCCACACATTTCACACGAGTTGACTCTTTTGCTTTCATTTCCATTTCTTTTCGCATGATTATTTTTACTTGGCCCTATTCTCCTCGTCCTCCCCCTCCTTTGTTGCCTGTGTACTTTTTCTTTCGTTTCGTTTCCTTACCACCCGTCCTGATCGTTCTTTGCCTTGTTGTTCTTTAGCATCGGTCTTCACTTTCTTGCATTTTCTTTATCATTTCGTTTTGCTTTATGTTTGTTCTTGGTCGCCGCCGCCTTTGCATGGCCGTCGCACTCTCTTTCATGGCGATATCACATGTCATCCGCCGTCAAAGTGCTCTTTTCAGGGCAGCGAAGCCAGTTCCAGTTCGATTTCCTCTTCTCTCCCTCTTTTTTTTTTAATCCTCTCTCGTCTTGCAGTTGGTTTTGTGTCGGTTGGCCTTGATTTCTGTGTTAATTGCCGAGTCTATTGGATACTAGTGAACCAATTGCATGATCTTGTTTTGGGAGTTTTTGTGTATTCATATCTGGAATCTCCCTCTGACGTGGTCGTGGTCCAGGTTGGATCGCGTTTGTGGCAGCGTTTGTGGGCACTTGGCGGCGGGCCAATGCTCCGATCGGATGGCCGATTGGTTTGGTTGCCTCGCGCCATTCAATTTCAAATGGCCGTCATCGCGGCCTTCGAGCAGGAGTAACCATATCATAACGGCCATCATCTGAAAAAGCTCAAGGCCACATAGTCTGCGCAACGTACACCTGCAACGCATTTACTTCCTTGCCGCCACTTGTCCGTTACGGGCCTATCGCCACTCTGTCTCGCTCCGACCATCGACCCCTCAGACGCGCTCCCGCCCCCCCTCTTCACGCATCCTAGTGACTCCAAATACAAGACGAAACCTTCTCCAATCATGGCCATGGACTCGCAGCTCATCAAGCTCGTCAATAAGCTCCAGGATGTGTTTGCCACTGTTGGCGTGCAAAACCCCATCGATCTGCCTCAAATCACCGTCATCGGCAGTCAAAGTTCGGGCAAGTCGTCTGTCCTGGAAAACATTGTGGGCCGCGACTTTTTGCCGCGCGGCACGGGTATCGTGACTCGCCGTCCGTTGGTACGCTTGAGCCGCCTCCATCTTTGCTTCTGTGACTCTTTGCCCATGCTGACAGACGACCGATTCTTGTCCTCTAGGTACTTCAACTCATCAACCGCCCTGGTACATCGACGCCCGAGGAGCAAGCCGAAGCGTCGAAAAAGGAATCCACCGACAAGGCCGAAAACCCGGACGAATGGGGCGAGTTTTTGCACTTGCCCGGCAAGAAATTCTTCAACTTTGACGACATCCGCAAGGAAATTGTCCGTGATACCGACGAAAAGGCCGGCGCAAACACGGGCATTTCGCACCAACCCATCAACTTGCGTGTCTACTCGCCCAATGTGCTGACGCTCACCTTGGTTGATTTGCCCGGCCTGACCAAGGTGCCTGTTGGCGACCAGCCAAAGGACATTGAGTTCCAGATCGCGACATGTTGCTCAAGTACATCACAAAGCCCAACGCCATCATTCTCGCCGTGACTGCCGCCAACACGGATTTGGCCAATTCCGATGGCCTCAAGCTTGCGCGCGAGGTGGATCCTGAGGGCTTGCGGACCATTGGCGTGTTGACCAAGGTCGACTTGATGGATCAGGGGACCGATGTGGTGGATATTTTGGCAGGCCGTGTGATTCCGTTGAGGCTCGGCTACGTGCCTGTGGTGAACCGGGGTCAAAAGGATATTGATTCGCGCAAGTCGATTGCGTCCGCCTTGGAGGGCGAGCGCCGGTTTTTCGAAAACCACTTGTCGTACCGTTCAAAGGCGCAGTATTGCGGTACGCCGTTTTTGGCGCGCAAGCTCAACACGGTACGTTTGACCACACCTCACATTTCTTGTCCGGTTCTTGGCCCTGTGCTCACGATTGTCACTTTGCGTGCACGCGACAATGTAGATTCTGCTCCACCACATCAAAAACACGCTCCCGGAAATCAAGCAGCGGATCGCTGCCTCGCTCCAGCGGTACCAAGCTGAGCTTGCGCAACTCGGCGACCCGATCGACAACCCGGCCGAGTCTGGATCCAACATGGTGCTGTCGGTCATCACGGAATTCACCAACGACTTCCGCACTGTGCTTGACGGCACCACGACCGAAATCACGGCGGCCGAACTGTCTGGCGGCGCGCGCATCGCCTATGTGTTCCACGAGCTCTTCACCAACGGAATCAAATCCATCGACCCCTTTGACCAAATCAAGGACGTGGACATTCGCACCATCATGTACAATGCGGGCGGCTCCAAACCCGCCCTGTTTGTCGGCACGCAAGCCTTTGAGATTCTCGTGCGCCAGCAAATCAAGCGGCTCGAGGACCCGAGTCTCAAGTGCGTCACGCTCACTTTTGAGGAGTTGACCCGCATTGTCAACCAGCTGCTTCAAAAGCCCGTGTTCCGGCGTTTCCCTGAACTGCGCGACCGCACGTCGTCGATTGTGCTGCAGTTTTTGCGCAAGAATGTGGTGCCCACCAACAAGTTTGTGCAAGATCTGGTGGCAGCCGAAATGGTGTACATCAACACGGGCCACCCGGACTTTATCTCTGGCCACAAGGCCACGGCCATTGTCCAAGAACGCCTCAACCCGCGCCCGCAAGTCATCCAGCAGCAGCCGGGCATGCCCGGGCAACCGCCCGCGATCCCACCACGCGGCGGCCCGCTCGGCGGATCGCAGACCGTGGCTCAAGGTCCCTTGGGCGGAACCGGCGGCACTGGCGGGTCGGGCGCGTCGAGCCCGCTGCCCGCGGCATACATGACGCCCGGGTCGGCCGATGGCAATGACTCGGGCAAGGGTTTCTTTGGGTCGTTTTTCTCGTCAAAGAAGACAAAGGGCGTGGCGGGTCCCACCATTGACAACCCGCCGGCCATTCTCAAGCCCGACGGCAAGTTGTCGGAGCAAGAGACGCTTGAGACCGAGGTCATCAAGTTGTTGTTGACAAGCTACTTCAACATTGTCAAGCGCACCATTGCTGACATGGTGCCCAAGGCTATCATGTTGAACTTGGTGGCGCACACAAAGGACAATTTGCAGCGCACCTTGTTGAGCGAGCTGTATCAGCCCAATGTGCTTGACGAGACGCTCAAGGAGTCTGAGCAGACGGTTCAGAGGAGGAAGGAGGTCAAGAAGATGATTGAGGCGCTTGAGCGGGCAGATGAGATTGTGTCCACGGTTTGATGATGTCTGAGCAGAGGCTCCTGTGCTGTTTCTTCATGTCTTGTTCTTTGTTTGTCTTTCCGATACTGGGGTATGTACTTGTCTCGGTTTGCTGGACCCAGGGTCGATAACAGCAAGCAAAATGTCGACTTGAGTTTATTGGTTTGTGATTGTTTATGGGGTTCGAAATCGGCATTCACTTGACACAGGCCCAAAAGTGCGCACAATCCAATAAAATGAAGCAAGAGTATGGAACAAGTGGAGGAGCCAGAAAAGGAAAGGAAAGGACGATGACAAGAGTGTGTAGCGCGAGTCAACAATAAACGGATTCAACCGAGACAGATTAGTTGGGAGGGTTGGTGAAAGACACCTCAAACATGCCAACGCCCTGCTCCTCAGCCACGACCTTGCCTTCGGCATCCTTGACAACAACCTTTGCGCTGCCATCCACGTATTGGTACACAAATGGCTTGGACACAAAGTACTGAACGGCCTTGCGCACCAACCACGGCAACTCGCCCAGCACGTCAATGCGGTTGACCTTGCCGAAATCCAAGTTGCCCGAGGCTTCGAGCGTGTACCCGTTGTTGAGCACAGAGTGCATCTTGAACGTCTTGGGCACGGCGTAGCCCGTGGTTGCGTCCACGGCCGTGGTCGGGAACTCGAGCGATTGCTCGGTTGCAACCAACGAGCCAAGACCCGTCACGTCGGCGGCAAGCGTGGCAAAGGTTTCGCTGTTGTAGGTGGCAGGAGTGGTGCCCGAAACGGTGGTGAGCGAAATGGATGGCGTGGCGAATGTGAAGAAGTTCCATTGCGTAGCAATCTTGTGTGGGGAGATGCCCTGATTGAAGCAATCAACGCACGTCAGTGAGATCAACCAAAACTCAAGGCAGGTGAGACGAGGACACATACCTGGTATTGATGCACAAGTGTCGCCCGTCCACTGACGTCGACCGCCGCGCCGTTGGCCATGATGACGCCCGACGCCGTTCCGCGGGTGCCGTACGTGGTGGCCAAATACCCATCGGGCTTGGCGCCGCCCTTTGGCGTGAAATGAACCTTGGCATCGCCGACCTTGAGTGTCGACTCGGCGGAAAGGTCAACCGTCAAGTTGGCCACCACCTCCTTGTTCTTGAGGGCAATCACGAACTTGCCGTCGCCTGCCGACGTGACCGAGTAATCGTTACACGTGGACCCAGCACGGTCGCCCGCGGCCACCTTGAGTGCCGACCCCGAGTTGTTGAACGACTTGAAGTAAGAGCACGAGGGCGTCGAAATGTACACGGTGACCTGGGCCAGCGGCGACAGCGACACTTCCGAGTAGGCGAGCTGCACAAAGCACAGGCCGCCCGTGGCGGGGAACAGGTAGAAGGTTTGCGTCTCCGAGTAGCCCGAGCCTTCCTTGAGCCAGGCGACGGCGGCGGGCGTGGGAATGGTTTGCGGCAGGGCAACGGCGGTGCCTGCGAGTGTGGGGCATGACAATGTGAGCATGATATAAACGTCAGATGAAGTGACGGGGTCTATCTGTGTGGATATGGATATCGGGCAAGGCCTGCTGACGGTGCGATGGCAACGGGCGGTGGGCAACCGGATTGAAATTGATAGTGATATGAAAGGCTGGACGTACGAGGGGCGGCAGACGAGAGCATGATAAAGTCAGGATTCTATTCAGGACAAGTGTTCCGGCTGGCTGGAAATGGGAATAGGCGGTCACACAAGCAAAACGTTAGCTCTTCTTCTCATTGCCGTCAAGGTGTGTCACGGTGTGTGCGGGGTGAGCACGAGGACGTCAGGGGCTCCTGCTGATGCTGATGATTGAGTCAACCACCTCCCGAGCCGGTGGGGCGGCGGTTGGCGGGCACACGCTCTGCAGCTCGCAGTAGCAGTTGAGCGAATGCAATACATGGCAATTACATACAGATACGAGGTCGCGAGGTCGGCAGTGGTAGTGAGCTGACTTTTGCAACGAGAGAGGCGAGACGACCAGACAGTCGACTGCGATGCTTCATTTCATTTCAGTGTTGTGGCGACACAAACGCCAACGCCGACAGAGAGACATGTAAATACTTCCACCAGCCATCTCGAGAAGCCAACCAAAAACCAGCTTTTCATTTCGGGCATTGTTGTCTCTTTTTCCCAAAAAACGTAAACAATCCTTCCCCGCCGCCTCTTACCTTGCTACTGCCACCCATGCCACCTGCGACGATTCCCCCGGCCATTCCAGGCAGCGATGGGCGACTGGTGACGCCGCCCGCCAACGCGTGCCGAGGTCCGCCAACAGGCACGATACTGCTGCTGCCGCTGCTGCTGGAAGTGGCGAGGGGACCAGGCGATTCGACAGATTGAGCATTCCCCTTTGAAACATTTGGAGCCGACCCAGTCGTCACGAACGAGCACGGGAGTGTCGCTGCAGCGACAAACACTGGAACTGCAGACAGCTTCGAGGACACAGGACTGGGATCGCGATTGTAATGGCCATGGGTCAATGACGGTTCGATAGAAAGTGGAAATGATCGCGGCTGCTTGACCGGTGGGAGCGTTCTTGAGTCCACGCAAGCGGCACGCAATGGAGGCACTGGCAGCAGTGTGGAAGAGCTGGCTCTGCCGCCCGGCACCACAGTCGTACTCTGCGCTTGCGGCGCCGACATGGTCCGCGATGTCGTCCGCGAAGGCTCCGCTAGAGGATCCGGCACAACCACGAAGGCAGATGACAGACTGTCTTCCTCAAACTCTTCTTCAAACGCAAAATCGTCTTGATCCCACTCAATGTTGGCCAACAACGTCGTTGCTGCTTTTGCCTCCTCTTCTGCCTGCGCCTTCTGTGCGAGCAACGGCGCATTCGCCAACGTTGGTCTCACAATAGAACCCGACGACTTCAAATGATCCGGCATCATGCTCGGCGTTGCCGCGGACGCCGAGCTGCCAAACGATCCTGTCGATGCCGACTTTGATTTCACCAACACTCGCCGCCTGCTCTTCGATCCTGCGACAACATCGCCATCCTGCTGCTCCTGTGCCTGTTCCTTGTCCCGCCTCAACTGGTTCAACTTGCGCATTTGCCGATCAAGGTTGAGTTGGCGCCGCGCCTCCTGCACCTTTTCTGCGACTCGCGCGCCGCATGGACTCGTTCGGCATATGTGGATGCGTCGAGTGGAGGCGGAAGCGTTGTGCCCATGGCTTGGTCCATGCTGAGTTGTTGGATGAGTTTGCGACAGTCTGGGGCAGATCCAGACCCGTACACCTGAAATTACAGGGTGAATGCGTCAGACAGATGAGTCGGATCTTTCAAGTACATACGGAGCAGGCCTATGTAGGACGTACAATACCATCGGTACTTCGTTCCGCTCGGCAAATCTATTCAGAACAAAGACGAGGTCAGCGATACTGTCATCGGGTTGATGGGTTGGGCAATGTGGAAACACTCACCTTACAAGTAAATCGGGGCTTGTTCTTCATCTGCATTATGAAACATGATAAAAGCAATCCGCAGTGTGAGACGCAGGATGGGATGGGAACTTGTCTGGTTAGGATTTGGGTCGTGCGAGACGACTCGACCAAAGCGAGACGGACCAGATCGACTTGGAACGTGGTGCACTCTGGGCATCGGATGGCGAGAAACAGTTGTGGCATGTCGAGTTGGCGAATTGCATCGAGTTCTGTGATTGCTTTGCACACATGTGTAATCCCCTTCGTATTGATGATGGTCGGTTCGCGGCTCATATTCGGTCCCGCAAGTGACTCACAGCGTTGATCGTACATCACCAATTCACAATGGAACGGCACTGACGAGAGGGAGATTTGGTGTGTAGTATTACACAGAAATAGCCGATCCTTTGACACAGTACCCGGCACCGCCATTTAGGCCGCAGACCTTTTTCATCGCCATACCGCACGAGCTGTACATAAGTCTATGTTTCGCGACTATTGGGTCAACTCACCACAAGCGAGCGTCGACAGAGCAAAGAAGACACGACACAAAGAGAAATTCTCAAAATAAATACAGAAGGATACGTTGCTCAATAGCAACACAACAATCACTCAAGTGAGCACACCCCAACTCCAAACGGGTTCAATCACCAACCACGCCACCTCTTCTTACATCCTTCCTCATGGCCGTCACTCGCTTCACGCTGTTGCACGCCAACCTCTTTTCCTTTGTCTTGTCGTCCGATGCCGCACCAAATATGGACGAAGCAAATCCAAACGACATTCTGGACGTCAACGCGTTGGATGACGCCAATGCCGACGTGACAAACCCGCTCAACTTGAGCATGGGCGTATCGAGCGATGGGCTACGAAGCAAGGATGCGTCTGCAGATGGCATCGATGTGGGCGGCATAGATGCAGATGAACCAAGCGGTCGCTTGTTTGTTGTCGGCGTGGCATTGACCGATATCGGAGACAGGATGAGCTTGCCAGGCGAGACAGATGAGCAAGTCCGGGCACGTTGCGTAGGCGAGTGCGGGCTTCCGGGCACGATAAGTGAGGGCAACGAGGGCTTTGATGGGCTCGCGGGCTGGGGCGGTGTCAAGGAGGAAGAAGTCGGAGACCGAATGGGCGAACTGCCAAGCGTGGGCCGCGGGTGCGGCGACGATGCAAGCCGTGCAGTGTGCTGAGTCATGAGCGGGTCTGGGTGGGCAGGTCCAGAGAGGCAGTTGGAGCATCAATGTCCATGGGATCCTCATGGCCAGCTGGTTGCAACCCTTGCTGGTACTCATGGTGGTCGGAGTCGTCCGCGATTGAGGATAAGCGCTGCTCGGGCAAGAGATCGATGAAGTCCATCGTGTCGCAGCGATTGTTGCACTTGTACCGTGCTCGCATCAGCACACTTGAGGGACACTGGCGGAAACATGACGCCCGGGGTCAGGGCATCGAGCTCCGCCTCGAGACCCGCAACATTTGGTGATCGTGGCGGGGAGGCTGTACGTAAAACAGCAGGCGGCGGTGATCGAGTGGGTGAACCTGGGCGAACCGTGGGTACGGATTCGTCGCGAGTGTCCTGTTCCATCGCATCGACAGACGCTCCAATGTGAGCACTTTGCTGGTCGAGCTGGTCCGCATTCGTGGACTGGACTTGGACGTCTTGAGTCTCGGACAAGGCGAGCTTGGGCTCCAGATTGTTCGAACCAGACTGGGTACTTGTCACCTTAGCCGCTGCCGACCCAGCAGCACGAGCGGACCCGTCTTGCCGGCTGCTGCTGCTGCTGCGGAGCCTCGTCGTCGCCATCCACAAGATCCTCGCCTGTCAGCATCCGAAACACATCATACTTGAACTTTTTCAACATCTTGGCCATCTCCACATCCACCATGGTCCTGTATGTAAATCTATCGGCGCCTTCTTCGCGCCAATCCTCCCGTGGCCGTACTTGCCCACCTTTACCCTGCAACTCCAAGACAGCGTCCTCAACTCCTTCACCTCAGCCCGCACGGCCTCAATCTGCTTTTCGCACACAAACGTGACCAAGTCCAAATGCACCGACACATGATGCGCAAACTCTTGGAAACGCGCTTCGAGGGCATCGCGCGTCTCGACCAGAAACTTGCGGTGCTCGGACTGCGTGGCCCGTGCCGACGGCGGTTTGGGTTGCGGGACGCCCGTGTGTGCGAGCTGGTCGTACGGCGGGGTGAGTATGTTGGACAGCGGCGAATGACCGGCAAGGGACGCTTGGTGGTGTTTTTGTTTGTGAGATGGTTTGGCCGAGGACGTGGCGGGCGCGGGAGGAGCAGCGGCTGGGCGAGGTTGAGGGGGTTGGATGGACTGTTGAGTCGAGAATTCGACCGTGGTGGAAGCGTATGGTCCGGCGGGCGCGGGTGTGGGTCCGGTTGGTGGCGGTGGCATGTGGGAGGACCGCCGTTGATCGAGGGAATGTATATCCCGGACATGGCATGTGGGGGCGCGTACGAAGCCGAGGATGCAATTGCGGATGGTCCAGATCCAATAACAATGGCACCAGTAGTTGGATGATGACCCAACGAAGTCGTTGGTGGCGCAGGTGGGTAGGAGTAGTTTTGCGCCAAGGATGTGCCGTAGGTCATGGGCGGCGTCGGCGTCGTGAGCTCGGGCGAGTTGGAGGCATGGGATCCATAGCCTGGGGCAGCGGGATAATGATCTAGAGAGCGGTTGACATGACCAAATCAATTAGGTGACCGAGTTTTGAGCAAGTGAATGTCAATGAGGCGTACACTGCTGTTGTTGCCGCTGCATCTGCAGCTGCAATAGCCGTTGTTGCTCCACCTGTTCGTGCCGCTGGCGGACCTGAGCCTGCCGCTGGAGGCGCCGTTGCTCTTGCTCCTCAAGCAAACGCTGTTGACTTGCGACTTGCCTTGCACAAATTGCCCCCGCGATTGGTTGCCTTGCCAAGGCTCGTGGCGTTGATGTTGTGGAGGCGGAAACCTGTGTGCGTCGTAAGAACCGTTGTGATGTTGACCATGGGCCGCTGCACTTTGTAATTGCGAGTGAAAATGAGCTTGCTGTTGAGCATGACGTTGGGTTTGTTGTTGTAAACGGCTCAGAGCCATTGCTTGCTCGGCTTGTGAATGCGCGTAGTGAGACTGGCTAGGATGTAGCGGAGGAGGGATATGCGCCTGCTGGTGTGCAAGTTGCTGTTGATGCTGCTGAACGAGATAGTCAGCTGCACTTGTCTGGGCTGCCGCCAATGCGGGAGGCTGATGCTGTTGTGGCGGTTGCCGAGCTGAAGCTGAAGTAGAAAGCGACGGTGGTTCCCACTGATCCAAGGAACCAACCAGTTGGTTTACGGCCCCACTTGACGCCGAGTCTCCTGCACGATGATCACCGGATGCTGCGGGCGGTGGGGCCGGATCCGTCTTGCGCTTCTTTGATGACCGCCGGTTCTTTGCCGTATCCATGGATGCCGGAGCCGTCGCAGTTGGCCGGCCGCCTGGTACTGAGTGGGGATGTTGCTGGACTGCTTGAAACTGGTTGCCCACCGTGATGCCTGTGGAACCGGGTAAAATCGCCCCGGGTGCAGGCGACGCAACGCGAGCAGTGGCTGCTGGCGGAACCACGGACGCTTGCACCGACGCGAGTTGGTTTCGTAGCGGTGGGTTTTGCTTTGAAACAGATGCAGAGCTGGAAACGGCCGGCGGCTGTGGAATCAAGACGATTTGTGCCGTATCGCGGACAATGACAATCTCGTCGTCGTCATCCTCCTCATTGCCGCCTAGCGTGCTCTTGTCCCGATCCTCTTGGCCCAGCCCATCCTCGTCGTCACTCACAGTTTCAAACAGTTTTCGCTTTGCCCTGCCTTGCGCCGCGGCCGCAACGCCAGTCTGCAGAGTGGGTGGCGGGGCACTTGATGGTGCTGCTCTCAGTTTGCCCAGGGTGTCCATGACCAACTTTGACGCCCCCATCTCCACCTCCATTTCCCGCACTTCCTCAATGGCAGCACTGAGCGCCTTTGGCAAGGACGGCCGCACAGCGCTTGACGCGCTTTCGGCAGCTTGCTGAGTCGTTGCGGGCGACGAGGACCTTGACAACAACCACGCTTGCTGATCCCCGGCCGGTGACATGTCCCGCGGCTTACCCGCAGACTTGGCCACGACCACTACGGGCGACGAAGCCCTCGACCCATTCAACGACGGTGACGCTGTCCTGCTGCTCCCATGTGTCACGTCACCGCCATCCGCGCCGCGACTCCGAGCCCGGTCGATTGCCTCTCGCACTCTGTCGAGCAGGCCACGCCGCTTGAGCTCTTGGTACGTCAAGCGCGCCTCGGTGCTTGTGGGCACGCTGTTTTTCCCCAGTCGGAAGGTGAGCGTGTTGAGCGTTTGGACAAGCTCGTCGTCGGATTTGCGGCGGTAGAACTCGACAAGCGCTTGGTACCGTTCACGTGATTTTTGTTTAGGGTCATTCAAAGCGGCAGCAGCCGCTGCGGCCGCCGCGGAGGGAGTGACGGGTTGGGTGGGCGGCGTTGGGGCGGTCGATGGGCGGGGAGGTGGGACTAGATCGCTTTCCGAGTCGGACGAGAGCTCGCTGGTATCTGCGCGGGAAGCCGAGATGGATGTGGTTGGGGCAGAGTGCATTTTGGCACGGGGAGTAGACTTGGCCGAATGTTGCTGTTGTTCCTGCTGTTGAGGTGGACGTACGGTTGACGACGAACTGGATGGGGTTGGCGGCGGCCGGCTCGTTGACGGGCGTTTGAAATGGCTTGGCGACAAAGGATTGGCTGTTGGTGACTTTGGCACCGCGGCATCGCGTTTCGGGGCAGCACTTGGCTCGGGTTCCGAATCGGACGAAGAATCGATGATGAGAGTATCCGCACGACGAGAGGCGGGTCCAGGCTTTGATCTTGAGGCAGTGGATGCGGCAATTGAAACCGACGGAGAAGCACCAGTTGCGGCAGCTGCAGCTCCAGGCTCATTTTCGACGTCTGAGCGTGCCGAGTGTGGCCGATTCGCAGGCGAGGCGGACGGCGCAGACTGAGGAACGGCGCTGGTAGCTGGGCGGCGCAACGGGCCCATGGGATGGGCTTTCTTTTGAAGCGGGATTTCAACGATAATCTCGTGTGCCTGCGGGTTTGGGTGTGGTGGATCGCCATTCCCGCTTGTGCCGTCGTCCTCCAGATCCTCTGTTTGATCTTGACTGGTGGCGGTGGTGGTTGCTGAAGATGCCGATCCACGGCGAGGAGCAGGACGAGCTGATGTTGCGCTTGCCGCCGCAGCGGCCGACTTGGACACCTTGCTTCCGTTGGCCACCCTGGCTCCCTTGGGCTTGGGCATGGTGGTCGGCTGTTGGAGCGACCCGGGGGATGGATGGTTGGTGAGCTGTGTGGTGAGGGAACGTCAACATGGTTGGGTCAGTCAGCCTTTGGGCGGCACTTGCCATGAGTCGCACAAGTGAAAAGGGGTCCACCCCAATGATCACCGAGCGGTTGAGACGAAGGCCAAGGAAAGGGAGAGGCAGTCGGTGGGGGGACTTGGCCGTGACCGGGTGGGTGAGCGGGTGGGAGAAAGCAATCACGACGAAGCGGCGGGTACGCACTTGAGTTATGCCGAATTGCCTCGAGTTGGCGGGTCAAGTATTACTTTCCATTGATTTTGACTATGTCTGCTCTGCAATTGATTGATAAATTAGGGTTAGGTTTTCCGTCTTGTTTGATTCTTCACGACCGGACCACGATCCAGAAACATGGGAAGGGACTAAGTAGAAGATTGTATTTACAAAGACGGATTTGCGGCTCTTCTTTGTCGTCGCCATCGTCCTCCGTGCCCGACCGCTCGTCCTACTTACACAGACCCATACCCATCCGGCCTCGTCTGCTGCGCCTGCCCTTCTCCCGCCGCGGCTGCGGTCGGCAACGTCTGCATGCCCTTCTTGGGCGGCCACAACACAAAGATGCTAGTGCGTGCCTTGTACGCCTGATACTCTGGCAAGTGGCCATACCGCTTGTCACTGCTCTCCTCCAACAACTTGACGCCCGACCCAAAGTACAGCAGGCAAAACACAAACACGGGTGACGCAATCCCAAACCACGACCACCCGTCCGTGAACCCGTTGACGCACAGCAAAAACATGCCAATCCAAAGCACCACTTCGCCGAAATAGTTTGGGTGCCGTGACCACGACCACAGGCCCGACTGGATAAACTTTGTAGGGTTCTTGTTCTTGAAGTCGTTCTTTTGGTAATCCGACACGGCCTCGACGCCAAACCCAAACACCCAAATCACAATCCCGACAATGTCAAGAGCATTGAGGGCAGGTTGCAATTGCGTCGGGTTGGTTGCGCAAAAGTAAACCGCCAGGCCCGTGAACCACACCCATGCGATTTGCCAATCCACACAAATGCAAACCGGAACGGATTTTGCTTGAGCTCGTCGAACCGGTGGTCTTTGCCTTCGCGAAGCACGCGCTTGAAGAGGAAGAAACCCAAGCGGGAGCACCACACGAGCGACAGGGCAACGGCAATGATGGGCCGCGGGTGGATCGAGGAGCTTGGGACGCCGTCGGTGCGATACAGCAGGGCCGTTAGAAAGCACGCCATGTACGTGAGCGAGCCGGAAAGGTCATAGAAGCGCTCCGTCTTGAGCGGAGCCGAGATGGCATACGCGAGGACTTGAATGCCAGCGTCGACCAGAAACACGACGAGCAATGGATGGAGCATGGTTGTGGCTGATTCTTGTTGGATGGTGATGAGGGATGGTCGACGTTGGCCGGTTGCGAAGGGGATAATGACGGTATTTGAACCGTTCTTCAGGCCATACATTCAATGCCTTGATCCAGTTTAATTGCCAACAGGTGCGCAAAGAGCGAGGGGTGGACGGTAGTCAGGGTTACGTCAACCAGTCGCTGTCGCTGACACTTGGCTTACCGAGACTCGACCGTAGAGGTCAACAGTCGATGGATTTTTTTCGATGCATCTTTTGCTTTCTTGTGGCGTTCACATGTTCATGCGCAGCAACTGACCGATAAGCAGCAACCGAGCTGCAAGGAGTGAGAGAAGGGGTCTGGTGTGCATCGGCCAAGATCGAGGAGAGCCATTCTGTCAATTTGTCAGCCCGGCTTCGCTTGAGCGCGTCGCATCGACATGATCGCTTCCTGCCGGTTGTTACGAACATCAATGAATGGGAACCAAAGCCAAGCGGATGTCGTGGACCACTTCTATATTTTGGCAGTGTAACGAAAGCACATGGGTCATCAAGAACAACAAAAGGAAATGACACGAAGTGCCGCAAACACTGCGGACGAGCGTGCCGAAGACTGGTGAAAAACAAACGGAAACACAAAAAGACGGAAGGATGGCGAGAAAAGAGAGAGGGAGAGGATGGGCTACTGTACACATGGGAGCGTGCATGTAAGAAGATGGAACGCGGATTGGATGGGAGTCTCATGAGTCAGTCGGAATAATCTACTCGCCCTTGGTTGTTGCTGTTACCTCACCTCCCTCAACCGCCACGCTATCAACACACCCACAGCCACAACCAGCACCACATCAATTCCGACCAAGACGAGCAAGTCTCTCAAATACGAGCCGGGCTGGTACCCAAATACTTGTTCCAGGATTAACGACCCAGACACACGCACGTCGATCCCAGACAACTTGTCCTCGACAATCAGACCCTCAATCTCGTTCACGGCCAGGGCTTCGGTGGCCCACCGGAAGAACGACAAGTATTGGATCCACCGCAAGTACCACGCGATGGCGTTGGCGTTGATGAGGATGCCGCCGAACAGCATGAAGAAGAGCGTCGAGATGGCGGCCACCAGGTTGGCTAGGGCAACGTCACGCAGCAGCACGCCAATGGCCATGCATAGCAAGGCAGAGATGGCAGAGAAGAGAATGAGGACCGCAATGTAGCGGATGTAATGCATCACGGTAAGCTGGAAGCCAATGAGGAAGTATGCGATCGAGCCCATGAGGATGATGGGAAGCTACATTCAAGTCGTGATGGAGTTACATATGAGCTTGTGAGGCCAACGTCATGCGAAGAAAAAAAAAAATGAACGTACAATGCGCAGAGGGACGACATCGAGCATCATCTTGGATATAAAGTACGCTGACGGCTTGTAACTGGCGTTTCCGCGCTCACGCATGAACAAGAGCCGCTCCTCGGCAATACCACCCAGCGCCGAAAGCGACGAAAACGCCACGAGCGACTGGATAAAAAAGACGGATCCCAGCCGGTTTTGCAACCCGGCAATCGTCATTGGCGTGCCCTTGTACAGGAATCCAATCACAAGGCCAAGCACAATGGCGAGCACATTGTGGCCAATCAGCAGCCGTGGGTTGCGGATGAGGCATCGAGCGTTCCGGCCGAGGAGTTGCATGACTTGAGTCAGGTATGACACTTGGTACGTCTCAACGGACGCGGCGGTGGTGGAGGACTTTGACGGAGGGAGCGGCGCCGTCTTGTTGTTGCTGCTGCTACTGCTGTTGAGATTGGTGGTACTACCCGTGGCACTCCCATTGCCCCCAACCACACTGAGACTTGTGGCCGACGACACGGACCTGCGTCTGGCCGTCGACTCGCCGCCACCGTTGGCCAATGCCGCCATCGACACGCCCGCGGTTGCTGCACCCGTGGTCATGGCATGCATCTCGACCGTCTCAACGCGCGTCACAACCGACTCGGACTCGTGTGCATGATCGGCGGCATCCCACACGGGCACATTCCACACCATGGTCTGCGGCCGTTCGGCGTTGTCAGCCGTGGTATCCTGCGCGGTTGGCGACTCGACGCGTCGCCCGTCAGACTCGGCGTTGCCGCTGCTAAGTAGCATGAGCCCAGCGTCCGTTTGTGCGTCGACCATGAGCGAATCGCGTACGGTCCCGACCATGGGCTGGACCGCATCGTCCATGGCCACGTCCAAAAGGTGGTCGGCCACGTTGTACTGGGGCGGGCACGGACGACCTTGGCGTGCAAAATAGTGTTGCGCGGCTTTGGCGGGTCCGTGGTACAGGATACGGCCGCGCGCGAGCAAGAGAACAGAATCAAAGAGGTTGTACACGTCCGACCGGGGCTGATGAATGGTGCAAATGATGGTCTTGCTGTGCTTGTGGGCGAGCGTGGCGAGCGATTCGAGAAGCTTGTGGGCATTGTAACTGTCGAGGCCCGATGTCGGTTCGTCTGGAAGTCGAAAGTTAGCACCCGCACCGTGTGTGTCAGGTCACCACTATGCACGCATGTGAGGTGACAAGAGAGAATCGTACCAGGAAAAAATGGCGGGACGCGTGACCAACTCGCACGCAATGCTCACCCTCCTCCTCTCACCACCGGAAATACCACGAAACACGCCCGCGCCGCCAATCCTGGTTCCGCGAATGTGCGCAATGTTTAAGTCTGCCAAGACTTGCTCAACGACCTTTTCCTTCTCGACATGCATCATGCTTTCTGGCAAGCGCGTGTTGGCGACAAACCACAGCGTCTCTCGACCGTCAACCACGGCTGAAGCACGTCCTCTTGGTCCACAAACCCGATCGAATGCCTGAGCTTCTTGTTGCCTGCGCGAATCGGTTCGCCATCCAGCATGAAATCCGCCGTGATGGATCCGCCTTTTGCTTGTGCGCGAGGATATCCAACAACGAACTCTTGCCTGCCCCCGACGGACCCATGATTGCCGTGAGCGTCTTTGCCGGAAACTTTGCCGACACTTCGCTCAACACTTGCTTGTCGCCAACCTGATAGTCCAAGTGCGCGACCGAATACGTCATGCCCGCGGGCGGCATGGGCACAGGAATCCGCCGATACGCGTCGCGCTGGCGTTTGCCGCACAGAAGGGCCACGAGCACGGCAAGTACCAGCACGGCAACCGCCCCAATACCCGCCATCTCACCAACCGACAACTGGCTCAACAATGCGCCGGCGCCTGATCCCGTGGAAATGGCCAGCGGCGCATCGGCCGCATACGCACACTCGCCCGACAAGCAATTCTCGAGCGGCAACCCACCTTGCATGAGGGCATCAAACTCGCCGCCCAACTTGAATTGGCATTTGGCGCCGTCGGCCCAGTCCCTGACCATGCGTCCGTTGACTTGGCGCTCGCTGACCTTGGCCAGCGGCACAGACCCGTTGCCGCTAAGCAATGGGCAGTTGAGTTCGAGTGGGCCGGGCACTTTGCTGATGAGTGGGGTCAGGTCGAGCAGGCCGCCGCCGCCGCACATGGCCGTGCGAGGAATGCACTTGCATTGGATCTTTGAGCATTTCCACACGTCGGCGAGCGGGAGTTTGCGGTCCAGGTTTTCGTATTGGATCGAGGGCGTGCATTCCGAAAACTGGCACGAGAATTGGAGCACCTTTTTGTACCAGATGGAGGCGTAGCCAGACTTGGTGTCCATGTTGCGGGCCAGGGTGACTTCCATGAGATCTGGGAATGTACCCTTGACAAGTGGAGCTAAACAATTGACAAGGTTGCGAGCATACATCAGAATGATGACATACTGTAACCTAAGGGGGGAAGGTGAACATACCGTTGATTTCGCACTGCATCTGATGCTTCTTGTACACCCTGGGCGTGCGATTGCACACCCTGCGATCGCCATCCCTGCGCTCATTCATGGGTACACCTGCATTCGACACACACGCTTCGTCGCGAAGGCACTGGTTGCAGTTGATGCCCGCAAACCCATCGTCGCACTGGCACTCGCTACGGTCGGGCCGGGCAGACCGCAGTTCGGGCAGCACATTGGTCGAGTTGCATGCAGCGAGGCCGCAGTCCTTGCCTGCGAGACCCGCAGGGCACTTGCAAGTGCCTGTGGGCTGGCACTCGCCAAAATTGAGGCATCCTTCCGAGGCGCACGTGAAGCAGGTCGGGCACACGGGGCAGTTGGCACCGGGGGTCGGTTGGGCGCCAGGGAAGACGGGCGTGACGGTGGCCGAGGGGGAGGTTGAGGAGGAGGAGGACATGGTGGTGAATGGTTTGGTCGCAGTTTAATTGTACAGATCTTGGAACCGCAAGGAGTAGTTGGCGGGATCGATTGTCGGGCTCACCTTCTTGCTGGCATGGGCCACCCACGACACGACAGGGTCAAATGGGGCCGATATGACGTAGCGTTGAGCTTGAGCGGCCAATCAGTATCAGTACAGAAGAATGGCGGCACAGCGGCACGCCAACGGAGCTAGCGGTGAGCCGAGTCGAGAGTCGGCAGTGCCAAGTCGAACCTGGAGACGGAAGCAAGCAGATGGGATGATGGTGCCGCACGTGGCAAGCAGACACTTTGGATTGGCGGGTGACCAGTGCCAGTGATAGTAGACGGCGAATGCACAAAGTCGGTGTGAGTCGTTCAGTTGGCGGCATGCATGGTTTGCAGGCCCATGTTGTGTTGTTGTGTCGGGCAAGTGTGGCGATGAAGGTCAGTTCTCAGTCGATTGTGGCGCCGGTTCACCTGGCATTGGTTGGTCGCAGCAAGCACGTGGTTGGACCCACCTTTCGCCAAGCAAAAATCTTGCCAAGTTTTGTCGCACGCCACAGCTCGCATGGACGCCGCCCTTCACCCTTCACCGACCACGCCGGGGCCGAGAACATAAGAGGCAACGAAGATTGACGAGGACGGTGATGCATCATGTTTCGTTTCAATTTCTGTATTCCAACTTTCCAACTTTGGGGGCAAACAATCAACAGAGGGATGGAGGGAGAGAGGGTGGAGGAGGACAGCTTTTGCATTGACAAGAGACCATGAAAAAAAAACAACAAATAAGTAATCTGCACTGCAGGGGGAGGAGAGGAAAGAGAGAGGCACGGCAATGAGACCGACGCAAGAGAAACATGAGCGCAAGGGGAAGCCCGAAAGGAAACACGGCAACACGAAGGAATAGAGGGAAAGAGGAAACAAGCCGCGCACACAAGCAAAGCAGGGGAAGGAACAAGGTGGAGGGTATCACAACAAGTACCCACTTGCCCGTGCACACGAAAACTAATCCTCGCGCGCCATGCCCCTGACAGACGCCCCCCCTCCACTCATGCCGCTCTTGCACAGCCGCAACACCACATCTCAAAGACAATGAACAAACAAGAGCTCATCTGGACACTGGCGGGCACGGGAACTTGGGCCGCCTTAGAAGCACTTGCGGTGCACAATCGAGGGACCGGACTCGTCGTACTCTTGCTTGGAGATCCACATTTGCTGGAAGGTCGACAAGGAGGCCAAGATGGAACCACCAATCCAAACAGAGTACTTGCGCTCGGGCGGGGCGACAATCTTGATCTTCATGGACGAGGGGGCAAGCGCCGTGATCTCCTTTTGCATGCGGTCGGCAATGCCCGGGTACATGGTGTACCACCCGACATGACAATGTTGGAGTACAAGTCCTTGCGGATATCGACATCGCACTTCATGATGGACGCGTACGTGGTCTCGTGGATACCAGCCGATTCGCGGCCCAACATGGACGGCTGGAACAAGGCCTCGGGGCAGCGGAACCGCTCAGAGCCAATCGTGATGACTTGACCGTCGGGCATCTCGTACGACTTCTCGAGGGCAGACGACTGGGCAGCCGTGGCCATCTCGGCCTCGTAGTCAAGAGCAACATAGCACAACTTTTCCTTGATGTCACGGACAATTTCCATCTCGGCCGTGGTCGTGAGCGAGTGGCCACGCTCCATGAGAATGGTTTGAAGGTGGTGCGTCAAGTCGCGACCGGCCAAGTCCAAACGCTGAATAGCGTGGGGCAAGGCATAACCTTCGTAAATGGGCACAGTGTGGGTGACACCATCACCGGAATCGAGCACAATACCCGTGGTACGACCAGAGGCGTAGAGCGAAGCACGGCCTGGATTTGAACGTAGAAGGCGGGCGTGTTGAAGGTCTCGAACATGATTTGAGTCATCTTTTCGCGGTTCACCTTGGGGTTAAGCGGGGCCTCGGTCAAGAGGACGGGGTGCTCCTCGGGCGCGACACGGAGCTCGTTGTAGAAACTGGAGAACGAGTGAGAGAGTGAGACTTTTGCCATCCTAAAGCCCAGAGAAAAAAAAACAACGAAAACTAAGGAAAACGTACGTGTGATGCCAGATCTTCTCCATATCGTCCCAGTTGTTGACAATACCGTGCTCAATCGGGTACTTGAGCGTGAGGATACCACGCTTGGATTGGGCCTCGTCACCAACGTACGAGTCCTTTTGGCCCATACCGGCCATAACATTGTGGTGGCGGGGGCGGCCAACAATGGAGGGGAAGACCTGTGCGTTTTGCCATTGCCAATGGAATGGTGAGTAATTTTTCTGCGCTGAATGTGCGAGTCGTAGAACACTGTCGTACCGAACGGGGACTGATTTGATTGGACGCATTTGGACCCGGTGATCAGGGGGCGGAAATGCGCATCAACAACGTGTTTTGTTGGCGGTGAAGGGGTGGAGGATGATCGGCGGGCGGATCGGGATGGGTTGATGGTCGATGATTGACGTGGCGGCGTCAGTTGGGTTAAACACACATGATCGGGTGGCAGCGATTGGCGATGAGGATCAATATCCGAGCACAAACGGCGTCAGTGTGAGGGGGGCGAGGCAGACGCGAGGGCGAGCATGAGGCAGGAGAAGGCAAGCACAACAGTCAGTCCGAGTTCTTGAGCCATCATCCAAGAGGGGACAAACGGCAAAGACGTACGCATCGTCACCGGCGAAACCGGCCTTGCACATACCCGAACCGTTGTCAATCACAAGCTATTGGCAATAAGGGTGGGCACCAGTCAGTCATTGGGCCCACTCATCGGGCCATGAGAATGGTTCGACGACGCGTCGCCACAGTCGATGAGCTGCTATATCAGCCAAGGCCAAGGCCAGCCATTGTGCCGATCATGAAGGTCGGGGCCGAAAGGACAGACTGGTTAGGGCCCTTGGCATGTCGTCGATGCATGATCGGGTTGACCAGAGCAGCGTGGCAAGACAAGGACAAGGCAGCGCAGCTGAGTGGCGAAGGTCGGGTTGAGAGGGGGAGGGCACGTACGGCAGAAATTTCGTCCGACATGGTGGTGGATGGGTGGGGGTGTGGTTGAGAGTGTGGGGGTCAAAGTGCAGCGAGCAAAAGGACAGGTTACGAGGAGCAATCAGACAGTCCAAGTTTGGCCAAAGAGAAGAGGTCGTGAGGGCGGGATCGGATTTTTGAGGTGTGTTGCGTGGAGTGTGTGTGAAGCGCGGCGGGCGCAGGCTTTGTTGACATTGACGCGGCGCTGAGGTGTTTGGTTTTTCGCACCAAAACGAATCGAAACCCTCTTTTCTCGACGCCAACCCAGGCATTCCAGCCAATCACCAGCCGCGAACCAACGACAGCAAGCTTGGCGAACAAACACGTGAATGGGCTGTCACTTTCATCAACAGGTCCGCCGATCGCACGCGATTCGACTTCGACTCTTTCATACCTCCACCTCTCATCCAGTGGTCGACACTATGTCAACGTCAGCCAACGCCAAGACCAATCTGCCAAGTCCTGCCAAGCTTTCCGCATTCTTTCTGATCTGCGAGGACCTTCTCGTTCTCGATCGTCGCTGGGTACATGTGCCTCTATGCCAAGAGCACAGCCTTTTCCATTACTGTCCCACTTGGTGCGGTGGTTAAGGGTGTCATAGTAAACGAACAGCTCAGGAATGATCTATTGCTCTCGTTTTCAGGCTCCACTTCAATGTGCCGCAATCTCATAAATCATTCATGTTGGTATAAATGCCGGGGTCTGAAACTGTGATCATCCATCATCTCTTTCACAACACTTCATGGCCGGGCGGGCGAAGTGTGAGACACAACGAAAACAAGGATTATCTATGACTCAACACAAATTCCAAACCGATTCCTCGAGTTCCCATGCTGTACTCCACAGAATGCGACATAAATTCAAACCATTCGTGCCCAGCCTCGATACTGTACAATTCACGTCTAGACCATCATCCCCATCATCACGCCCATCACGATGGCCACACCACAAACCACCTGGGATACTTGTGCACCGGTCAATGCCGCTGACGGCGGCGAACTCGCAGCATTTCCAGGGGCCGCCGCGCCCACCTCCTGATTCCCACGGATCCCCTTCTCGAAATCGTTCAATTTGCTGGGATCCTTCAAATCTGCCAGCGTCGGCAACGGCTTGCCGTCCTGCTGCATTCGCTGCAACGCCTTGATGACGGACGCAAATAGTCGATTAGCCGCAGCCATTTGCTCCTTTGGAATCTTCCACTCGGCCAAGAACGCGTCGGGCAACGGCTGGAAGTCGGAAATGACGCCCGACGATGACGAGTTGGTCGGCGGCGGCTGAGTGCTGTTGTTTTTGCGGGATGCGATTCCGTCTTTCGGCCACTTGGCGTCCTGGTACGAGTAGCAAAGTCGAGGGTGGTTGCGGTGGTCGAGCATGTCGCCCACACGCCACGACATGACTTGGTCGTTGGCGGTGTAAGTACGGCCATTGGCGTCGCCGCCGTATGCAGTCGCGGCTTTTGGGTTGGCCGATTGCCATTTGGTCCAGATGTATTCGATGAACGAGTGGTGCATGTAGAACAGTCTGGTTAAGTACGATACAACAAGGGCTGTGTGAGATACGCGAGGTGAATTGAAGGGAGGCACAGAGCGGCTGGTGGCAGGAGACGTACGGATCGTTGGGAGCGTCAACCAGGGTAAACAAGTCACCGCCAATGTTGGAATGGACGACGAAATGCGGCCCGCGTTCCAGGTAGTAGGCAAATTGGTCAAAGCTTTCGGCATACAGGCGCATTATGGACACGATCATGGGTTGGTCGAGGTTCCATGGGCCCGGGATGAGGTTGCGCCGGACACAGGATCCATCTTCACGCTTTAGGCCGACTGCGGTGCATTTCCGTGGGAAAAACAAAGCAGGTCAGAAAGCTGCTCAATCCTTCGAGCACGGGTGGACAGGAAACACATACCATACGGCCCGTCGCTGATGCAACCCGTCTTTGCATTGCCAAAGAAATCGGGAGCGAGAATGGGCGACTTGGCTGGATCCTTTGCGTCGAATGTCGAATCCCTATTTGACAATCATTTAGGTGCTCCATGACTCACGAGTGCGCTGCAATCAGCTTCGAATAAGGAGTCATTCAACGCACCAAAACGGCAAGCCGGTCAAGACACCGTCCGAGGCAGCAATGAGCTCATCTTCAAAAGCAACCAGCATGGCGCGATGAAATGGGAGGAATGACGGATTGAAGTGACCCTTGTCCTTGTGTTCGACGTGCAAGCGTGTATACTTGGCCATGGATCCATTGCGGTTGAGCTATACTCGTACCGGCACGATCGCCAGTGGCGTTTGTGGTCGAGACGAATTAAGTGCAAGGATTGAGTAGTTAGGGGAGTCAAGCAAACCTTCCAAAATGCCTTGTGCAAGGCGGCCAATTCGGCGGTGCTCAAGTCTCGCACTTCCTTGCGCAACTTCTTGGGACACTGGGCTGCGGCCAGCACAGCCACTACGACAACGAGGGATAGGATGGAGAGGATGCGGCGAGTCGAGTGCATGATTCTATGTCGGTCGGGTGTGAAGTGGAGACACGATTCTAGGGGTTGACGAGGATGTAACAGAGTGCATGAGTGGATACTCGCACACTCATGGCTATCTTCCTTGCGCGGGCAGCCGAGGGATTATAACTGCGAGACATTATGTGAGCGTCCACATTCGGCCGCCCACAGTCATGTTCAACAAGTGCAGGGACGCGGTATACGAACGCTGGAATATTGCCGCCATTGGCCCCATTTGCCCACTTGATAAATGCGGCGGACCGAGTATTGTTGGTGGTCATCCAATCGCTTTGGTCACTGAGCATGGGCGTAAATGATGAAATGTGACTCGACCTTGCTCGTGAAAGGCAGGGACAGCGAGATGGCGACAAGCCTCGGGACAATCGAGAAGCTCATCCTGTCTCACGTTGCAGTTTCGCACACACCACACAGTTGGGATCCACAATCGCAGAAGAAACCATCCTGCCTCCAATACTGCATAACGAAGACTGACATGACTGGTAACGAGTATCTCATGCTCAGCTGTGAGTTGGTAAGGACTCATTGTATTGCTTTAGATCATGACACATTCTTTCATGAAACAATTGCCATAACTCATGCATCCGGCTTTGAATGTTCCGCAACCTCGCGAATCCCAGACCCAACTGATACGGTAGACAAAATCGAGGCTCGATGTCCACCATTTGGCTGCGGTGTTGTGAACGATTTTGAGCGTGCCTTGCCACTCACGAGCCCCGACAAGAGCCGTTTCCCAGTCATGCCACTGACCATGGACCCGTCCTTTTCGCTCATGGGTGCCCCTGCAAGACTCAGAGACTTTGCCCACGTATCGCGCTCGGTCGTCGAGTTGTATTGCACAAGAAAGCTGCCGACGGACGGATACGTCAAGCAGACGCACATGGGTGCATCGACAGGGTCCGAGTCGATAGCCATGTGCTTCAGTTTGAACGCCTGGCCCGGCCGCTTGCCCTCGGAATCGAAAAAGGTGACGACGCCCTCTTGGTTGAGCAGAGCTATATCGTACTTGATCCATCGACTCAGAAAGCCTTCGGATTTGACTGCATACACGCCGCCCAGTATGGACTGTTGCAAATGGGTTGGATGTATATCTTGCTTGTCAGAAAGCTCTCTCTTGCCCGCAAACAGAAAAAACGCACACGTTGAAGCTGAGAACAACTGCCGCTTTGCCTCGTTCCTGAACCTAGGCCAAACTCGTCGTCTGTCTCGTCAATGCCAGAGCCGTCGCGGCCCGTTACACCCGGCGCACTTGCCATTGCGGATGGATGTGAGGCCAGGGTAGTTTCGCCGTGTAAATGAATGATGTGGCGTGCGACCATGGCGACAAAGATGGCAATGTTGGCATACAGCACACCACAGCTTTTGACGTAAAAGAGTGTGATGCTATTGCCGTCAAACACGGCGGCAAGCCCAAAGCAGATGGCAGCTGCAAGTAAGAGATTGTGCATGGCGTATGCTAACAACATGGGGAATTGAAGCAGTGTCAGTTTTCAAACGAGCCATCAAGGCATTGTGACACCATGGAAGTATACCAATGTAAGCCGAGTCGGAAAAGCTGGTGTGAACTTTGCGAATCTTGAGCGAAATCCACCCGAGCAGAATCAACAGGGCTCCGTTCAGCGACGCGGCCGCGTAAAATAAACCTTCTCCAACTCGCCCTGCTTGTAGATCTTGACACGAGTACTGAACGGTATTCCCAGTCATTTTGGGTACGGGCAGGAGCGGGCCAACGTATTGCAGAATGACAAGGAGGATGACTTGAACCGTTGGGAGAATAATCATCCGCCGAATGAGTGATTTGGTACCCACCGATTGGCTCTTCGCAAGGACCCGGTTATCAAACAGGCGATACAACCGAAAACTGCGGATCCATATGCTGCTGAGGCTGAAGGAGAAGCCAAGAATAAGGGTCCAGTACTGAGCCGCGCACGTTGCGGCTGTTGGGACTCCCACCATCAAGAAGGGGGTTGCAAGCGAGCCAACGATCCCCAGGCACAGCACCGTGATAAAGGGCATTCCGATTTGATTGACGCGGCGATGCTTTCGGTTGATGTACATGACGACCCAGGATATACCGACGGCAGCGATGACCACGCCAGAAAGAATAAGAATGACCAAGACACCAACCGAGGTGATTTCAGGTGCAAAAACCACGAACTTGGCCTGCCACTGCGGAACTGTGCCTGATCCGTCTCGAAAAATTGGCGGGCCATGGGTATCAAGGCAGAAGCACCACCAGTGCGAAATACGGACACGAAAGTGGAGTTTTGCATGTTCCGTAGCACGTAGTTACTGGTGCGCATGTTGACCGAATAAGCATTTGCCCAATGTCGTGAGTGTAGAGAAAGCGCGTGAGTATAAATCACCTGAAGACAGAACATACCCGACGCGGTCTCCCGTTGCAAGAAAGCGAGCACGGCCGGACACAGTGTCCCGCTCACGAAGAAAGTCGGCCAGCGTTACGTTGTAAGGTCTCGAAGCAAGTATTTGGAGCCCCTTTTGTGCAAAGATTTCTAGCCAGCTGTTTGTTAACAATTCCAAGCAGGATCCAAAGAAGAGGCCATAAGGTGTTGTTGAGAAGGTCGAGTTACCAAATCGAGCAGCCATGGTTTCGTAGCGCGGAAAGCCAGGAACAATGTCGCTTGGTGCCACAACTAGGGCGCCTTGATGGAAGGCTAGTTCTCCTCCTGTTATGTTCCACGATGGGAACAAAGATATTGTAGAAATGGCAGAGTCACCGGTGATGAAGACCCAATCCGTCCCGTATCCCGCTTTCCAAGCAGCGCGCATCATGGCCAAATAGTTGCGTCCGTTGCCAAAGAAGAGCGTGACCCGAGACGATGAGCGATACATGTCGAGAATTGTTTTTGTGTAAGATGCATCGTCCAAGGATGGCTGCAAGGAGGCGAAGAAGGCCACTTTGACGTCGATTAGAGCTGCTCGACGTAGGAACCCGCCGTACACTGGGTACAGGAAGTATGGCGGGCAAGCAACCAGAGTGAGGTAGCGGTACCATGGTGAAGCTCATGTCTGATAGGGAACAATCGTACGTGACCGGCCCTAAGCGTCGAACGATGGAAAGTTGAAAGGTGAGTGAAAACACATCACACACATCATTGATGTGACTCTAGACTTGAGGAGGGTGCGTACATAGGCAT
Source organism: Catenaria anguillulae PL171 (assembly GCA_002102555.1). Classification (NCBI taxonomy): domain Eukaryota; kingdom Fungi; phylum Blastocladiomycota; class Blastocladiomycetes; order Blastocladiales; family Catenariaceae; genus Catenaria; species Catenaria anguillulae. Next base: position 112,299 of record MCFL01000015.1, read on the forward strand.
CATCCATTTGAATCACGTTCACGTTCGTCCAGTTGAAGTTTTGCGACAAATCCGCCATGAAGGTGCCTTGCCCTGAATCAGGTGGCACCGCCCGCATGAAAAGCGGGAAGTCAATTTTATTGCTCAAGTCGTCCGAAGTCGTGGCAGCCCCACAGAGTGGAACGCCAAAGCTGGAGCTTGAGTATGCGGTGGGAATCGTGTTGGCTGACGTCCACTCGCCCATGAGGCCAATCGCGCCAGCCGTTTGGGCGCGAATCGCAGCCTCGTGTGTCCCGCGCTTGGTGTAGTTGGAGTCGTACTGATCCAAGTTGAAATGTATGTTTTGTGGCCATGCGACATTTTGGTTGATATCGTCAAGCATGAATCTGAGGATCGAAAGTGTTCCTTGAAGAATGGGAATGAATCCTCTCTCCGTTCGTTGAAGTGTCGCTTCCGAGGGGAGCAGGAGCCCAAGACTCAGATTGGTTCGTTGCCCTTGACATGAAAGTACAAGTGTCACAAACACAAAAGCGAGGACAGGTAAAGGATGCGAGAGAGTGGATAGGCCGTGAAATGCGTGCATGTTGAGCGCATCGTGACCGATACGGGGGTTACTCTTTCGATGGGCAGGTGGCAATTGATTGCTTCAAGTGCAATGGAGCGATTCAGAACGCTATCGGGCGTAGTGTGTCAATTGATGTGGAGCAAGTGAAACGAGATTTAGTGCCGAGATGGGTAACATGCATGTCGTGCATGGGAAGAAAAACATGAGCCACCTCAATGTTTCACAGAATCAATGCGTTCTTGAACGGGAGCGTGCGAACGACAACGATATGGCACATGTATCCGCGAACAACAACGATATGGCACATGTATCCGCGAACAACAACGAGACAACAAAGCAACCAAAAGCAGAAATGCTTTCGGCATCCAGACGAACTCAAACAGCTTTTTACGTGTACAGAGGATGTGGTTCAAGTAAATGACAGGACGACGTGTGAGGAAGACAGCTTCATGTGGGCGAGGCAGCGGCAAGTGCAGCGGACTGCTTGACGGGACCGCCAACGTTTGTGGATATTTGACCCGGCTTTGCGTTGAAGGAACCGGACTCAGCGTCTTTTGCCTTTGGCCTGTTGCCCGATCCTGCGCCGCTCCCGGTGCCCGCCATGGCCTGTTCCCTAAGGGCCGAAATGGAGCGGAAAAGCGTGTAAAACACACGGCAGGCTGGCAAACAACACAAGCCAGCGAACGCCAATGCCAACCAGAGTGCGTCCAGCCCGGCCAACATGGTTGTGCAGACCGAGTTGTCTATTGCCTTGATGGCTCGTGCGGCAGGAGTACATGTAAGCTGGACGGAAAGCATTCGATTGAGTTGTGAAGTGAGCTGCGTTTTATATGCGGCCAAGGTGCTGTCGGTCGCCAAAGCAAGGACACGAGCTTGCGCAATGTCAATGACGGAACGAGCGCCACTCAAGACACGAAGTACGCCGCTATGGACCGTGTTCATTGCTCCCTCCATGTACGAGGCGCGGTTGGACGCATTGACGCCGCGATTCTTGACGTTAGGAAGGCGGGTGCTGATTGTATTGGCTGCTAAAGACATTGCGGCATCCACTGCGACAATGACCGAGTTGACGCGAGCGCGAAAATCAACGAGAACACGTTGTTGCTGGGTGGAATTATAAGTCCCATAGTACGTGAACGAGGATGTGGTCGCCGTGTCGCGGGCATTTATGAGATTGGAGCGTAGAGTGGCCAGTGGAGCAGTGTCGACGCTGGTTTGCAAGTTGTTGAAGTAGGCCCAGACAGACGAATCGTAGATGCGCTGACCGGGAGAAATGGCATAGAGGTCGTTCATCAATTCATGTGCGGTTGGTGCCAGTAAACTTGGGTTCAACGTGGCAAAGTGCTGAGTATACCCGACTCGGAATGGCTGCTGAATGACCATCTCTGCAACATATGGGGCTGCAGTCAATTTGGATAGCATGTTGAGGTCGGTGAATCCAAGAACCTGCGCGGCCTCACCGGGGCGAGTGTTGTTTTCGATGGCTGAATGCAAGGCAAACGATACATTGGCGTTGAGCGACCAATTCGCCTTCAAAGCGGGCTGCCCAGCGACACCAACACCACAGTAGTCAACCGTTTCAAAGATGCGGGCCATGGCGTTCCCATTCACGGGCGTCCGAGCGGCAAGGGAAATGAGCTGGAACGAGCGAGCAGATGGAGCCGAGTTGTTGATGGGGCAAACATCGCCCACAAGCACGGACAAGATCACCGATACTGCCGACATGGCAAAGAGGAGGATAGCCAAAAGTAAGACAAGCCCGCTTCCGACCCGAGGTGCCTTAGGACTGGTGGTCGCGATCCCCAGTCCCGAGATGAGGAAGCTCAAAATGACGAGTGCCGACATTGCTAGTGCCCCGAAATACCGCCCGATATCGGCATTTCGAACAGTTTTAGACATGCCAGATACACTTTCGTAGACGCTCTCGACGATTGCCTTTGTGAGGCCGAGAAATGGCGTCAATACTTGACCGGCCGTGTTTTTAGCAATAGCAGCGGTGTCCGTATATGCCTGTGCGATTGGTGTAGCTCCTGCCGCAGCCAGATTGCGCACATTCGAATCAGCCGAACTGGAATCTCGGCGCAGCAATGTAATTCGGCCCGAAATGCTGGGAAGGGCGTCCACGATGTAGATGCCGTCCACTGCGATGGAAACGGCATCTGCAAGCGCCGGCAAGGCAATACTCACGACGTTCGTGGCGCCATTGATGGTGGTGGGGTACATGTAGTCCTCTGAGGTGTTGGTTTGCACGCGCTGATTGAGATTGATTGTCGCGGACACAACGTCAGACAGCCGAGTCCGGAGGTCAGTCACGTTATTGACCAATGTACTGGCCTCCGTCTGCACGGCGGACAGATCTTGACGGAATGCCCCCATGTGTGCGGAAAGCTGGCTGAGCGAATTTACGAGGGCATCGGTTCCAGGCATGAGATCGGTGGTTGAGGCAATGGGGTTGACGAGTGCACGCATAGAGAGGTCCCGAGCGATCGGGTCGGCGCTGGCGGCGACCTCATCAATCACCCGCCTGAGAACCGGCTGGACTCGGTCGAGATACGTGACCAATTCTGATGTAGCGTTGTTGATGGCCCCAAACGCGCCGGCAATCCCACGAGAGGTGAATGCGTTGCCTTGAGTCAAGCACATAGCCAGGATGAGCTGAAGAACGAACAGAAGCCCAAAGTACAGCTGCGCGCGCGAGCTTGGAGGTGCCGGGCTATTTGATGCCCCTGCCTTGCTACCCGCTGCGAGTCCCCTTTGTGCTCGTTTCTTTGGGGATCGGGCAATAACACATCCAACAATGAATGGAAATGCCAAAAGGGTCAAGCCAGCGAATGCGACAAGGATACCAATCAGCACAACATAGTTCTGGTTGATGCGGGCGCGTGCGTGCTTGAGCCCATGCCGTAATCAATCAGTGACGGAACTGAGAAAAGAATGCGAACCATGAAAGCATTCTTTGTCGCAGGGTCAAACAAGTCGGTTGGCACAAACTGGGGCGGGAGCCGGGAGAGCAAGCTCGAGTCAAACACCACAGTCGACCTCATTGCAGAGCGAATAGCTTGTCCGATACTCGCCCACACCTCCAGCCCGCCTTGGTCTGCAACCCGGAGCCAGCTGGCAATGGAATTCATGGCAAATGTCGTCAGTCCATTGTAGTCTTCCATGTTGTACTCTCGCCGGCCGATAGAGCTACTGGCAACGGATATTTGCGATAATCGTGCGACATAATCGGCAAAAATAGACGCAGGTGAAGACGTCGATGTCTGCCTGCGGGCCAATGCCCCGTGGGTCGATTCGCATGTGGCGCTGCCATGACAAACTGGCCCAAGCACAGGCCGTTTGAATTCCATTGATTCATCGCTGAACATGCCTTGGGCAAGGTTGGATTCCGGGTTGGATTGGCCACACGCAGGCGGTACGAAGTGGACCAGGAACACCAACGCGACAAGAGCGACAGTCAGAAGCCGAGTTGCACAACTACGGCGCGAACATGGACGATTTGATTGATTTAGCAACATTTCAGCCTATCAATGAATTGTTTTCATGTATTGCACATAGTCTTTTTTGATTTACCAACGGTCGAGTGCCTGCCACACCCGTTCGATTGCATGTGTGTCTGTGGCCCACAATGAAATCGCGAACAACACGACAGCCTAGAATGAACAAGAACAACAATGCATCAAGACTACAGTTGGTTTAGAGTCTCTTACTTACCTAGATGTGATGAACGTATATCGTGTGCCATAAATTTAGTACAGATTGGCGTTATTCAACAACTCTTGCGTCGTCCTCTCATCGAGTTCCATAAGGAGCTCGACGATACACCTCTCCAATCCTTGCTCGTCCGTGATGATCGCCTTGGCATAATCCGGCACAAGATTTGTCAATAAACGCTGCAAGTAGTCCTTGAAGTAAGGCCAACGCTTTGCCTCAGCCAATCTTGCCCATTTCCGGAACAGATTGGGGTAATGCACCTTGAGGATCTCCGCGTCAAGGTACGAAAAGGAATCCTGAAACGCGGCAATGCCCAAACAGCAAATGACGACTCGCCTGTTGCTCTCCTTTGAGGGCAAAAGCTCTTCGAGATCGGAGAGAGTGGCAAGAAACTTTGTCGTGGTGTGCCCATTGTTAGTTACTACAATTTTGGAAAAATCCGCCAGATGCATGCAAACGACAAACAGGTCGGACATGACGAGCTGCGGGAAATTGGTCAACCTGAGACCTTAAAGGGCGGATGGCGGCAACCGAGCAAGAACGCACCAGCTTCTGCCATTGATTTTGCACCTGGGAAGGGAAGCGATACAGCCCAAATGCAGAATTCTTGCGCGAGACAAAACGGACAACGGGCGACGAAAATGCCTCAGCGAGGACCAACTCTGACAGCGAATGCGGCAATTGGTTGATGTCGCTGATCTTTGGCCGAGCCCGGCGAAGGAATCGTTCACAACGCTCGACACAACTTTGAAGATACAGGAAAACATCAGCCCAGGGAACAATTGATTGGAGTGCGGGGAAAAAAAAAAGAGAACGCACTAAGATACCAGCTTGATGCGAAATGGCAGCATTGTCATGGCATCGCGCAAATGAGGATGGCGGGTCACCTCGCGCGGCCACATTCCCATGACCCGATCCTGCCACAAGGTGGGCGATTCTGTGATCTTGGCCATCAACATTTGCATTGCTCGCGTCGACCACAGGTCTTTGATGGTCGCGACAACGTCGTCCGTAACTAAAATGCGCGAGATGTGCGTCCGCTCAAGGTATGATAGCGTTTCGGCATGACGTATCATGACATCGGCCAACTCCTGCTCTGCTGATGCGTCTGTCGCTCGTCCTTGCTGTTGTTGTTTCCGGATACGCTCTTGCCACGATCCCGCCCGCCCTTCTCCTTTTTGGAGACGCCAGCATCGCGCAACTCGTCAATGCTCGGGTAACGGCTGCCGCCAACACCACCGCCAGGCCGTACAGAGCTGAGCAGCACGCGCATGCTCCACTTCGCGACAATGCGCTGGATCCTGTCGTTGAACTCAACGCTTGTGAGCCTCGATGATGCTTCCCCGGATGAATGAGCCCCTCAAGTGCCTCTGCCACGCTTATTCCGCCGCGACGAACCAGTTTTGCTGCTTCCCTCAACTCGCGCGACGAGCCGAGAACAGACCCAAACGTGCTCCCCGACGACCACGGCGACCGCAGCATGCGCCACAAGGAAATGAACCCGGCAAGCGTGAGCATCTCCAACACATTGGTCATGGCTGGTCGAAAATCAGAATACAAGCGCGAGGTAGGGTCAGGCGTGCCCAATGCCTTTGCCGCTTTTGGCACCTGTGTCATGATTTCGTCCATGGCACGCTCGCTGCCCAACAAACCAACAATGTCTTGGATGCCACGGCTCCATTCATGAATGGTACTTGCCCGGCGTGCATGTGCGCGTTGGATGAGCTGATGGCGCTGCAGACCGAGCAGGACACGCCACGAGAAGCGAGAAAATTTAGACGTGACGGATAGGGTGGTCCAGAGCGACGAGGCAAATGCGCCAAAGTTTTGGTGCCCATGGTGAATGCGACCGCAGCGCGGGCAGCGAGAGGCAAGTCGATTGTGATGAGATCCCAAAGCACAACTGCGATCATTTTCCACGTCAGGGAGTGAGCGGAAGGTGGTAATCATACGGAACTTGGCCAGGCAGCGAACCTTGTGGCTCAAAAACAGTGTCAAATGCCTTGCACCGGACAATAGTTTTGGCGTGCCGCTTGGACATGCAAACAACTGGAAGCATGAGGGCCGAGCACGAGACAAATGCTCAAGATATTTCCAGGTTGTACTCCCAAGTCAGTGTCCGCAGACCGCGATGAATGGCAGGTAAGCAGGTAATTGCAAGGCTGAATCGCACCGTAAATCCACTTGGTGATCGGGGCAATCTTTGTAGAAACCAGCAAGTATATCCATAGCAACAGCCTTGCCGCCTCCTTGACGTATCCCAGGTATACGACGGTCAAGAATACGTCATCAAACAGTCTCGATTGTGCCCTAAACCATGAGCGTGTCCAGGGTGGCCCATTTGCTCGAATATCGCTTGAGACAAGAACGGCCAGCTGAGCCTGGTTGTAGATCCAGACGCACGAGAAAATGAAGAGGGCGGCAAGCTGCATTCGCGAAATGTCTCCCAGTCGGCTGGGCCATGCCTTTGTGCTGGATTGCTTTCGAATGTAGGCGACCACAGAGTCAAGCCATCCTGACACCTCGTCGTCCGGCTCTTCCTTGGTGGGCGTGCTGTTGGATTCTTGACGCTTGGAGCGCCGTGCGGATGATGCAGCTCGCCTCTTTGGCGTGGGAAACAAGTCATCGGTTCCAATGGAATCATTTGGCGACGAAGCAGGAGGCGATTGCTGGCCGTTTGGTTGTTGGCCATCTTGACAAGTGAATGTGCGGACAAGGATGCGATCAGTCGCAAAAACACATGTTTAAAGAAATGGGCATGAAATTGACCGTGAAGGTTACCTTTACTGCGAACGCTGTCCAAGACTGGATTCGAGTTCACAAGTGACCGAGATGATGAGTACGGTAGCTGCCGTGCAGCATCATCCGCGTCATCGTTTGCACCTAGAGCATGCCGGTCAACGACATTGTCGACTGACGTGAATTGCGTGCCAAGCTGTGGAGCGGAGCGAAGCACCGTTTGTGGTGATTCTGTTGCCAGTGTATTTGTTGACCCATCGTTGTTGACATGGTCAGTGATGACTGACCTTGTGAGAATGCATGCTTGAGAGTCCATTGCGCTGAATGATGTATAGACCCGGTCAATGTATGCACTGTGGGACTTCTCTTTCATGTCATTCTGATACCTGACTACTGCGCCGGCCATGCGAACAATGCTGCAAACGCGAAGGCAGGGCGGCTCCAGGCCAAGGACGCGTGCCGACCTCCAATACGTCACACCAACAGCAAGGGCTGTCGATTGGCCACGCAACGAGCGTGACTGCGACTCAAGAGCCCACAAGCGGTCGGTCGTTCGATCGATCGCCAACCAGCGCATGCATGCGAACGGCATACGGTTCAACAGCAGCCGTGGACTGCGCCACCTTCGCGGAGCCTGCAGCCGAAGGCCCTTGAGGTCCACAGCTCGCAGAACTCGCGCCGATTCTGTTGTGATTATCGGAATAATTGTCCAGACCACGACTTGTTTTTTTCCCTGCCCAATATGAGGAAATGCAATGCATGCAGGCCATGCGGGCCGCGATCCTGTTGCGCTCCTGCTCTTTCCCGCATCTTGCTGAGAACTTGCAGTGTGTAACGGCTTCCGTCATCCTCGTCGCCCAATTGCCTTGCTCCGTCTCCTACAGCTCGAGCCCGACATTGCACATCCCCGCTGCCAGAAACTGCCACCTTGAGGTCCTCCCAGGGCATCAGCGGAATCTTGCTCGCGTGCGGCTGTGTCGCACCCTTCCATTGAGGTCTGAACGTATGTCAAGTAAAATCCTCAGAACCGTGTGCTGAATGGTTGACTTTCGAGTTGGTTATGTGCACTTAAGAGCTGGCCCAAGTCCGTCAACAGGCAGGACAGTGCCGCCGTTTCTTTCTTCCCAATTTGGCCATGCCAGGGCAAGCGTACGTAAGGTGTTCACATATTACTATGGCGGAATCTGTGCGGAATGCTTTGGTGAGGTCTTGGTGCTGAGTCGTTTCTCAACTTTTCTTATTTACTGACTATCTTTTTATATGACTTGTTCCGTTTCGTCGCAGCGTTCCACCTTGGCTTGGCCAATCAACCAAAACGGACAACGTCTGCTGTGCTGCTCCACTTTCTCCACTCAGTCCCGCCCTTGCCCTGGATCATTTCCAGATTGCCCAGGCCGCCTCGACCGCATCAGAAACGAACGACGGGCTCGCCGCGTCCCGCCCCGCTGCTCTGGCCCTCGCTTCCACAACGTTTATTCAAGCCAACCGGGACCCTGGCGCCGGCGATAGCCGCTGCTGCTACCGTTGCTGGCAACGCTCGCACACCGCTTCTACTCGATGCAATTCTCATGAATCGGCGATTCGCATGTCGCCCCGCCAATGTGCCCGCCACAAGCGACCTCTTATCCTGGCCCCGATTCCCACGTCCGGCACCTGCACCCACACCAACAGTACCAGCGCCAGTGACGCTGCCTCGCATTTTCCTGGTCCACTGACTCCATCATCCACCGTTCCTGACGCCAATTTGAAGCTGCTGTCAACCCAAACGGTCCCGCCGCATCTGTTCCCGTCGGCGCCGATAACATTATCAGGGTCCCCCTCTCCCGAGCCAAAGACTTGTCCTCCAGCACACCGGCACAGCGTCGCCGATCATCTCCTTCATGCTCTCGCCATCAGCTATCCCGCCCGCTCAGTCCACTGCCCCTTGCCCCCTGTGCCCTCGTCTGCTCCGTCCCGTCACTCTCCATGGCCGGTATGGAGTCCCGTTCCGAATATCTCAGTTCGCGCAGTATTTATCCCGCACTGCCCCAGCCTTCTTCCGCTCCGCACCCGCACATCGAGCCTGCACCCTGCTCACATCCCTCGCACCACCAATCGAGCGCAATCGGCGCAGCCTCGCGGTCTTCCATTGTGGACCTGGACCCGGGCGACGGCGGTGGCGACGTTATTCCACCGCGGCCAACGGTGTCTTGTTCGATAATGCCGCCGCGCCGCTTGTTCCTCCACCACTACTCCATCATCCGGACTCGGCGCTCTCCTTAATTTCACCCGATCGACTCGGCTTGCTGCACCACGATCCTCAAGGTCAGAATCAACCGGTCCACCGAGTTCCCGGGCGGCACACAAGCAGCGGCGACGGCGATGCGTCTCCTCCGATGAGCGATGCTATTGCTGGCAAAAACAACGACCGGATGTGCTGGATAGCAGTATGGGCGCTCCTGTGTAACGCTTCTGGCCGTGGATATCTCGCAGCTTTTGTCATTATTGCCACCTGTGTTGGTACGACGGGCCTGGGTCACTCAGCTCACACTACTTCTCCCACATACTGACCGATCGGACGGTTGTCATGCCCACAGCCGCTGCTGGGCTCACATTTGTTGAGCTGCGAACCATCACCGACCCAGCAAGTGCGTTCGGCCCAACTCGTGTCTCTCCGTGCACGTTTCCTCACATCCAATCGTTGCTGTGCGCGATTCGTAGCTGTCCAGCAACATTGTGCACCGTTCAATCAGTGTAACAAGAATATTCAACAATGATGTCCTCCCCATTGTATGGTCCATTGGCACAACCCCTTATCGCCATGTCGCAGCTGACGAGATCGCTGCTGTAGCTCAACGCCGCCGCAGGATTTGCCACATTCGCATCTCCACTGTCCAATTCCTCGTATTCCCAGTTTCTCGGATTCGCTGCGACGGATCAGTTTGTGTTGCTGCACAAGTATGTTACCTCGTGCTATTCTCTCTGCAAGTACAATCTGACCCCCCCCCAACCCTCAATGATCTTTGCTCGCTTAGGATCCAAATTTCCAAGAGGTGAAGCATGAGCAGGTCTGTGTTCTTCGAACTGGATGAACCACGATATCCTCAACTGATGCCACTTATACCATCCCTACAGCGCGCTGATGGGAGGTAACTTTTGGCATGCCCATCTACGACCTCTTGCACGCAAACCGCACCCGTGTCACTGCGCCCGACCGTCCACTACTGGCCTGGTGCTTTGGCCTTTGTCCCTTCACTCGCCATCCCACCACGTGCCGAAGTGGAAGAATGGCGGCCAATGGGATACGATCCTTACGGCGACATGTCCCCCGTTGGCCGCCGCGCTGCGATCGACCATTCCATGGCAACGGGCAAGGCGGCCCTCACGGCGCCTATCCCCTTCATTGTTGGTGACCAAGGTGTGGCCTTGTTTCAAGTGGTCAACAGCACCGTGTCCATCACGCAAAAGAATGGCACAGTTCAGCGTGCGCGGTACTTGTGGGCATGTCGATTCGCTTGTTCCAGGTGATTGGCGATCGTGTCGGGGATTTGCCAATTGATTTGGATGTGGTGGACGACGGGTCGCAGACCACAATGTACTCGAGCCGCAGCACCCGCGAGCTGGAGGATCGCACGTTGAAGGTCCCTGTGATGGCCGTGAATCGCATGTGGACGCTGCTTTGCATGCCTGTGGCAAAGTACCCTATCAACGTCTATCACACGTGGTCGTACGTCACGGCCATTGCCCTTGTCATCATTTCATGCCCCTTATCGCTCGTGTTGCTTGTATTGATCCACAAGCTCGACCAAGCGTCGCAAGTGCGGCGAGAGCTCGCGAAATCAAGATCCATGTTGCGTGCCATTCGTGCTCGCGCTGCTGCTTGCATTCAAGCCATGCCACATTACTTGGTTGTGCTCGACGCTGAGGGGCATTTGGTTGCCATGAATCATGCGGCATCGACCTTGTTTGCCGCCGCGCCGCCACATTCCGACGAGCTGCGGTCTGTTCGATCTGTCATTCTGGACCCGGCACTGGACGCATCAGGGGCAAGCTCCACCAACTCTCACGTGCTGGCGGCACCCATCCGATTTCCACCAGGTCGCCGTCAAGTCCGGGTTGTCCGGCCCGACGGATCCGTTTTCCCAGGCGACTTGATTGTCTCGGACTCGTCGCCGGCCCCTGCGCACACCGCGGCCAATCTGGACCGTGACGAATCGGGCTGGGTTGGCCAAGTACTCCTCCTCACTGATATTTCCGTCAAAGTCGCGCAGCTCAAGGGCCTTGAAGAAGCGCGTTCCGACATCTCAATAGCCAACACGGAACGCCGCGCTCTACTGCGGCTGTGGTGCCGCGAGCTTTGCCGGCTCGGCCACCGCGTCTCCACTTGGGCTCTCAGGCATCCCGAGTCGACACTGTCGCGGGAAGATCGGATCGGCGTTTGGTGTGCTGGCAACCACGTGCAAACGTTGGCCAAAGATACACTTGCGCTGAGTGGCATGCCGCTGCCCAATTTATCGCCGGGCGACCGAGTGCCGCTGGATCCGTGGGTGCGGTACACGTTTGCGTTGCGGAACCAGATTCGTGGACATGAGTTGGACTTGGAGCTGACGAGCGTGTCGCAGTACGGCAACCTGGTCCTGGTGTCAAATCCGGCGCCAGAGTTGTTGGCCATGCTTGGTCGTGTCATTGATTTGGTGCAGTACATGGCGAGGCCACAGTCCAAAGTTGGCATGGTGGTGACGTTGTCGCAAGCGAGTGGCGAGGCTGGAGCACAAGAAGACGGTGGGCAGGGTCCGCAGTACCAATTGGCCGTTGCAGCAACGTTTTGTCCGCCGGAGCCACCTGCACAAACCGCAACCGAGTCACCGGAATCAAGCAATCACAACTCGAGAACGCCATCGCCGACTGTTCCGCCATCGCCCATTTTGAGTGAAACCGCAATGCTGGGCATGCATTTGGCATCAACAGGAGCCGAGTTCCGATCAGCGTTCACGTTCCCCGTGATCCAACATATCGCACGGTCGCTCCATGGCGTTGTTTCGGTTCAGCCCGCCGCTGGCAAGTGTGATGTAACAGTCACGCTGCCACCTCAGTGCTTTGACCTCACTCTCACCTCGGACGCCGTCCAAGACCTTGCCGTAGCTGAGCAACTCTATGTCCCTCGCTGGCTCGCCATCAAGAACTTTGCCCACACCGACTCGCCGCATTCCATGTTTGCTGCCGTCCAAGAGACAGAGGGCACAAACGCAGCCGACTGTTCTTCATCAACACCGTTGCTGGACTTTGCGGTCGTCGCTCCAACCGACGTGGTCGTTGCAATACCCGCGCCGGAGCTAGGCGAACCGCCACCAACCCCACCACCGCCTCTCCTAGCCCCGATCCCGTTTGACCCACCCATCAATCGCCGCGTCCTCGTTGTTGAGGACAATGACCTTGTCCGCCGCATCAACTGCTCGGGCCTCAAGCGCCTCGGATTCACCACCATTGAAGCCGACTCTGGCGAGGCCGCCGTGGCCGTTTTTGAACGCATTCTTCGCGGCGCCGAGCCCAATGTTGCCTTGGTGCTGATGGATCTCGTCATGCCCAAAATGGACGGAATCGCTGCGGCCCGAGCTATTCGCGCCATGGGCCCACCCACTTGGCCCGTGCCCATTGTGGCATTCACGGCCAATGCGATTGGCGACGAGCAGGAGACGGTCATGAAGTCAGGCCATTTCTGTGCATTTTACACAAAGGGCACGTCAAAGGGCGTTGGTGTGTTGGAGGCAATCGTGTCAAAATGGGTTCACGGATGGTCAAAGTGAGCTTGCCTAGTTGTCTTTTTTGCTTGTGCCTTGTATTCTCAATCTCTTGCCTTGTGCCCTGCGTCCTGCTATCCTCTTTCCCTCCTCAGGTTTTTGTCCTCGAGCTCCCCTTTCCTACTTGCACGCATCTCCTATATACCATCTCCGACAGCTCTTTTCGCCCGCTTGCACACACTATTCTGCACTCCTCTGCCCGCACCCATCTCCTTGCGACCGCCCAATTGTTCGCTGTTGCCAATAGTGCCTCTCTTTTCGTAATGCTTCTTCTTGCCTTGCCTCTCCTGTACATGTATGACTTGCGTTATGTCAAGAATCTCTTGTGGACGGCCAGGGCAAATGCCGCGTGGGCGGATACGGGCGGAATGCACTGTTGATGAAATGTATAAGGTTGGTGGTACATTGAGAAGCAGTCGGGAAGGACAGAAAGTAGATGGAAATCAAGCATCGATGCCTCCAGACGAGAATGGGTAGCGTGGGAGCGCCTGTTGACTAATCTGTGCGTGTGGGGAACAAGATGAAGGAAAGCGAACAGAAAGAGTCAAGAGTATGAATACAGATCTAAAGAGAGGGACAAGGCAGGAAAGCAAAGCACATCAACCGCTCCGATGCTTCAAATACACGAGCGACCCGACAACAATGGCTCCTAACCCAACCGTCAACATAGGCAACACCGTGTCCCCCGCCAATGCCCGTGCCACTGCCCTTCTCGGCCCATACAGCCACTCCATGACTGCCGACCTCTGTGCCTGCCCGTCGTCAATCCCGTCACCCATCCCGCTTGCCGCCAAGTGGCCCTGGGATGTCGGACCCCATTTGGCCAGATACTTGCCAAAGGCACGTGCTTCCGGATCCGGTCTGACCGTCACAACCAGCGCCCGATGATCCGACGCTTCAAATTTCGGATTGGCCATGGCGCGATCCGTCACCTCCAATCCCATGCACAGTGTCCAGTCGAGCTTGCCCGAATAATATCCGCCATAGTTGGACAAGGTCACGTCGCGCACGGGGTCCCAAGGGTCGACGAATCCTGGGTTACGTGCGGCTTCCACGACAGCGGGCGGAAGGTTGAGGGATAAGAGGGCAGGGTTGAAGGGCATGTCTTTAGCGGGCTGCGCGAGTACGTTGCGCGTGAGCCATTCGGCTTCGGTGGAGCCGAGCGTGCGCCACCGCATCGAGTCGTTGCAAAAGTTGGGCGACAGCCGGGCAATGCCGTGAGCCATGGTGTTGAGGTCACCACTGTACGGTGCGGGCGCAAGCAGCCAAATGCGCAATGTGAGTCAATAATCAACGCTTGGCAGCCGTGCATAAGTTAGCGCAAAGAAAACGTACCAAAGAATCTGATACCGCGACTGCTTCTTGGTAGCGCTCGCCCTGGCCAAGACCTCGGAAAGCTGCGCGACCCTCGACAATAGACCACAAAACACCTCGAGATGCGCCGAATAGACAGTCAAGGGATGGTCAAACCCAGGCACCTCGAAGTGGCCCACAACTGTACACCTGCCTCCACGGCGGGGCTCACGCTTTTTCATCCCGTCACGCTCCCAGTCAAATGCCTGGTACTGGTGCACAAGCGCATGCGCATCGAAATCCAAGTGTGAAAAGATGGCGTTGCCGTGAAGGCCGCCGCCGCCGTCGCGCTCGGATCGCACAGAGTGGTCGAGTTCGAGGAATTCCGCCACAAAGGTGCATTTCAGGCTGAGGGCTTCGGCGATTTCGCGGGCGCAGTTTCGTCCGCCAGACCGAGCACAGCCAATATCCTAGGTGGAATCAATTAAAGGAATGAGAAAACAGAAGATGAAATGCATGAGCCCGGAAAGACAACAATGGTCGAGAAGACGCACGAGCTCTTGCACACAAATGATGTCAGCATGCAACCCACGCAGGATCTCTATCACTGCATCAAGACAATAACCTCGTTCAATGTTCCATTGCACGACTTTGAGCGACGAAAACGAGCGGGCGTCGCTTGATGTGCGGGAATGATGCCCATTTGCTGTTGCCTGGGGCGAATTGGCGGCAGAGTTGGGACGAAAGTCGTAGGTAATGATTTCAAAGGGCTGGGCGCCGTGAGCCGGGTCGACCGCCGGGCGCATGTTGAGAGAGTGCGGTGGCATGGTTTTGAATCTTGTCCGAGGTTCAAAGAATAATGGATGGCACAGCTTGAATGATCGGCTCGTTGCGCTCGCAATCGTGGGAGACAATTGTCAAATTGTCGACGCAAGGGAGTAATGAAGGGGACAGCAAGCCGATGGAAACTTGGGGATCAAGAGCGAGCATTCAAGGTGCGACCAATCTGTCGTCGGTCGAGCTCCAACTTTGGCGGCGGTACGTAGCTGGTGAGAGTTCCCGAGATGGTGCTTCCAGGAGTGGAGTTGGGTGGCGGGCCAGGATTCGGTGGTGGTGGTGGTGGCAACGTATGCAGAGGGTGAATCAGCACAGGAATGTGACATGCATAGAGACTGGCTCGCAGATGAACAAATGCCCGAGAGACTGGGGCATTGCAGTTGGCTGTCAACATGCGATGCAAAGTGGCGACGGTCGGCAATCGATTTGGGTTGCAATTGAGTTTGCCACCGTTCTGATTGGTGTGACTGGCTGGCGGACTGCCTCTGCGTGATGTTCCCACCTGTGCGCTGTGTCACGAGAAAATTTTTTCAACAACTGCGTGAAGTGCCTCTCTTTGTGCACACAAAACACACAGCCATACCTCCTACGCACTGCGTAAACACGCAGAAATCACCCATTAAGCTCTCCTCAGGCTCAAGTCAATAGACATTCAACTCGAATGATGTTTACAACATTAGAATGACAACCTGTGAAATATTACTGAGAAAACTCCTGATACCTCCGCTGGGCATCAGGAGACAAGGCC
The DNA here is from genome assembly GCA_002102555.1 of Catenaria anguillulae PL171. Lineage (NCBI taxonomy): Eukaryota > Fungi > Blastocladiomycota > Blastocladiomycetes > Blastocladiales > Catenariaceae > Catenaria > Catenaria anguillulae. The sequence goes on from MCFL01000015.1 coordinate 127,951, forward strand.
ACCTCTCCATTCCATTGATCTGCAGCCAGTTGAATCTTGCGGGCGACCTTTTCCATTGTTTCCTGCGAACGCAATGTGGAAACTTGTCAACACAGAGATTCTTCTCATTGAACGGCAGTGTCCTCAAACGCACATTTAGCATGGACTCAAACTCGGTCGCCATGCAACTAATCTTTGTGCTCTGCTCTTCAATAATGCCGTCCTTGAGCTCAATAAGCTTGGCATAGTCGGAAATCTTCTTGTTGAGCTGTATTGTGGTTGATTCTAGGTGAACAGCATGATATGAGTGCAGGCTCGTACCGACTGCCACAGGGTAAACGGACCCAAAGTTGCCTTAAGATCCGAGACTTGAGTCTCGAGCAGAGTCACTTTGGATTGCATTTCAACCTGGAGCTTGCGGAATTGAACGTTCGAGTCTGTGACCGAGTTGGAACTATCAGGAGACGCGTTTTATGTGATGGGAAACGGACGAAACAATCGAGTACCTGCAGCAAAGTCTTGGCGGTCCTGAGTACGATCGTCAATGACTTTTTCCAAGTCTTCCACTGTCTGTTTGAGCTTGGTATTGCTGTCACGCAGCCGAGAGACGGTGTCTTCGCGATGAGCTATTGTGGTGATAGAGGATCAGCCCTTCATTATTGGTAGAGAAGTATGGACTGCATCAGCTTGGGCAGGACGTGTACGCACCCAGCTCCCTCCGCAACGTTTCCATTTCTCCGTTTGCGGCCGCAAGTTTTTCATTCAGAAGTTCTACGGCTGTCTTTTCCTTGGCTGTCGATTTCACAAGCATGCATAATGACGGATCAGCACAGGCTGGCGCTGGCAACACGGAGGGTGGGCGGCAAACCTTTTCCATCGTCTTTCTTTCCCTTCTTTTTCGCGCTGGCGGATGCTTTGCGTGAGCTCATGGTTTTTGCGGTTCGCTGCAGGACATGCTGCAGGTTACTGGTATTGCTGTTGCTTTCGTTGCTGTGCTCTGTACATACATACTTCTGTACGTGCACTCGACTCGAACCTGATTTCATGTTCATCGAGCGCGGGACAAGGTCAAGCCCATCTTTGCACGTGATTCCAGCGTGATGAGTTGCCACCAAAACAAAAGTTGAGCTTTGCCCTCCATCGCTCAGTTTGACTCGCAGTCGCATTCGCATTTCCAAGTCGGCAAGTCTGCACAGTCTTCCTGTCTGCTCACAGAAAGTACACAAGCTTCACACAGCTCAGACTACGTATTGCCTTGCCAACCTGCATTACCCGAAGCGCAACTGCGACCCGACCACATCCCCCGGCAGCTCAAGCTCGTGCTCAATTCGAACTCGAACTCCACACTTCAACATTCGACTGTTTGCTCATCAACAAAGCAAACACTCAAGTCTCAGCTCAACTCTAAACCCATCCTCTACTCTCCAAAAATGATGCGCGGTGGTCGTGGCGGCGGTCGCGGTGGATTCGGTGGTGACCGTGGAGGTCGCGGTGGTGGTCGCGGCGGTTTCGGTGGTGACCGTGGAGGCCGTGGTGGTATGGCATCAGTTTCCCATTGCTCGCATGACGTCGGCCAATCCAGCCAGCCCTTTCTGCCCGGGCCGCTTTTCAAAACGACAATTCAACCTCTCCCTTCCCTGAGCTTGGCTTCAATGTTTCTCCCTTGAAGGCGGACTGGGCTGGCTCAACCTGGCAAGGCATCTTTTAGCCTCTGTTACTCACCATCCCGTTCTCATTCTCTGGTTCATCCATTGTTTCCATAGGCGGTCGTGGCGGTTCCCGCGGTGGCTCGTTCGGCGCCCGCGGCGGCGGTGTTGGCGGTCGTGGTGGCGGTCGCGGCGGCGGTCGTGGCGCTCCCCGTGGTGGTGCCCGTGGCGGTCGCGGCGGTGCTCGTGGCGGCCGTGGCGGTGCCCGCGGCGGCAAGGGTGCTGCTGGTGGTGCCAAGGTGATCATTGAGCCCCATCGCCACGAGGGTGTGTTTGTTGCCCGTGGCAAGGAAGATTTGCTCGTGACCAAGTCGTTTGTTCCCGGCGAAGCCGTGTACGGCGAAAAGCGTGTGTCGGTCGATGGCCCCGATGGCACCAAGACCGAGTACCGTGTGTGGAACCCGTTCCGCTCCAAGTTGGCTGCTGGTATCTTGGGCGGTATCGACAAGGTCCACATTGCTCCCGGATCCAAGGTCCTCTACTTGGGTGCCTCGGCCGGTACCACTGTCTCGCACGTTTCCGACATTGTTGGCGAGAACGGCCTCGTTTACGCTGTCGAGTTCTCGCACCGTATGGGTCGCGAGTTGATCAACATGGCCAAGAAGCGCACCAACGTCATCCCCATCATTGAGGATGCCCGTCATCCCAACAAGTACCGCATGCTGGTCGGCATGGTCGATGTTGTGTTTGCCGATGTGGCCCAGCCCGATCAAGCACGTATCATTGCCCTCAACGCCCATCACTTCCTCAAGAACGGCGGCCACATTGTCATTTCCATCAAGGCCAACTGCATTGACTCGACCGTCGATGCCGCAACCGTCTTTGCCCGCGAAATCAAGAAGCTGCAAGAGGAGAAGATCAAGCCCCAAGCCCAGTTGACGCTTGAGCCCTATGAGCGCGACCACGCCTTGGTTGTCGGTGTTTACCGCCCGCCCCCCAAGAACAAGAACTAAGTCATGGTCGACGTGATGTTTCGACTTTGATTTTTTACTCGTCTTGTATCCTTGTTCCTCGTTCCCCATTGCTTGGTCGGTTGTGGCACTTGTGTGTGTATTGAGTTAGTGATCCGTATATTTCGGCTTGATTTTGTTGCCATGTTCTTGGGCCGCCGCTAATGACTGGCGGATGTATTTATCTTGGCCACCCCTTTTTCTTGATTTGTCCTCCCTACCCTCCCTCGCATCCTCCACTGTTTTGACTTTTGTTTCCTGTTTATTGTGTATTTCCTTCATAAAGATCCATGTAGCGGATAGTCTGAAATCTAATCTTGTCCATCTGTCTCCCCCTTTGCCTGGTTCTGAGGACCTATTGATGTGTAAATACTGATGATACTGTCGTCACAACCAAAACATTCTTTACGTCTTGCGCCTTCCACCTCCAGCTTTTCCTGTCCCACTTGCTGTCCCCGAATTCGACTGACCCAGCGCACCAGTCGCAATCACCTGCTGTCCCTGCCCAGAACTCGCCGCCTGGGTGGCCCTCATCGACTTTGCCCTCGCTCTTTGCACCATAGACGCAACCGCGCCCGTCATGCTCGCCGACGGATCGCGCTGTGCGGCACCCACGGTCGACATGATGGCGGCCCATCGCGAGCGTTCCGTGGCCGAGTTGAACTGCAGCACAAACGAGTCGGTCCCCGGACAGCTGATGGCCATGCACAGCGGGTATTCTGCGGGGTCCGGGTCGATCAGGCAGTGCTTGATGCGGTACACGCGACCGACCGATTTGGCTGCGGCCGAGTTTGGGTCAAAGATGGAGAGCAGGCCCTCGGCGTGGAGCAGGGTGACTTCGCATTTTGCCCAGCGGCGGAGGAAGCCCGTGCTTGGCTTGATGGCGTACACGCCACCAAAGTGTGTCTGGAATGAATCAACGACTTTGAGTAAGTCGCGTGGCAGTACTGCCATGTGGGACCTGTCTCAGCGCGTACCCTGCCTTGCAGCGTCGAGCCAGTCCCTTGGCCGGAGCTGCTACCCGCTCCGTTTGACACCCCGCCGTTCGAATCGCCATCTTCTTCGTTGACGCTGTTGATCATGTTGTTCGGATCTTGCGTTTGTTGTCTCGCTTCGGACGGCAAATGGTAGACGTGGCGGAGCACCATGGTCAGAAAGATGGCGCCGTTGGCGTAGAGGACGCCGAGCGATTTCACATAAAACATGATAGTCGATTGGCCATCAAATAGGAAGCCGATGATGGCACAAAGTACCGCCGTGATCTATGTACAACAGATTTGACGGCGGTGTGAGACAGGAAGACACTGTGCGCGCGCCAGGGAACAGTGAGGCGTACAATCAAGTTGTGCATCGAGTAGGCAATATAAATGGTGTCTTGGTAACTCGTGTGAATCGTGCGAATCTTATAAGAGACCCAGGCAAGCATCGCAAGCAAAGCAGCATCAAGACCTGCTGCAGAAAACAGCAATATGTCGCCAATACCCTTTCCGGAGATGTCAGCACACAAGAGCTGGGCTACAGAACTGGTCGTCTTCTTCGATAGCGGCAGAAATGGCCCTTGGAATTGCAGCACAAGAAGTAAAACAACTTGGACGGTCGGGAGGATGAGCATTCGGCGGACAAGCGACGATGTCTTGACGGACTGACTCTTGGACAGGACGCGGTTATCAAACACCTAAATGTGGACAATACCCAGAAAAACTCAATAGCGTCAGTTTTGGCGAGCATGATGTGGAGAAACAGGCAGACGATTTGAGGACAACCTTGAAGATGCGATATGAACGGATCCAAATCGAACTCAAGCTGAGAGAAAACCCAAGCACCAGTGTCCAATATTGAGCAGTGCACGTGAACGGTGTGGGATACCCAGACGCCAGAAACGGCGTAACGAGTGAGATGAGCAGCCCAACGCAAAGGAATGCCGTGAATGGCAAGCCCAGATGACGGATTCGTCGAGATTTGCGGTGGTAGACAATCATGCACCAAGATCCGACGACCAGAGCCATTGAAACGCCTGTCGCTGCAAGAACTGCTTGAACGCCTGGCGAATCAATGGCCGCGTACATTTCCGTGTACCTTGCCTTCCAGTTGGGTACCGCGGACACGCCATTGGCAAAGACGGGCTCATTGACTTGCACAAACGAGCCGGCAACGTAGCGCATGTACAGTTGATTTGATCCTGATTTCTGCAAGTTGTACACTTCAAACGAACCACTCCGGTCACCTGTCGTCGAAAACGCGGCCCGCCCGCTAACTGTATCCCTCGGTGTTGAAATGAAGTCTGCCAGCGTCGGTACGTAGGTCCGATTCAGGACGCTCTGAACGCCCACGCGGGCCAAGATATCGACCCACGATTGGATCAAGACTTCTGAGCAGGAGGCCAGAAAGAGAGCGTACACAGACTCAGAAAAGATGTTGTTACCAAACTGTTGCTTCCAGCGCGCCGCCATTGAGTCGAATCGAGCAAACCCGGGAACCACTTCTGCCGGGTACACATGCAATGTGCCCTGCAAGAACAAGAGTTCCGAGTCGGTCAAGTTGCTTGCGCCGGGAGTTCCTTTGGACGTTCCAATCGAGTACAAGGAGCTCCAGGCGTCGCCCCCGACCCACGTCCAGTCATTTGGCGACAGATTCAGCTTGGAGGCAGCTTTGGGGATGACCATGAAATCTTCGGCCATACCCATGAAAAACACAATGCGTGATGAGCTGTCAGTGAGCCCGGAGAGAACCGTGGTTGCTTCTGCGATGGTCCATGATGGCTGTGCGAGATAGTTGCGCTCGACGGCAATGTTGAGAGTCTGAGCAACGGATTTGAACTTTTTGCTCACTGAGAGCGAAAAGACGTGGGGTGAATGAAGACCGCTTGAAACAGTCGGCATTTATCATTGAATCGTACATGATTGACCATAGGCATGATTCATTGATATCAGATTGACTGTTGTCCAATTGAGGTGAAGAGCAAGCTGGGCGAGAAACTCGCCTTGCCCGGAATCCGCTGGCAGCAGCCTGAAGAATAGTGGGAATGTGTCCTTGTCCGAAAGCTCGTCTGCAGTTGCTGCTCCTCCACACATGGGGATATTGAAAGCGTCCGAAGCTGTGGGTTTTCATACTGCTTGTTAGTCTGCCTGCCAGCATGCCCCCGAGGACGACATTGACGTTTGGGAACAGTACCGAGAGCAGCTGGAACAGTGTTTGATGACACCCTGGCAAGGAGAACAAGACAGGAAAATGAATTGTCAGCCCTGAACCCAACGTGCAGCAACGAGCAGTTCCCACCATTCTCCAATCAAACCGACCATCCCCGTTTGCCTGGAGGCGCGCGTCACTGCGTTGACGGATCCTCGTCGGTTGTACTTGGTATCGAAGAGCTGAACGTTAAACCGGTACCCGGCGGGGATAGCGACCCGTTGGTTAACGTCGTCTGCCACCCAATCAATCATCCAGTGGGTTGCATTGAGCAGGTCGACATATCCAGGCTCTGCGGCGATTGCATGTCGTCGTTAACTGTCGGCGTCAATCAAGGCACTGTCAATATGTGACCGCACCAGAGACTAAGATTGATTCAAGACTCGGAAGAATCACGCCAATGGTCAAGTTTTGTTGTCCATGACATACATGGATCAAGACCGTTGCCCATAGTAGCAGAAGTGTGGTGGTCAAGTTCATGTTAACAGCACGTCAACTCCTGCTGGATCCGAATCGTGGTCTCTGGATCGTGCGTTTGTGTAATGTCGTCAATGAGGACTTTGTGTCGAATACTTGACTGTCATGGGATTGCAGCAGGTGGCTCTGTGTCGCACATCTTGCCTAATGCAAAGACACATTTTTCAATACCTTTTCGCGAATCGCAAGAGTGAGTGGACATCCTGTTCGCGGCCGATTCGACATGCCTCACCCGCACGCGTTGATGGGACCATTGGCCACAAGTCATAATAGCCACCGTTGCAAAAAAGCTCGGAACTCACATACATACCTACACACTCATGTACATACATACAATCGACACATGAAACCAGACCAAAAAATGGTTCAAAAGGAAGGAAGCTCCGCAGCAATGACCCAGGCATCCAAATCGCACTGCTCTTCAAGCATCCTGACCAAGACAAGAATCCACAGTCACGGAGGCAGGGCCGCATTGATTCATACAAGCACTCATCTCGTCTTCAACTCCAGATCGGCACTCAACTGGCCGCTACATCATCCAACAACCGATACTGCCTGACCATAACACACTCATCCACGCCCTGCCCTCCGCCCGCCACAGCCCCCTCGACATCCATGGCATACACGTGCAAGTATCCCTCGGCCGTTACCACCATCAAATGCGACCCGCCAGCAAACCCAACCACAGACCGCTCGCCCACACCCGTCGGCACGCGCGCACGGACAATGTCCCGTGTCGGATCGAGCACGGATTTCACAAACGATTCCGGCAAGTACGCGTGCAATGCCGAGCGCTTGGACCACAGCGACGACACGGCCGACGAGGCCGTGCCAACAAGCGAGGAGAGCAAGGGCCCGCCGGCACCTGGTGCGGAAGCCGTATCCGATGCGCCCGACGCACTTGGTGTGGGTGGCGGATAAGTGGCTACGGACGACCCAATGCTTGCTGTTTCGCTGACCCAGTCGGGTGACGCTACACCCGAGCCGGCGCCGCCACCTGCTGGTGCAGCCGATAGCGCCATCCTCTGCTGTTGATGGAGGTGTGCCCCTGCAGCCGTCATGCGAAACACGTGCACGGTTTCCGTGGCCGACGACACGGCCAATAAAGACTCGTCGGGATGAAACGCCAGCGAGTAGATGCGTGTTGGGTACGTGCCGCGCCGGAACTGGTACATGGGTGCGCCGTCGGGCACGCCAAACACGCGAATGAGCGTACCCTTTGACGATGCTGTGGCGAGGTATCGGCCCGAAGAGGAAAAGGCCAGCGCGGCCAAGGGCGATTTGTGCGCGGAAATGATGGTGGTTGGATGGAGGGAAATGGCGTCAAACAGCGTAATGTCGCCGCCAATGGCATGTGACGACGAGGAAGAGGTTGATGGAGATGACCCTGTGGCAGGATTTCCCGATGATGATATTGATCCCGAGTTGGCGGACACGGACGTTGATCCCCCCGCGAGTCCCGCTGGCGGTGCAGGTACGGGTGTTGGGTATGCCAAGTAGCACATGTCGCTTGCGGGCGACATGGCTGTGATCATGTTTGGATTGTAATTGAGGTCGACCGTGTACAGCAGCTTCATGTTGGCGATATCGTACAGCTGGATCGATGACTCGAGGACCACGGCGAGGCGCCGTCGGTTGAGGTGGACTGCGAGGACTGCAGAGGCAAAGGGAAGCTCGCAGATGATGGACTGCTTCTTCGTGTTCATGATTTGCAGCTTCCGCGGCGAATGTGTGGGCTGCTCGCCGGCGCCAACAAGGGCGATGAGGGACGTGGTAAAGAGCATTTCGATGATGCCAATCCCGCCGTCATCTGTCAAATGATTGGACATGTGTCGTCAGCGTCCGCCGCCAAAGCTGAGCACACTAGGCTGGATGGCACGCACTTTTCACCAGGGAGCGGCCAAACGGGTCGCAGTTGAAGACGCGGAAGCCCGTGCGAGTGCCGATTGCCAGGCACGAGTAGTCTTGGTTGAAGGACGAGTAGAGCACTGGGCCCGTGTGGATGCGCATTTGGATGGTATGATTGCTAAGCGTTTTGGTGGGGGCGGGAAGGCGGGTATCGTGACGTTTCGGTTTGGGATACGGGCGGGCGCGGCTGAGAGCCAAAGTCGAGAGTCGGTGCGTTCTGTATGCGATTGCCAAGAGCGGAATGGGGCTTTGGTCATTGAGGTTGCTTATTTATTCATATGTACATTTGCGCTGCTATGTATCACTTCAGACTTTGAAGTGGCGGCGCCATGCGTTTGGGTCTGGCGGCCGTGACCGTCGATCCGCTCTCGGCTCCTGCACAGAGACTCAGTGACAAGAATGGTTCTATTTACGACAAGATGACATGTATAGGAAAGCACAATGAGAAAACCCAAATGAGAGAAAGAAAGAGCGTGTAAATGAACTACAGATGACGGCGGACAAGTGTATAGTTGGGAAACAGAAAAGCATGCAAATGACGACGAGCAACACAGGACACACTGAACCGCTACGGCTTCTGCTCCGTCAGCCTCTCTCGACTGGTACTAGCACTAGCGCTCGCGCTACCGCCTGCTGGCACCGCCCGTTGTCCCATGGCCATGCTAGCCACCACCACCGACTCGGTCGATCCCTTGTACTCTATCCGCCTGGCCACGGGCAGCCGCGCCTCGCCGCCACCTGCCGCCCCACCGGCACTTCCCGCTTCGGCCGCAGCCATCTCATCCATGTCCAATCCGCCCGCACTTGTGGCGCATGGAATACAGCACCCAAACAGGCACGTCAGCAGAATGAGCACGATCCAAACGGGCACTACGGCCACGGCCAGGGTCGGTGAGCCGGTTGCGAGTTTGTTGATGATGAGCCCGATCGTGGTGTAGACGAGAGCGTAGTAGACAAGTGACCCGACGAGAGCAGAAAGAATGGATGCGCCTTTCGGGCGTTCGGAGCCGGCAGGTACGGGCAATGTGCCGTTCATGACGAGCACGGCAACGATCGTGGACCACACGGTCGAGAGCGGCCATAGGTATGTTGGAATGAAGACTGCGGGCCAGGATGCGTCCAAATTGCCGTCGAGTTTGGAAATGATGAGCGCGGCTTGGGTGATGCGCAGGGCCGCCGGGATGAGCGAAGTGATGAGCTTGCGGATCCGCAATGGCCAGGGTGCTGGCTGCATGGCCATGGGCCGCTCGTCCTCGTCGTCATCGCCGTTTGCAGATTCCGGATTGGCAACAGGGACGGCCAAAAAGATGGCGCCCAGGACATTGGGTGCGATGGCATACAGTTCACAGATGGCATAGGGGATGGCCATGGACCAAGCGGCCACCGACCCGTTGGCGGTGGCCGCAATCAGAATGACGAGTGATGTGAGCGATGCAAGGAAGAGCAGCCCGGCGAGTTTGACGGCCCGTGGCGCTTCGGGTCCAGACTGGGCACGCTCGTCGTGGTCGTGGGCACCCACGTCGTCATGTTCGGATGAGGGTTTGGACGGTTTGACGGCAGACTTGAACGATGAAACCAAGGCCGTGCCAAGGAGGAGGTACATGGGAATCAGTACAAAGTGCCAGTTCCAGGCAATGAGACCGTCGACCCGCACGCAAATAAGCGCCAGTTGCGTAATGAGCACCAGGATGCCGAGCGCCAGCAGCATGGACAGGGACCCGATGGATCGCAGCAAGTCGGGCGTAAGCCAAGGCGTGGATTCCATCATTTGGAGGCCCATTTCGCCGTACATGTCGTACACCTCGCGCTTCTTTGGGTCCGACAGGATGTTGAATGCGCGCTGAACCGCCCCAAAGAGCTCTTGCGCCTCGGGAGACGGGTTCTTGTCCGGGTGGTACCGGAGGGCGAGGCGGCGGTATGCCCGCTTGATGTCGGCCTCGGATGCGTCTTTGGGGACATCGAGGACCTGGTACAAGGTCTGCTGTTGCTGTTGCGGGACACTGTCGGGACCCGATGGCAGGGACGAGCTGTCGGGCAGTGGCATTGTGTGGTAATGCTGCGAGTGGAGAGCGGAGGAAGCGGTGAGGAGCGGCGCCGTTGAGGAGTCACTGGCACGATGGATTGGGTGCGATTGCGAAGAATTCATTGGGAATTGGAGCTCTCATGCGCTCTCTCATCAATCGGATTGTGCATGTACGAATACGTCGAATACGAGGCCGCGTGGGGTGCAGCCTCTGCGTGACACGTGACAGGAGCACGTGAGCAGGACAGCCTGTGGTGTGGGGGTTCGCATCCGCCATCACGCTTTGCGCTTCAAAATCAAAATCCGAGATCTCGCAGCGAGTGAGTGCAATGATGCGTATGTACATACATGAATGCAAATCGCTCAGCATTGGCTATAGACCCGCTCAATCATCGATCTCACATACCATGCCACGCATCCTCGCCGTCCAATCCCACGTCATCCGCGGTCACGTCGGCAACAAGTCGGCGACGTGGCCGCTGCAACTGCTTGGCTGCGACGTCGACCCGCTCAACACGGTCCAAGTGTCCAACCACTCTGGCTACCCGCTCATCAAGGGCCACCGCTTCAATGCACAGCATTTCGCAGACCTCTTTGATGCCCTCAAGTCCAATGGCCACGATGCAGACTACGACCTTATTCTCAGCGGATACATGGGCCTGCCCGAGGGGGTCCCCACGGTTGCCGAGGGCATCCGCGACATTCTCACTCGCAACGCGGGAAAGACGCTGTACTTGGTGGATCCCGTGCTGGGCGATAACGGTAAGCTGTACTTGCCCGCCGAAATGATCGACATGTACAAGCAACACTTTCTGCCCATGGCGTTTGCCATGACTCCCAACCAGTTTGAAGCCGAGCTGCTTTCAGGCGTGACCATCGACTCGGTGGAATCGGCGTGCGAGGCGGCAGACAAGTTGGCACAATTCAACACGCAAGGAAAAGCCCCGCTGGTTGTGATTACCACACTCGACACGTCCGATGTAGCTTCGGACTCGACCTTGTCGCTGCTTGTGCGCGCGCCTGCAGGCCAGGCATACACGGTCTCGTACCCGCGGCTGCATGCACATTTCACGGGCACCGGCGACTTGTTTACGGCCTTGCTTGCCGGCACCATTGCTGCGCTCGGACTGCACCTTGCGGCCGACGGCGCACTCGTTGGCAAGGACGAGAAAGTCGTCGACATTGTCACGGCCGTTGCCAGGATCGTGTGGGCCATGCAGCAGGTGTTGGCGTGCACGGATGCGTACGCAACGTCTGTGATTCGCCCAGAGGATGATCGCGCGGCCGTATTGCGCAAGCGCGAGTTGCAGTTGATTCATCCAACGTCCAGGGAGGCATTGATCAAGATGCTTACGGTGGTTGAGGACGAGTTGGAATCTGCTAAGGTGGTGGTCAAGAAAGTGCGCTCGTGAGCCAAATCTTCGAGTTGTAGGGGGTGGGGTTCGAGCTGGGCCGCCTTGAGGATAACGCGAGACTGACCGTTGCTTTCGGGATCAATATGACTCTCTTGACTGATACACTCTTCTCACATGAATACATGACTCGCTACTTTCTCGGGCAAGGGACTCATACCAGAACGATTTGTGAGACTACAGGGGCACGAGGAAAACCTCTTTGTGTCCGTGGTGACTGTCATGCCTGCGGGCTGCGATCCGTCGGTCGTGATCTCTTCTCTCCTGGCATGGATCAGGAAGAGGTATAATTCAGATGCATGGACGAATCTGAAGACGGCCAGGACGGTAAGTAGGTAGGTATTAAGTGAATGCGGCCAACAACTTGAATGGTTGATGAATCGTGAGGTGGATTCCGGCACGACCCGATACCCACGTCAACCGAACCAACATGAACCAGCTGTCAAGCCGCCGATTTGACTCGACCACAGCGAGCTCGTTCCTCGTTCCGTGCTGGACGATTTTTCTGGTGAGTTGCGGCAGTAGGGAACCTCAGTGTGGGCTCATTCGCATTTGCCGGCAACCGACCGTTCAGTATTGCAGGGCAGGAACTGTCGCCGATAATAAATAATGGCTCGGCCCGCCGCCGCTGCGCTGCGCTGGTCTGGTTGGGAACGCTATGAAACGAACTACGCAAACTTCTGCAACATCCCGAATCCCGACACACGACACACGACACACGACACACGACACCACATTTCACAAGACTACCAGCAACAATGACAGCCCTCACATTGGACTCCCTCGCGGCCCGCCTGCCCGCCGCCATCACGGCGACCTGCTCCCGGCGATCTTCAACTTGCTCTCCAAAGCCGGCCTCGACCCATCCACGCACCCGCGCCGGCTGCCGCTGCTCCTCTCGCTGACGGCGGCCACCGCCCTAGCCGCCCGCATCTACTACAAGTCGCTGCGCGTTCCGCCGCACTTGCGCCACTTGCCGCGCATCACCCCTTGGCAAACTATCCGCACCATGATGGGCGGCCAGGGCGTACTCGAGTCCTTTGACGAGCAGCTCGTCATGGTCCGCAAGGACGCGATCCAGCGCGGGTTGATTCGCAACATGGATGAGACGCCAAAGCTGTGGCTCATTTGGGTCTTTGGGCAGTGGGCCGTCCAGATTGCCAACCCGGAGGATTTCAAGGAGCTTTTGACAAAGACGGAGCAGTATGAAAAGTTCAATTTCGACGACATACCCGGCTTGGAGTTGAGTCGCAAGTTCATGGGAACCAACATCGCTATGGTCAGGGTATGTATGGCCTTTGACTTAATCCCCAAGGTACTCGCGCTTTCCTGACACTTACGGTCTGTGCACTCGCAGACACCCATTTGGAAAACGCACCGCCGCATCGTCAACCCAGCGTTCCGCCGCGGCTGGGCCACGTCGCTATTTGGGTCCCCTGCCCGCAACCTCCTCGCCCAGCTCGACAAAGTCACGGCGACCAAGCAACCCATGGACGCGGCCGATTTCATGCAGCGCATGACGCTTGATGCGCTCTCGGTCGCCGCCTTTCGCAAAAACTTCAACTCGCTTGCCAACCCGAACGCGCCCATGGTCGCCACCTACAATCGCATCATGACCGGCATCATGAATCCCGTGTTTGCCCTGTTTGGTCCCTTGGGCCAGTTTTTGCCCATGTCAAAGCGCTTGGACAAGGACATTCATTCCTTCAATCAGTTTATGTTTGAGCTGGTGGATGGCAAGTTGGCGGAAATGCAGAGCAAGGACGATCACGCGGATGAAGAGGATGACGATAACAAGGACTTGCTGGAGCTCATGATTCGCGCCCAGTTGAAGGAAGGGTCGACCTTTTCGAGGGAAGATTTGAGGAGCAACTGTGTTGCCTTCTTTATCGCTGTATGTCCGATCCCACTTTGTTCTCTGTCTCCGACAAGCTGACCGCGGGCTCGAAACACAACAACAGGGACACGACACGACTGCCAACGCGCTCACATTTGCGCTCTACATGCTCGGCATGAACCCAGACAAGCAAGAAAAGGCCCGCAAGGAGATTCTCGACATCATGGGCGACGTGTCCTCGGGAACCTCAGCCGACGAGTTCCCGTACCCGACCAACGACCAGCAGAACCAAATGAGTTACCTAACGTGCATCATCAAGGTCCGCTACACATCTCGATTCGCTCACTCATGTAACTTGACCGAACCCTCACCTGTATCATTGCTCTGTCCGCACCAACAGGAAACCATGCGCATCTGGCCCTCGATTGTCGTCATGCCCATGCGGGAACTCATGTCGCCCGCCACTTTGCACTCTGGCCTGTCGCTTCCGCGTGGCTCGCTCATTTCTTCCAACGTGTACGCACTGCAGCGCGCCAAGGAATACTGGGGCGCCGACGCAAACCAGTTCAAGCCTGAACGGTGGACAAAGCTGCATGACGACATGGCCGGCGCAGGCACGGCCCCGGGCGACAGCGCCCCGTTGCATCCGGGCGCGCACGGGTTCATGTGGACGCCGTTTGGTGGTGGTAGCAGGTTTTGTCTCGGGTCCAACTTTTCCATCATTGAGCAGCGCGTTGTGTTGGCCATGATGCTCTTGAGGTACACATGGAAGGTGGTGGGTAACGACAAGGCTTTGCGAGGTCGGCCAGAGTCGGAGCCGGGCATTTTGTTGCATCCGCATGGGATCATGTTGGAACTGACGAGGAGGAATTGAGCAACCAAGGTTACGGTGTCCGTCGAGTGTTTCATTTTTGTTATCTAATTCCTGCAGTTTATGTACATGCGAAGTGCCTTCCTTATCTGTCGATTGCCTCAGTCAGCATACATCGGGACGGCTCAAACATCAGCTCAAGGGGTAGTTCGTGTCAAGTAAACTTTGGATCCACCCTCTTGAGCACCATGACCGCGGCCACGGCCTCCTCTTTGGCCCCCTCTTTTCCCTCGGCGGCCGTCTTGACCACCTCCCTCAGCGCACTCTTAAATCCTTGAGGCAAGTGACTCGTGAACCCATCCGCGTACTGCGCCAAACAATGCTCCGCCAACGTGTCAATCGCATGCCGATACACATTGCTGCCCAAATGATGCCGATGCGCATGCTGATGCGCATCCCTGTGCCTTTGCACGGGCGCAACCAGGTAACTCGCTAGTGCAAGTGCCGGGAACGCCAGGTCCGCGTCAAGCACGGCTTGAATGTCCTTTGGCATGTGGTTCATGGTCACAGACGCGACAAACTCGGTGGTGGGCGACGGCAAAGTGTCGGTGCCCGTGACGCTGGTCGAGGACAAGTGTTGCGCGATGAGCAGGTTGAGAAGCGACGAGGCCAAGTCGCCTTTGGTCAGGGCCAGCGTTGGGTCCGAGTCGATGGTTTTGGACCATTCCAGTGCGTGTTTGAGGATGGGTTGAATGTCCAGGTGCAGGTGCGGGAGCTGAAAGAGAAGGGTGCAGAGGACTGGAGGGGAGATTGTGGACCACGAGTGGAGGATGACATTGGTCGGGGTTATGTCAGACGGGTACCAAGTGGTCGCAAGTGTGACGAGGTGCTCGGTGGATTGCTTGCATGAGGATGGGTTCTTGTGCAGGAGCTCGATGGCTATGTACACGCTATACGGTGGTCAGTCGGTTTGCAAGGAATGAATTTGGGGTTCGCATCAAGCGCACACTGACCGGCTGCAATCGTCGCCAACTTGTCCGTGCTTTGGTCCAGGAGCTGCTTGATCCGGGCAGTTTCACTATTGCTTTCGATGAGATGGGCAATTTCTTGGGCGCTGATTGCGCCTTTCGGTGGCACTTGGGTGCTGGCCACGTTGGGTGGATGGATGACGGATGGCATGTTGAATTGCGATGCGATTGCGTAGTGTATCTTGAACTCACCCCTTGATTGGTACATGTGCTTGTGTGTCCGGCAGAGGCAGGAGCATCTTTTGAGGGGTGGATGACAAGCAAGCAGCCGCAAGGACGCGTCTCTTGCGTTTTTGTCCGCACTTGTCACAACATTCAATCTCAATTCCAGTGATACATAGAAAGTTTGATACGAAATCAACAGACGTCCCACAAAACTCAAACACAACAATAAAATACGACAATTCTTCATGAATCATGCTCCACGATGACCATCCAACGCCAACAACTTGTTCACTCCTCATTCTTGACGATGCGATGCCCCGCACCCTTGCCCGAGTCCGCCTCCGTGCCCCACGGACGCAACAATACCTTGAGCGCCGACTTGTTGTCAAAAGCCTTGTATGCCTTTGGTGCTAGGTCCAGCGGATACCTGTGCGAGAAAATGATGGCCGGATCCACGTGCAATATGCCGGGCGTGGTGATCTTTTCGAGCAGCATTTGCCAGTACTGTTGTTGGAACAGCTGGCCGCCGGTCATCTTGAGCGACTTTTCCATGAGCGGGCCGATGGGGAACATGTTGGTGTATCTGTGTATTAAACACGACAGTCGTGAGCACAATTGTACGCTTGTACGATAAAAGAAACACTCCAAGACGAACCCGACATAATCGCCAATCAACCCAACCCAGCCGCCCTTCTTGCATGCCAGGACACACTCGGTCACAACATCGCACGCATCCGTCTCCATGGACAGCGCCTTCATGACGCCATGGGTCACCGATTTCGCATACCTGAATCCAACGCAATCAATGCACTTGTTTGGCCCGCCACCCGGCACAACTCCTTGAGCTTGGCCACCACATTGTCGACTTGCTTGAAATTGATCACATCCGTGGCGCCCATCTTGAGCGACAACTCGAGGCGTTCCGGAATAGCGTCAATGCACACGATTTGCGAGGCACCGCGGTGCTTTGCCCACATGGCCGCGCACAGGCCGATCGGGCCGCAGCCCCAGATGGCCACCTTGTCTCCCGGGCCGACGTGGATGATTTCGTTGGCGTGCCAGGCTACATTGATTTCCAAATGACATGTCAGCCAGCGGCCAAAATGCCCAACTGAAGGCACTGTGGGTGGGGGAATGACCTACAAGTCGGTAATACATCGGCAAGCAACAGCAACCGTTCATCGGGAATATTGTGCGGGACTTGAGCGTGTTAAGCTCCGCGTTCGGCACCCGAATGTACTGCGACTGGCCGCCTTTGTATCCACCCGTGATGTGCGAGTACCCAAAGAGGCCCGCGGTCGCGTCGCCGCCGTACAGGGCACGCATTTCCTCGGACGGATTGGTGTTGTCGCACAGCGAGATTGTTGCGATTGGCAGAACTGGCAGTGGCCGCAGGCAATCACGGCAGCGACAACAACGAGGTCGCCCGGCGGATGGTTGACACGTCGCCGCCAACTTGTTCGACATAACCCATGCATTCGTGACCTGAGGGTGATTTTTGTCACAATCGTGAGTGAGACAAGGGCGGCACGACTCAAGGGTGTATCGCATGACTGACATACCAATGACATCGCCAGATTTCATTCCAGGAATCGAGTTGTGGTACAGGTGCAAGTCGGAACCGCAAATGGTCGTGGCCGTGATGCGAATGATGGCGTCTGCTTCGTCGAGCAACTCGGGCTTGTCGACGGTCTCGACGGCGAGCGACGAGCTACCCTTCCACACAAGCGCACGCATTTTGCTTGGATCGACCACTTGGGCGTGCGGGTCGGCCGTGTTGGTCGTCGGAAGGATGCCAGAGAAGAGGGTAGCCATGGCGCGAGTGGTGGTGGAGTCAACGGGAGTGCTAGAGAAGAGAGTCAACGTCAAAGCTTGAGGCTCACAAAAGGGGAGGACGAGGGGAGGGCCGCCGTCCCTTTTCACTCGGTTGGGAATGTCTCATGCCAAGTCGGCCGCGTTCTGCTGATTGCCACTGCAGCGGCGGTCTGGCAGTCATGCGGGTGAGACCAGGGAAATCTGTCTCACCATCACTCAGAGACCGACGAAAGAAGCTTGAGCGATACCCCAATAAGAAATACATGTCCTGAGCACGAAATCGGGTGATAAAAACGACACTGGGGATCAGAGAGGGTGATTGTGGTGGGAGTGGGCAAGAATATCAGCAAGTCATCGGAGCATACTGACTGTAATGAGAATTGGAAACGAAGCAGGACTGTCATGTCAAAAAAGGAAGGAAAAACGACAAAAATGCGCACTGACAGAGCGAATAGATAAGTGACGTGGAATAGAAAGAAGCCGAAAAAAAACAGCGAGTAAGTAAGCGAGTGACCAACGACGAAATGCAACATCAATACCCAGCCGACCGCGCAATGGCCCCATACCCCCTTCGCTTAGCCGCCCGCCCCCAAAACTTGAGCACCAATACGTCCAAGTCGTCGCGAAACCTCACCTCCCCGACGCCTCCGGCACCCGACTCGGTAAACGGCGACGACAAGGGCGAGCTCGGCGTGTGTGCACCACTGCTTCCCGACGCATATCCGAGCTGCCCGTGGAGATGTACGGCGGCGCCAGCGGTGCCCCCGCACCCGTTGCCGACACGCTCGAGCTTGGAAACAGACTGGCGAGGGATGCGGGTGCGGGCATGGCGTTACCGGCCATTCCGCTCGAGCCCATGGACGGATGTGCGGTTGGCGCCGCGCGCCGAACGTTACCGAGGTACTGCTTGCCCGTCGCACCAGACACGGTTGCTGGACTTGACGAGAGGATGGATGCGGTGACGTGTGCGGCAGATGACGAGGAGGCGCCTGGACCGACACCGCCGGCGCCTGACACGTTGACGGACGACGACGACGAGTTTTTGCGCCAGCTGGATCCAAGCAGGGACGACAAGGACAGCAAGCTCGCCTGCTTTGCGACTGCGCGCGCCGCAGAGACGATCGGCCGGGCAGCTGCAGCGGCCGTGGTGGCCGAAGCCGATCCGGCCCCGCCGCCGCCGCCGCCTTGAGGGCTATAATGCGACACGCCGCTGGCTCCCGACCCCGTGCTGCCAATGCTCCACTCGGACATGTTGGCGTGGCAATGCGCAAGCGCCATAGGGACTGCGGACTCGGGATTCACAAGTGCGCCAACCACGGCCGTCGCGGGATTTGCGGCCGTGGCAAACGGACTCAGCGACACGTGTGCCGCCGTCGATGAGTATAGTGTGGCGCGCCGAACCATGGCTGCGAAATCACCCGCGCGCGTGAGCCATGACGTTTGTACCCGTCCAAGTGCGAGCCTGAGCGCCGCAAGCACCCGCGGCGGGAGACAGGTATCTGATGATGACGCCGCCGAGTTCGGATGCAAATGATGATGTGCATTCGCCGCCCACCTGAGCGAACTGGTCGATGCCGACGACCCAAGCAATGCCGCCGCACCTGTGGTCGACCCAGCCGTCGGCGGCATACATGGATGGGCCGCAAGCCACTGCGAGCCCGCAAGCGCCTTTGCACCGTCCACTGCACGCGCCACATCGGCAGCAATCCTTGACACGCTCGGCAATCCGCCAACCCCGGCGCCCGCGCCCGTCGGTGCGCCTGCACCCGTGGACCCAAACCCCATCGATGCCCGTGGATTTGCCGGCGGCGGGGCGCTTGCGCCTGTGCCTGCGCCGCCACCGCCGCCCGTCACTGCGGCCGCGGGCGCGGGCAAGTAATCGTATGCGACCCGAACACTCACCTCGTCCACGTCCACGACACAGTACCCGGCGCCGTTTTCACGCAACGTGTTGAGCGGCAACGCCACATACGAGTCGACACCAAGCAAGTTACACTCCCATGATTCGCGGTACGTCGGGCTGTTTTCGACCACGGTCGCGCAGTCGTCGGGGAGCACATATGCCAGGGCGTGCAAGAGCGGGGTGGCCAAGTCACACGCGCCGCGGACAATGATTTGGTCGCCTGTGGCCAGGTGCGTGAGAAGGATGAGGAGGTCTGGGCGAGGCAAGTGAAAGGCCAGGTGGAACAGGACGGTGAGAGCTGGGTCTGTGGCCGACGTGGTGGACGGCAAATGTCGTGGACGGTGGCGATTGCGCGAATGATGGTTTGCAATGGCGTTGACAGCGGGCGATGAGGAAGAGGTGGATGCAAGCGACATGCACGTTGACGGGGCCGTGGGTGTTGCAGGCGGCGTCAGCGTCCCATCACCTTGGAGATCTACGGGGAGCGACGGGGGTGTCGTGGCAGCGGTGTCGATTGGTGGCAATGTAGGTTGTCGTCGTGGAGATGCAAGTGGATACGAGACGCCGTGAATCACGGCATACGCTTGTTGTGGATGCTGACTCACCGCCGAGGGCCGGCGATTGCCCGGGGAGCACGCAATCCAGGTATCGCGCAGCAGCGCTGCAAAGTGCAAGTGGAGGGAAATAAAGACAGTCTTGACGCCCACAATGTCGACGAGCGACTTGATGCGCGGCAACGGGTTGCCTCGCTTTTTCAAGAATTGCTCTGTGTACAGCCAAACCTCAAACCGGGCCATGGCAACGAGGGAAAACGGGTTAGTGCGACAATCGTGTGAAACCGAGAACACAAGTTGAGATAAAGCGGACCGGGAGACAACTCCAGCTTTGGCGCTGCAACCTCCTGTTCCCCCTCCCGCTGCTGCCTCACATCGGCACTTCCCGAACTGACCCCCTCGGCCAACGCCACCAACTGATTCACAACGCCACCAAACCGAGACACGACAACATCCCACCACCGTGTCACGTGCTCAGCATGGTTGGTCAAAAGCAAGAGGCATACGCCCGTACGCCACCGCGAGATGCCGCATCGGCAAGCGAAAATGCCTGGGATACGACCGAAAACGGCAATGCGAATCCGGGCACCTCCAACGTGTACAATAACGGGCCTGCGCGGTTCGACGGTGCAACTTCACAGCTGAGTGATCGGACCGACGCCGATTTCAGCACCGGATACAGATCAACACGCAGTGGGTAGCGCGCAGACGCAACGAGCAGCGGGTTCGGATCATGTATGTGTCCGTGGACGCGGTGTGCACCGAGTGGGGAGACGAGTGCGGGTTTCGCGGCGACGGGTACAAGGTCGACGGCGGGAGCAGACGTTGGGGCAGAGAGTGTAGGGACAAGCGATGGGAATGCGTGCGTGCAGATGGACCAAAGGTCGGCAATGGCGGTTGGGGAGGACGGAAGTGTTGGGTGGCAGGCAGGGCACATGGGAGCGGATGGCGTCAAGGGCGCACCGTTGGGGCCTGCTGTCGGCGGGTGATGGGCATAGGCAGGGACAGACGTGTTTGTGGGTGGAGCCGAGACGGCCGCCGGTGCAGTAGCACTATCGGAGGATGACGCTGCTGATGATGACGACATTGTCGATGTTGTCGTTGTCGTTCGCGACCGAGCCGTTTCAACACCGCCAACGTCTGCCGACGACGCAGGAGTCGAGCCGATGGCGGATGACGACGATACACTGGGGGCTGGATCTGGTGGCTCGCCATTTGGCGTGGGCGGTATTGGGTCGTGAATTTCGGCAAGCTCGGTGACTTCCCAACCATGTACCGGTTGCGAAACAAACACAATGGACGGGCCCGTGAGCTCGCAAAAGTGGACCAAGGCGACGAGGTGGACGGGTTCTCGCCACAGCGGTTTGGAAGACGGGGCCGAGGAGGCGGTGGCAGTCGGTTGGGATGCTAGGGGTATTGCGGTGGTTGTGCTGGGTGAACTTGACGCTGATCCGGGCGTAGCGCTCGAAGGGTTCTTGTGATGGTGCCCGTGACCGAGCACGTGGTTGTCTGCTGCCAGGGAAGGCGGAGGAGGCGACATGATGTCGGCACGTGCAGAGCGGTTGCAAACTGTGTGTTCGGATCTCCTTTTAATCGATGGGGCGCGAACTGACGTGGGAGACGGAGGTGGGCTGGTAGCGTGCGAGTGCGTGAGATGAGGATGCCCAAGCAAGTGCGCGTGGGAAGTGGGCGGGGACAGGGGCGATGGTAGTGAATCGTGAGCCATTGAATGAATCGACAAGCGGGCGAGTGAATGCGCGAATGAGGCAAAGTGGTCTGGGCTTGAGCGTGCTGGGAATGGATGAGCAAGCAGGCGAGCGAAAGGTGAGCAACAATGAGCCTGTGCGGGTGCGGCCGCGCTTTTGAGTGGTCACGTCCAAGTCGGCGGCTGGCGGCTGGCGGCAATCCGCAGCAGGGTTAGCGTTGAGCGGTGGGATTGTGCGTTGAGCGTGAGCGCGGTCAGAAGGTGAAGGGACGAGATTGAGATTGGCCGCGACGAGTTGGACGACGGACGACGCGTGGGGTGGGCCGTGTGTAGAGAACTGGAAAGCAAAGCATGTGAAAACCATTTAGCCGGTGCGCTGATGAATGGATAATATGAATCACCTGGATGATGATGTTGAAAAACGGATCAACGACGAGTGCCGCAGGAAGCAGGCCAGCCGGCCAGCAGGTAGCTGGCATTGGCACGCGATTCAACGTTGCGAGCATCAATGTTGATATACGCACCCAATATCCGAAATAGAAGCAAAAGAATGTTAGAGACGAGTCAAGATCAAGTGGAGGTACTGACAATGGTCAGTGCACCACCTCCAGGCTCAAGCGTCAATGGTTGCCCGCAGTGGTGAAAGGTGACGACGTGAATCAGGTCAGTTGAGAAGCAGCGTGGCTTGTCAAACCGTCACTGCGTGGTCAGTGCCCGCGATTTGCCGAGGTGTGTGACGGGCTCTCAGAGAGCAGCTGGACCGAGCAAGCGGTGGTGCCGTTGATGCGATGTGCGTTGCGGAATTGGCTCGTGGGGACAGGGGACAGAGACTCGGACGGGACGGTGGTGAGCGGCCAGTGGGGCCAGAGAAGCAACAAAGATGTGCAATGGCGGTAGCTAGTTGTGTGGAAGGAGGTTCGAGGCTAGAGGCTAGAGGCAACGCTGGTGGACGGCCATAGCGAATTGGAAATGCTGAACTTGCAAGTCGAGATTAAATAGCGTTGCAAAAGTTGCAACCCAATGCCAGCGCCGCGAGCAAGCGTGTGGGTGTTGGAGGCAAGGACTTGGGAACGCTCGAGCTATCCGGTTTGGGTAACAATATGTGGCCGTGAACTGCGCTGGCGCTCGGTGACGGTGTGCGATTGCACAGAATCAGTGGCCGTCCATGTACTTGTACTTTGATATTCGATGAATGGATGTTTACCGCGATGGTTCTAACAACATCGTTCGGTTTGCCGGCTGCGGTTGCCGATCGAACTTGAAAGCAGGCAATGGACGACATTCGCTTACACATTTATAAATCCACACATGTCCTTCGTCTCATCGTCTCATCGGTCAAGGTTGAGACGGTTACGGTTATTTACCATCATCCTCTGGGACCCATGTGCTTCTTGTTGGATTGAGAAGCTTCTTGTTGCAATTGCAATTTGCGGCACTTGGTCCGGTGATGACTCAAATCGACCATCAGGCATTACTTATGTATGAAGGTAAATCTAATCCGATCTTTCTCTGGTTGCAGAGTGCCCTGCAGCTTCCGCACCGAATATCGCACACCACCAACGACTCCCATGCCATTCCGCTCGCATGCGACTCTGCGCAACATTGCCCAATCCTGCAACCATCACTGCCCAGATATACACTGTCACCGTCTTGTCACCGCGACACCTTAACGCCACATCGTCACGACCATGACCTTTGCCAACCTGTCCCTCTCGGAGGTGCTCGACGACCTTGGCAGCCGATTTATCATCAATGTGCCGGACGAAGAGCTCGCCTCCATCGAGCGCATCTGCTTCCAAATCGAGCAAGCACACTGGTTCTACGAGGATTTCGTCCGCGAAGAAAACCCGACCCTCCCGTCCTTTTCGCTCAAAGCCTTTTGCGCCCAGTTCTTCCACCACTGCCCGCTCCTCCACGAGTGGGCTGAGGTCCACGAGCAGGCCTTTGCCACCTTCATGAAGTACAAGTTTCGCGTCCCCGTGTGCGGCGCAATCATCCTCAACCACACCTACGACCACGTCTTGCTCGTCAAGGGATGGAACTCGCGCACTTGGTCGTGGCCAAGGGGTAAGATCAACAAAGGCGAAAAGGAGCTCCGATGTGCCGTTCGCGAAGTCATGGAGGAAACGGGGTTTGATATCACGCCCTACTTGGTCACCACCACCCATCCCCGCTCATGAATCGCAACAATAACCAGTCGGGTCCCAGCGACAAGGAAATCAACGAGCCCGACCACATGCAAATCACCATCAAGGAACAGCGCCTCCGATTGTACATTGCCGCGGGCGTGCCCACGTCAACCACATTCGAGACAAGAACACGCAAGGAAATTGCCGAAATCGCATGGCATCCGTTGGCCTCGTTACCAGGGTTTTCGAAACGCGCCGCGGGCAACGGTGGCGGCGTTGGTGGTAACGTCTCGGATGCCATTGGTGGACACTACTCGTCTTCGGCCGCGGGCGGATCAAAGAAAAAGTATTACATGCTGACGCCATTTTTGGCCGCTCTGAGGACCTGGGTCAAGAAGCGCAAGCAGTACCTCAAGCGCAACGGGCCACCCGCAAAGTTGGGCGGCACCCCGGTATTGGATGTGGATTCAGAGTACGACACGGATCGCAGCGCATCTATTCGCATGCCCACGCCCGCATCAACAGGGGCAGCAGCCGTGATGCCGACGACGGCGAGCTTGGAGCTCAAGTCCATTTTGGGTATTGGCGGTGGCGGCGGCGGCGGCGTGGGTCGGTCAGCCACGGTGGAGTCCATCAGTGTGCGGTCATCGCCGTCGAAATCGCCACAGGCCCCATCAACCCCACCACCAGCTATGTTTGTCACGCAAGGTCCCCTTCCGACCGCCTCGGACTCGCTCATGGTCAATACCGCCAGCGACGTTTCGCCCTCGTTTTCGCACTTGCTTTCTGCAACCACGGCCACCTCATCACACCTGCGCGACCTGCTCGGCATTCTCCCTGGGTCGCCCCCGCCTGCATCCAACTCGTTTGCTGTGCCGGGCCCTGTCGACCCACCCGTCTCAGCACTCTCGGCACAACCCGCACCCGTCCGCATTTGGCAGCCCAAGCCCGCTCCGCCCATGTTTCCAGCAATAGCAGCAGCAGCGACGATGCCTCCAAGACCTGCTCCGCTTTCATCATTGCCGGCGTCTGGAAATGCAGACAAGGCGCAGTCGTTGCTCAGCGCCATTTTGCTTGGTCCATCTGTACCCGCACCTGCACCCGCACCCGCGCCAGCAGCGACACGCGCGGCGTCGCCGCCACAATCACATGTGCAAGCGCGGTCGCCGTCGCCATTGTCGCCCTCGTCGGCATCTGTTCGGTCGCGGTCGGCGTCGCCATCGTCATCGTCATCCTCGGAACGTGAAG
Source organism: Catenaria anguillulae PL171 (assembly GCA_002102555.1). Classification (NCBI taxonomy): domain Eukaryota; kingdom Fungi; phylum Blastocladiomycota; class Blastocladiomycetes; order Blastocladiales; family Catenariaceae; genus Catenaria; species Catenaria anguillulae. Next base: position 152,787 of record MCFL01000015.1, read on the forward strand.
TCGTGGATGAGGAGGAGAAAAAGGGTGGCGAGGAGCAGCTGCCGCAGCATCCTTGGGTTGCGTTCAAGTTTGATCGGTCAAAGATTGTTGCGTGTTTTGATTGAAGCGCCAGAGCAGTTTGGAGAGCCGGTGTGTATAATTGGGGATTTGCTATTTACCTGGATGGCGAATTTGCTCGCCTGGTTTTTCGCCCGAGTCGAGCGATCTCCTCCCCTTGTGCTTTTGTATCCAGTCTGTTTCCGCTCATTGAGTGGTTCACCTCTTTGCGCCGCGAGCTGGCACAGCCGACTCGCAATCTCGCTCATGGCAATGCCTCCTCTCGGCCAGCATGTACCTCATTCCCACTTCATCCCTCCGTGCCTCTTTCCCTCACTCGTTCATGTACCGCGGTGTGGCGTTTCCATCCTCCATTCTTCATCTGGGTCCCTGCGCGCAGTGTTGCACCAGGCCTCGTATTTTCCCCATACCTCTTCCTCGTCCCGCCGGCCGTCCGCCTTTTGGAGATGCCGGAGCAAAGGCGCCCTCAGCCTGCTTGCTGCATTATATCACAGACACCTGCAATACACGACCGATTTGTGATATGAAAGCAGAGCACATGGACACATGTCCTGGCATCGACTCCTCCACATCATTGCCCATTGCTAGCGGCGTTCGATTGACTTGCCGCCGGCACCCTGATCCAGCAGGAGCATGATGTCGCGGCAGGCATTTGAGAAGCGGACATGACACCAGGGTACTACATTGTAATTTAGTACCCTGATGACACGCTTGTCGTCTGTGGTCGGTCGTGATTGTAAACACCATCAAGTCCAAAACCACCACATCATGCATTCAAGTTGAGGGTATGGCTCTGGGAATGAGTGGATCAAGTCCATCTCGATAATTCATGGCACACTCCCTCAGCTGCTCGGTCAACCGTCGAGCCGTGAGGTGCCCGCATAGTGTCACTTCATCTCGGTATGTACTCCAGGCACCAGCTTCCCTCTTTTGCCCTTTGCCTGTTCGCTGTTCGCCAGCTTATTGGTACGTTGTGCCGTCCTGCTCAAGATCGATGAATAACATCCGCCCTTGGCCACTTCCACCAGGCAAGCCCAACATCGCCCTGAACTTCAGGCAATTGCCCGCACAATCACTTTCCTCACTGTTCCGGCCTTCCCAATGTATGTGCCACCAATGATCCCCCATGCAGCTACCCATCCGCCCAGGTGAACTGGGCACTCGTCCATCGACGCCCGCCACCAACTTCTCGCTTGCAGAGGACCGCCGCCCTCCCGGCCTTTCTGCACTGCGTTAACGTTCCTCGCTCGTACACAAAGGGCTGGCAACCGCCATGGTGGTCCGACTCTGGGATCGGCCATCCTCGAGTCCTCGATCCACTGTCCCCCACTCATCTCCACATGGCTGACACACCCTGCTCCTCCACGCTGACCGGTTCACAGATCGCCCCACTACCGGCACTGATCCACCTTTGCTCGACTCGCCACCGTGAACACCTCAAGTACATGCACCATGGACAAACTCGCCGTCCCGTCTCTTCTCCATCCGGCCCTGTCGCCCATCATGCTGCCCCTCCTCGGCGACTCGTGTACCGCTGAGCTGCTGGGCCCGCTCACGCAGTGGACCTCGCCCTGCATCTCACTTGCCTTTTCCAAGGGCCTTGGCCTCGGTATCGTCGCGGCCGGCGCCATTGTCAAGGTGCCGCAAATCCTCAAGCTACTGCACGGATGGGACGCGCGCGGCCTGTCATACTCTGGCTTCCTGCTGGAATCCGTTGCCTCGGGCATCTTTGTTGCCTACAACGCGGCCAACGGGTATCCGTGGTCGACATGGGGTGAAACCGCATTCATTGTCCTGCAAAACCTGTGCATTCTGGTGCTCATGGCCGCCATCCAGCGCCGCACGCAGCTGCAAGCCTTGTTGATTGCCGGCTTTGCCGTTGCGGGCGCAGGCTTGTACTCTGCGCCGCTCGCCACGCTCAAGATGTTGCAGTCGACGGCCATGCCCATTTCCATGGCGTCCAAGCTGCCGCCCATTTACACCGTGTGGAAGGAGGGCGGGTCCGGCGCATTGTCGGCCGTCACGGTCGTGGCGTACTTTGCCGGGTCGCTGGCCAGGATCTTCACCACGGTCAAGGAGGTGGATGACAAGTTGATTCTCACGTCGTATGTGATTAACGGCGTGTTAAATGCCGTGCTGTTGGGCCAGGTGTTGTGGTATTGGAACGCAAAGCCCAAGACGGGCAAGGCTAACAAGAAGAGCAAGGTGGAGTGAATGTGGCACTGGTCGTGCTTGTATGTGGGAGTTGTCACTATGACCCCAAGAACTTTAGTGCTTGCATGCGTAACACTTCCTCCTTCTTTGTGCTGCCACTTTCTATTGCTCTATTACTCGAGATGTTTGAAGACTCGACATCTACAAAAAAAAAAAAAAAAAAAAAAAAAAAAAACAATTCAGACCAAGTCTGGACCGTGCTTTGGAGGGACATGCTTCCTAGAATGGTGGATACATGATGCATAGGAAACCAACAACGGGCAGCGGCTAAGGTTCTTGCAATGGAATTCCGTTACTGCATGTGCTAAACTCTTCCAAATCGACACTGAGAATCCAGGCAGGCATCGCGATCTCATCGGCTGCCTGGCACGAAAAGCTTGCAAGCTTTCGGCGTTGCGTCTCCAGACACATGTAGTGCAATGTGGTCCCTCAAACCGAACCATCCGCTGAATATATGTAGGTGTGAAGGAAGAGGGTACACACACTCTGAAGAGCATGCGTGCATGATGAGGGGTGTGCACTGAGAGCATGGACCGTAAGTTGCATTTCCCAATCCTGTTTGCGCAAGCAACTTGCCAGAGTATGTACGACATGTGCTCAAATGGGTGGTGCGCAGGATAAGTACATATGGGAGTATTTTGTCTTTTGCATGGCCTTCGCCTCCGAGTCCCTGATTGCTCACGACGTGGTATATATTCCCGTCCGGTTTGCCTTCCGCACTGTTAATTCCAAATCCAAGTGGCTTCAGGTTTCGAGCGTAGGTGTGCACCGAAATGAAGATATATTCATATTTGCACAAAACTCTCATCGTGTATCGCGAGAATTGACCCATGAGTTTGCCCGTTTCGAATAAACATTGTTGGGTTTTGATCGCACAACAATCTGACAGCGACATTCCAAAAGGAGGTGGACTTTGACCTTCGAAAGTTGTTTGCCTTGACGATTGTGCGTGAGTCATGCCACATAATTCGGGGTGAGTCAAGTAAATCTTATAGACTATTCGCAAGAGAACGCCCCCGTTTCCCCTGCCCCGAAACGTTTTTGTGGACGGGAAAGGCTGCCGTTTCGTTAAATCTGACGACGGAGGCGCTTGTCTTACATTTCGCTTGATGTTGATGGGCGGTTTGGGCGGACCACCAGATCACACTGAGGCCACTTTCCCAAATTACATAGTTCACTCATCCATATGTCTCGCGGGCCTTGACCGGTTCGGGCCACGAGTCATTGGAAGCCTGGTGACCACGGGATTCGTTCCGTCGGTCTGTACCGGCTAAGCAACTGGTCCGTGGTCTTTCCTGATGAGAACGTATGCCGATGGCCTCTTGTTCCTCAAGAACATTGCGGACTGTCCGCACCCATGCATCAACCGCCAGCACCATTTCTCGGCAATTGCGAGCATTTCGTGCTGTGTAACTGCAACCATCACTGTGGCCACCTATTGTTATCACTGCTGCCCCCCCCCTGCTCGCCCATTCTGAGCAGGCAAACAATTCTCTGAGGCCGCAAGCCGCCTTTCAGTGTCGGTGTGCTTACTGGTTAAGTTTCCTTGGTCATGATTGCGTCAGCTAGGCCCGCGCCGGCGCCCGCGGGGATCAAGGAAAGCATCACTGTAAACAGGGGCGATTGAGTACGAAGAGGTCTGACTGAATGGTGTTCCATTTTTGATGCATGAAACGTGAAAATTTCGGTGCCATTATCTGCTGCCTCCTCTGTCTTTAACGCGTGGCACATTACTTAGACCCTCGCCATTTCCTCACCCAAACAACCCGGCCGGAGTTCGGGTTGTCTTGCCCCGCCCAACTTGTCCGCCGGCTTATCATTTCCATTGCTCGGCAGACCGTGCGCTCCCGCCGCCACGCTGTGTGCACGAGTTCGTTGACCGAGGACCCGTCGCTAACTTTTTTGCTGCCACGCAAACCCACCAGTCTGTCCTCATCCCCCCTTTCTTGCTCTTCGTTTCGTTAGTATTTTCTCTCCTTGCGCCTTTAAGGCTCCCCTGGATCAATATAAACTGCTCCCCCCCCCCTCCCCGTTGTCTTTTTCTCTCCTGAATTGGCCGTCAATAGTTTAGGATCACTCACGACCGTCTGCTCCCTGCTCTCTGCTCTCTTCCGGCCCTCGCCATCTCTGCCGGCATTGTTGTGCCAATATCCACCTTCCTTCCTCGCATACTTACATTCCATCACTTGCCCCTTTGGTTTTGTTTTGACCGTCACGCCAAACGCCTGCCTGTCCCGCGGCCCTCCTTCCTTCCAAGTTGTGGCTGGTTCGCCCGCCACGGTTTCGCCTCGTTGCCAATTGCCGATTGGGCAATCACGGTTATTGAAAGATCACGACCGACACTTTTAATGTTTGCCTCGGGAAATCCTTTGTCTACCCCCTGCGCCATTCCTTGGTGTTGTTGTTGCAGTTCCATTGTGCATCAACTGTGGAATCACTCAATCTGACCTTCTTTATATCCCTTTTGTCGTCATTCTCGTCATCTTATCCCTCCTGTCTTGTTTGCTGCTTCGCCTCCTGGTGGAAAGCAGCGCTTGAACTCTCCGGATCCGGTGCCCTCAAACGGATCATTTGGCGCCTTTGGCAAGTCACTAACTCGGTACGCACCTCCGTGTATAATACATACATTCAAGTTCACTATATCCCCCCCCCCCACTTTTCTCGCATCCCCATGCTTTAACTGCGCTGCCTGTCCCAAGTTCGGTACAACGGACGGCGTACCTTGGTCTCAGTTGCGCTGGGCCTGGCATTTGTGCGACTTGACCCCGGCTCGGGTGCCCCCCCCCCACTTCCACTTTCCACTCGTTCGGAGCTCCAGATGCCATCCGACGGCATTGGGCTTTGTATTGTTGTTGCTGTTGTTCGATGGTTTCACCTTGGATGCTTCTCACCCACGCTGCATCCCGTCTTGGTCCATCCATTGGCACCCGCCTGCTCGCCTGTGACTGCCTCGCGGTTATCTATACGGGCAAGTCTCACCGTTTCTCTGCCGGCAAATTGGTCCATTTGGATTGGAACACGTCAACGCGTTCGAGTGACTCTTGGGTGGGCCAATTTGTCTCGCATCTCGTTCCAATTCGTTTGATCATTCCGCTTGGCTCCCTCTCGCCCCCAGCAGCCTCACATACCGACTTTTTACAAAGTGTTGCGCTTTTGTTGTGTTCCCGCCCCCTTTCATGATTGTGGTTCCCTTTCGCCCCCCCCCCCCCCGTCTCCTTCTTGACATGGGACGCTTACACGTTCCCGACAATCCCCACACAATCGCATACTGACCTGCCTGTATCCGTGTTGCTCAGCTCAGTGCATCCAATCTACATCTATAAGTATGGCGGACCGCCCCTCTGTGTCGCCGCTGCCAACGGCTGCGTCTGCACATCAGCCTCAGCTGCACCACCCAGATTGGCCAACTGCGCCGGCTCCTCGTGTGCCTGCCGACTCCCATTCACCCGATTCGCATCCACTTGTGCTCCCCGGCGATTCTACCGCGACCACAAGGACGGCCGACTCCAACTCCATTCTTCCCCAAGCTGGCCTCGACGCTGCTGCTGATCAACTCCACCTCCAACTCACGGCCGGATCCGACGTCGACGGCCATCCGGAAAACGACGGGCAAGACAGCGCCTGCATTGATTCCGAGAAGCCAAAGCGCAGGACGGCACGAGGCAAGCGAGGTGGAAAGGTGCGTCTCTCATCTCGCGTCAACTATTGTCTGATCCCCCGACTCCACTTCCACATCCACTCACGTGCTGACTCTATGAAGGTGTGCATCCTGTTTTTCAGCGCCACAACAAGGCCCGCAAGCGCGCCCAAGCTCAAGCTGCGGCCGCCGCCGCAGCTGCTGTCGCCACCGGGCTCGATTTTGACCCGCTGGTACACATCCTGTTCCAAGGCTACCACTCATCGGGCGGCTCGTGCACGTCGTCTGTCGGCTCGTTGTCGCCGACAACCTCTCTCTCGACTGCCTCGTCGTCGCGATACACGTCAAGCACGTCCTCTCGTGCCGTCACGCCGGAATCCATTTCGCCAAGGCTCGCCCTACTGTTGCAAGGACAAGGTCCGGTCTCTTCGTCATCTTCGTCGTCGTTGGCTTTGTTTGCTGCACTGCACGACGGGAACGGTAAGCACTTGTATCACGGCCAAGACCGGCACCAGCCCGACTACTTGCGCAACGCCGTCGCCATGTCGCTCGGCTTGTCTTCGTCTCCGGGTCTTTTGGGCAACAACATGGGCGGGGACACAAACGGTGCCGAGGATTCGTCCAACCCGATCAGCGCGACGCGTGGTGGTACTTCGGGCGAATGTCGTGATCAGAATCCGGAGCACGTTGTTTCGGCTGGAAACGGGGGCGTTTCAAAAGCTCATCAACCTGAACCGCGTGTGCTCGCTGGTGCCGCCAATGCTGCCGACAACGCCAATGAGAGTGTCGAGTCATTTGACGCCCTCTTGCCGCCACACCCCCAAGCTCAAACTCAACATCAGTCGCACGGCCGTGGCAGACAATCGCAGCAAGTGGTGGAAGTGGGCGTCACCGCCGACGCCGCAGGCCATCGCCGCCTTGCTGCTTCACCGTCATCCTCCCCTGATTCAACTCCTGCATCTGTTGCTGCTGGACATCACCATCTCTTCATTCATGATCCCGCCCGCCAATCCGGCTCTCCCTTGCACTTGCAACTCGATAAGCCCACCACGTCTGACCTTGGTCAATTGCAATGGAACTCGTCTGCTGCCGGTAGCAACTACAACATTCACTTGAACAATATTAGCAACGGCACTGCCAATCATCCCACGGCCTCCGCTCACGACCCAGCCCCATCCCCACCGCCGCTTACCTCGCGGTCATCCACCTCGACTCTTGCCACGGACTCGACGACTGGCTCGTCGGCCATTGATCAGCCCTTGCCGTCGCCAAGCGTTGCCTTTCCCCAAGCTCAAGCAGCAGCACACCGGTACCAACAAGATCCTGTGCCGTTGTCCTCATCGACCAGCTCGTTCCGTGCACATCGCCCAAACACTTTGGATCTCTCGGCACCTGCCTTTTCGCCCTTGTTTGGATTTACCGAGTCGCCTCGCTCGGCGTCGCTCTTGGGTCAGCACGAAAATCTCAGTCAAACGTACGTCCACGCCCGATTCCATGGATGCCTCGTCCTTAGCTCCCTTTCTACAGGGCACAGACGCGCGTTTGTTGTTCCTCGAGACACAATATTACTCCTTCAACTTGCTAACCATCACGTGCCTGAATATGACTCTATGCATGCTTCCTCACATAGCTATTCGCCAACCGACCCACGGTTCACCAAGGCCTTGCAACAAGGGTACCGCGCGCACGACCAAGACTACCCAGTGCACGCCCGCCAGCACGCCGCCGCTGCCCAAGAAGCTGCATCAACGCCGTCCTACTTACTCCGTGGACAGTACCCATACGACACATCCATGGGTTCGTCCTCGCCCGACACGGACCAGCTCGTGCTCCAGAACCAGGTCTACTCGATGGAGAGCTACCAGCCGCAGACTGGGTCCGCCACAGAGGCTTACTTGCGCCAGCACTATCAGCAGCAGCAAGAGTATGACGAGGCCAACAAGTTGCGCGCGCAGATGAGCTCGTCGCCAGCCATGTACCAAAGTGGCATCCGGCAGCAGCAGCAACAACAGCAGCAGCAACAGCAAAATTTGGGGTACCCTGGTGCAAGCCCACAAATGGGTCCATCGGATGCGCCGTCGCCCGGGTTGAGTTTCGGTCAGGGGTATTATCAGCGCGAGGCCGGGGCCAACGGGTTTGTCAACACCAGCTCGAGATCATGGAGCGCGTCTGAAGAGCAACAGTATACGTTGTCATTGTCGCCATCGGTGGCACCAACGTCGCGCACGGCCTCGTGGACCATGGGCCACGAACGGCTGGCCGTGACACTGCCGCCACCCTCACCGGATCACTCGTCGCCCGCGTCCTTGTACGCGCGGCGTGGCGTCCCGCTGCCATCTCTGCGCGGCGACACGCCACACTCTGGCGGCGGCGAGTTTACTTCGTACCCATCGGTCCCCGATCGGCCCTTCCCCTCATACCTGCCGTCGCTCGCGTCCTCGCACTCGCCGCAGCTCCAGCACATTCGCCGCGCGCCGCAGGGCAAGCCGCCAAAAGTGTTTGTATCGTACCTGCCGCCCGTGTACACGGTGGACGACGTCGCGCGCTTGTTTAGCCCCTACGGAACCATTGTGTCGATCAAGCTGTTGCCGACGCCCAACGAGTCGCTGTTGCCGCTCAAGTACCGGTGCGGGTTTGTGCAATTTGATCGAGATACGGCCGTTGGCGCGTGTATTCATGCCCTGCATCAGTTTCACTTGACGTTGGAGGGCAAGCGGTACATTTTGACGGTGAGGAATGCGTCGGATCAGGCTCCTGGTACGTACTTTGTTCCGTCATGGAACCGACTCAAACAGCCATCTGACTCCCCCCCCCCCCATTGTGTGTTGACAGTCAACAATACCAATCTCATGGTCAAGGGTCTGCCTAACGACATGCCCGAGCAACGCCTGTTTGACACGTTTTCACAATTTGGCCGCGTCACGTCATGCCGCATCATGCGCGACCGCGATCGCACGTCGTCGGACGCTTCCATGCACCTTCATCAGTACCAACAACACCAAGACTCGCCAACCGGATACTCTCCCAACATGCCGACCGCGGGAGGCCGCCGCCAACCCAACAACAAGGGCCTGGCATTTGTCAACTACTCGACTGCAAGCGACGCCCTGCGCGCCATCCAAAACATGCACAATGCGTTCATTGACGGGCGCCGCATTCACGTGTCGTTTGCCGAGAAGGAGTACCCGTACAACGTGCACGTGTTTGACAATGATCCGGGACCCGAGGTGGCCGCGTTGCAGAGCGGGACGCCGTTGCCGGCAAAGACCACGTTGCCCCCACCACCGCCCTTGCCCTCGCAGCAGCAGCTCACGCCCACAACGCCCATGAGCGGCATGGCGCCGTCGCCAACGCTTGGCCATTATGCACACGCTAGGGCCAATGTGTATCCGCCGAGCGAGTATGGGTATGCGGAGGCTGCCGGAGCGGGGCAGTATCCGACGCCCGATGGCGCGAGTTTGGGAAGGGACAGGGGTGCCGAGGCGTTTGGGTATGCGAGTTACCAGCAGTACTCGCCCATGCCCGAGTTTCGCACGGTCGTGGTGGCAACGGGCATTCCCATGGCTGCTGATGAGAGTCATGTGGAGGCCGAGTATGCGAGATATGGCGACGTGTTTCAAGTGAGATTGTTCCGTGGTGCCATGGTGCGTTGGATACGGTATTGACTTGCTCCTCCCCTACACGACTCACTCACCTCGGACTTGCTGTTGGCGTCAATAGGGACCCGAGTCGACGCAGACCGCCGTGGTTGCATTCACGCACCCGTCCGCGGCCCTACGCGCCGTCCAGTCGCGCCCACAATCGACCGCGCTCGCCAACGACTCGTTTGCCAACACGGTCGCAGCATACACGGACATGTGTACCGCGGGCATTGCGACGCCAGATCCGTCGCCTCACCTTACCCTGCGCAGCCGCGCGGGCATGCCGCCCACGTCCTCGGAATATCGCCCGGGATACTTGGGTACCACGTCGCCGTCCCTCGGCGCAGGCGCCTCTGCATTTGCTGGTCGCCAGCCTCAACCGTCGCCGCCCTTGGGTTTTGCGCAACTGGGATCGTCGCTGACGGGCTTGCCGAGTCCGACCGTGCATTTGGGTGCGGGTGCATTGCGCGGCGGTGGCGGCGGCGTGGCAGTGGGTAGGGCAAGGACGTATTCGTCGGCGTCGTCCGGCAGCTACTCTTGGAGCCCGGCTTTGGGTCAACATGCATCGGGCCTGGCAAACAGCTATGGGTCTTCCGTGTCGGACCAGCAACAAGTGGCGGCTGCAGCGGCCGCGGCGTGCAGCGACATTTACGATTACCACCATCAAGGCCAAGCCGCGGGCTCATCGTTCACCAACATGTACGGTACTAACGCAAGCCATTCCCACGGATCCTCGTCATCGCCCACGTCAACTGGTTCACCTACGGCACATGATCAAGACTTTGCTCTGTCCAAGTCGTTTGCGGACCTCGCGCTTGACGCATCCGAGCCGCGCCGGGCCAAGGGTGGCTTCATGCAGCATCACCTGGATCAAGTGCGTGCCCACGAGACTGGCGGTGCCGACGATGAGAGCTCAATTGCGCCGCCCGAACACGTCGTTTCTGGCGTATTGACGTTGGTCGAGCAAGAGTAAGACCGCTCCTCTCTCGATTTTCCTCCTCCCTTCTTCTCGCACTTTGCCGTCACACACCCCAGATGCTGGCGCGTTTATCTGTGCTTCCCTCTCTTCCATCGACGCACTTTCATCCGCAGTCCCCCGCATTCATTTCTTCATCATACCTGTTTGATTCAATGCTGTTGCGCTTTGCTTTCCATTGTGCCCACCGTCCGCGGTGGAGTTCTGTATCTGCTTCTTCGAACATGTTCCCTGTTGCTCGTTGCGTGAATCCTCCCTTCTCTCCTCCCTCTCCTTGGGCCCTTGGGTGTGGTATCAAGTGCAAAGTTTCCAAGTCACCTCCACTCAACATTCCCGCCCTCTTTGATCTCAGCAAGCAGCCTTTTGTTTGTTTACAACTTTTTGTCGATTGCCAACCCTCTCTTCTCCTCCCCGGTTCTGGTCCTTGGTTTACTTCCGTTCGGTTGACTCATATTCTGTTCTCTTCATCTGTGCCCGTCCCAGCCTCAGCACTCGCTCCCCCCCCCCCCTCCATCTCACGTCATTGCATCGTCTTATCTTCGCGTGTGCTCCTGTCCTCATCTCATTATCGCCATTCCTTCCTCCTTGAGTATTGTTGAATTAATTGCGCTTTGACCATTTTGTATGTCTGTACCTCAGTTTTTGTTTGCTCGTCATCATTCCCACCCCACACCAGCAGCTCCTGTCCCGTCCACTCTTGCCTCCTTTTCGTACTTGTTGATATTACCCCCTCGCCCTACTCGCTCTGTTGTTGTTCCAATTCGGATCTACCCCCCACCCCCCATCCACCCAAGCCTGTCCCAGAGTTCCACTTTTATTCAGCAAATGTATTGTGTTACCTTTCAAAACCGAGCCCGCGACTGAGATAGAACTGAGAGAGAACGGAACAGCTTGGGAAGCGAGTACAACGTGTCAGAGCAGATCTGACTGGAGAAGGAATTTATCAATGTGTTTGCTCTTTCTTGTTCGCATCATCTCCGTCTCTGGGGTGGAGCAAGCAAGAGGTGAATCAGCTCATACGCACATGTACTCCAGACCAGATGATACAAAAACTTAGAGCAAATGCTCATTCCATTCTTTCAAACCCATATGCCACACCGCCATTCAGCATCATGTTCCATCGATTTCGCACTCTGCAATTGAGATTGGTCGCGAGCGCATGTGTGATCTGCCTTCAACTCGTGGCTCTCGCACCACATATACGGGCTCAGCAAAACCTCACATTGGGTGTTCTCATGCCGTCGCTGGACACGATACGAACCGTCGGTAAAATGTTTTCTCATGACATCCCGCATGACGCCGTTTCTGCAGGGTGCGAGCCAATTTCTAACTCGCATGAAATCCGCAGAACCTGGCTACTTCAACCTGCTGGACGCGACATTTCGAATCGTCGAATGGGTGACTGCAGACATCAATACAAATGTTGCACTCCCGGCAGGTGCGAGGACTGAGTGGTTAATGATCCTGTGCACGCAAATTCATCTGATTTATTTTTCCTCAGGTTATCGGTTCAACCTTGTGTATTGGGACTCGGGATTCGCACGACAGAGGTCGGTGGATGCTGCGATTCGTGGTCTTCAAGCAGGCTCGCTAGGACTCGTCGGGGAGTGGGCATCAAAGAACACTATTCCTGCCGCTCTGGGTACGCACGCCCACGTTCTGCTCACAAGTACAACGACGCTGCTGACATGCTGGGAATGATTGACCTGGCAGCAACCCCGACATTTCGCATGCCCATGTGTGGAGGTGCGTCAACAAGCGATGAGCTCAGTAACAAGGTCGAGTTTCCGCTTCACTTTCGCCTCATTCCGCCTGACAAGAGCCAAGGCATCTTTCTCGCCCAAGTGTGCAAGTATTTGGAATGGACCTCTGTCAACTTGATGACGGTGAATGAACCGTATGGACTGTCGTGTACGATTTCGCACCAATTTCTGCTTACTTGCCGACTTGAACGGACGCTGATGTTGGGAACATGTAGTGGCAAAGATGTTTACCGATACTGCCAAGGCGCTCAACATCACTATCCAACGCTCATACTTGATCCAGCAGAACTGGGCCCTGCCATCGGAATTCGACCCGCTGCTGGCGAGCCTCGCCGACAGCCCTTCGCGAATCACCCTCTTCATGGGCGTCCCTGAAAAGTTTGCCCATGTTGTCAAGTCTGCCGCCAAGTTCAAGTTTGGATCCGATTGGACATGGGTTGGCGGAGACGCGTGGGTTGCAACGCAAGATGTGCTGGTCGAGTACAACCTCAGTGCAGCCGAAAAGGCCATCCTCGATGGCCTGTTGTTTGCCTGGCCCGCAGAGACTGCGCCCGGTCATCCGCGATACGACCTCATGAATCAACGATGGCAGCAGCAGTTTGGGAACACCAACTTTTCAACAACCAGCTATGCCTTGAACCTTGCTTCGTGCGTCGAGGTGCTTGCATACTCGTGGCTGTCGGTCATTCAGCGCGAAGGGCTTGGGCGAGTGCTCAATCGGACCTACTCCCCGAGACTAGAGGATTTCATCGGGACACCAAGGGACACAGTGAGCGGGCGTGCAGTGTTTACGCCAGAGGGAGACCGCAATGGGTTCGTTCACATTGATCTCAGGACAGTCTTTGGCAATGATTGAAAAAAACTTAGCGTTGGTTGCGAATGATTAGAACATTCGAGCTCTTCAACACGTACAAAGGGGCCAGCAAGGTCTTCTTGCGATACAGTGACGGCTCGTTTACAAAAATCAACGAACCAATCTTTGCCAATGGGCTGTCAACGATTCCAGACGGCAAGGTCAAGTACATCCACATGTACCCCTCCACGGAATCCCCGGGCGTACAAGCGGTACTCGGAATAACCGGCATTGCCATGGCCCTCGTTCTTGGTTCCTGGTGCATGATTGTCTACTATCGCAAGTCTCGACGAATCCGTCACTTGGGCTTACCATTCACAGCCGTTCTTTGCATTGGATTGCTGGTGTCGCTCTTGACGCCATTCTTGGCAGCGGGCTACCCGACCGACTTTACATGCAGCGCTCAGTATTGGACGCTTGTGCTGGGATTCTCGCTCAGTTTGAGTTCGATTTGGATTCGCTCATACCGCATCTTCAAGGCACGTGAGCCAGCTTGACCAGTTGCAGCAACCTTGATCCTGACGTACTGAATCGAATTGTTCCTCTCTCAAGGTGTTTGATAACAGGGTTTTGTCCAAGAGTCAGTCAGTCAAGACATCGTCGCTCGTCCGTCGGATGCTCATTCTTCCAATCGTCCAAGTTGTGCTTCTCTCGATTGGACAGGCCCAAGGCCCATTCCGCCCAAGTGTGAAATCGGTTGGAGCTATTGTGCAGTATTCTTGCGTGGACGATTCGGGTCGGCATATTGGGAACTCCATGCTGTACACGGCGTCGGCACTTGATGCGTACGAACTCAGATTCTACCAATGCACCCCCAAAACATCAACTGACTCCGTCTGTTCTTGTCCCACAGGGCAATCCTTGTGCTACTCGCATGGGTATCATACAAGATTCGAGGCATTCACACAAGCTTCAAGGACACTGTGTTTATCGCCTATTCCATTCACAATCTCATTGTAAGAATCACGATGACCCTCTACCGCATTCCGGCTATCCGCATCTGATGTGTCATTTTGATTCCCACAGATTGCTGCCATTGTTTCCTCTGCAATTGCAGCACTCTTTGACGGCCAGTCACTGGTCATGTACTATGTCAAGTCGTGCGGAACGCTTTATGCGAACATGGCCTTGTTCTCAACCATGGGTACGTTTGTTTGGAAGTCGCTTCAGCCGAGTGGTTCTTTGGGAGCTGACTGGTTCGTGCTCCTGGATAGTTTTTCGCCATGTTTATCATTTGCCTTTGGAGGCGAGGCAAGCTCGAGATGGAGCCAACGCCATGAACGCCATGAACGACGACCAAGAGGATTCGTCTGGGATTGATGACGGAACACCTTCAAGCGGGGCAAGCGGCTCCGTGGGCACAGCCAGCCAATTGGGAAGCAAGGTTCGCAATGTTTTGCTTCTCAAGTGAGGTGGAGTATCAATGCTGACCATGACAAGCTGATTTCCAGTCCATATTCGCAGGAGTGTATGCCGTAAAGCAGAGCACGGGATTCTTTCGACGGTGGGCAAAGTGTGAAGTCACAATGCTTCAAAACGAAGGTATGTGTGCTTTGCAAGAGCCTTTCTTTTTTCTCCATGTCTCTCACAAGCACCCTCTGTTCCGATGTGCTTCACAAATCCCAGGTCTGCTTTCCATCTTCGACCCCGCCTGCAAAGGGTCTGGTCGCGCTGTCCGAGTCAAGTACTGCATACTGGACATTGACCCGCCAGACTACCCATTGTGCCTGGCCATCAGCTGCCCAGGAACGGATGCATTTGCTATCCAATTCAACTCGCAAACCGAGCGCTCGCGCTGGGCCGCCGTCATGTCCACGGCAGGTGCCGCGCAGCGAGACGCATCGTCGGGCGTGATTGCCTCCATGATTCGTGCTCGGACAATGTCGATGGCCGGTGCCGCGACCGCTGGTCGCTCGGCGTCCATATCGGCTGCGTTGCCGCCACAGGCTGGGCTCACACCAGCAGGATTGTCGGTGGGCAAGCCGGTTCTCAAGGCGACTAGAAAAGCCTCTCATGGTTCGGCTGCTTAGGAGACTGTTGAGTAGGTCGCCTGTTGGTTTTGTAATACAAATTTACGTCGCAACGTCAGAGTTTCAGTTTAGTTAGACAGCGATGGAATCGTGCACACGCCCAGAGTGTATCGTGAAAGTGAAGAAGGTACAAAATGATAAAAGTGAAGGAAAAAAAACATTAATAGAACTCGCAATGATAGGAAAACGCCGTCATTAGGTCACACGCTCAACGTTTACATGATGGTACAGCACACGCTATTCAACTCTTCATCATCATCCACAGGTATCCTACCCCAGGTTCCATTTTGTTTCATGGATTGCACAGCAATCCGTAGCCAAACTTGTAGATCCCTTGCCTTGGCGCATAAGTGCAGCCAACAGCATGGGTCGATGGGTTGCCCTGGGATCAATAGCGGCGACGGCGCGGCTTCGTGTCGAGGAACACGGGCGCGTTGGTCGGATAGCACACGGCGTGGAGGTCGGGACGGAGGATGAATGAAGCGATGAGATAGTTCTTGGTATCTTTGTCGACCTGGGTGGTGAGCGGCAGGGTGATGGGTCGAGGGACGAGATGGATCATGGAACTTGAAGCCGAACCCGACGCGTCAGAATCAGACAGGAGGATGTCGAGGGAATGGTGCGTGGTTTGCGAGCAGCACGCACGAGGGAGAGGTTGAGGTGCCGAGTCGTCCATAGCCATGAACGACATTGTCGATGCGCCTGTGTTTGCCCTCGGACGACCTACCCTCGATCGGCCTTTGGTGGGCTCTTTGCTCGCGCCACCAGTGGCGCCAAGCGAATCCCGTTTGATATCTGACAGCAACCGCTCACGCCTCGTCCCACGGTGGCACACATACAGGACCGACTCGTCATCCTTGTGCACAAAGAGCTCCACGGCGTAGTTTTCACGAGTGTGCGGCTCGTCCAAGAACGAGTGAGGGCCGTGCGCAAATTGTCTCGCGCTTGCTTGGAAACGAGAACCGGGATAAAGGACACTCGCCAATCCTCGGGCAACTTGTCCAGTGGGACACTTGGAGATCCAGACATGGCCAAAGTCGTGACCCAGTCGTCGCCTGTCTCTGTTCTGTTGGCGGTCAGGACGGACGAGCGTTGCCCCACGGGTGCAATAGTCGATGCAACATCGGAATAGTTGCTGTCACGGTACGCCCGGGGTGTTGAGTGATTGCGATGTAATGCAGAGCCGGGTGGCGGCGGGGTTGGCGTTGGAGAAGGTAGGTTGGCCCCAGGGTATGTTGCGTGCTGATAAGAGGGATGGTATTGGGGCGGATCGGGATGCTCGATAAAATCTCCGTTCGGGGTTGCCGAGTAGCCGGGAATCATGGACTCGGACTGGAGCCGATGGTGGTTGTGAGTAGGCTGAGGGGGAGCAAAGTATTGAGCTGACGACGGACGGGATTGTGTGCTGAAGTGGGAACTGCCAGACACACAAGAAGTTGTCGTTATGTCTGTGCGATGATGGCTCAACCGGACCCGATCCGGTTCCGGAGGCGTGGCAGTTGTTGTGGAGCATGAGGAAAGGCGTCGTGGTGGAGGTCCGGTTGGCGAGCCATGCGGTGACGACGAGCGAGACGATGGCGGTGACAGTTGGGAAGAATGGCGAGGTGGCGCCAAGACGCGCTTCTTGGACGAGGATCCAGCACGGAATGCAAGGGCCGGTTGCGCGCAGTTGGAGCCATTGGCTGCTGCTGCGGCTGTTGCTGAAAAGTACTATGTCGTGACGGTCCCGAGACTGCCGACGAGGACAAAGCCGCGGCCGAGCGAAGGTCGATGGCTGATGACGCTGGTCGCAGCTGGTGATGAAGTGTTGCTGAAATGGCCGTTGCCGGGGCTCTTGAACCAGCGTCCGGATCACCATTGGGGGAGAGTCGGGCGATGGGTAGATGACAGGCGAATTTGGCGGTACTGGACCGGGAATGGGTCGGTGGAATGACGACGTCGGGCTCGTGATGTCGTCGCTCCGACGCACATGAGCCCGTGGCGGTGGTGCAACAATCGACATCTTGGGACGCGATACACTGAGTAGTGACGGTGGATGAGGTTTGTGTGTCAAGGTGTGACTGGATGGCCGTTGCGTTGCTGGTCGTTGGCTTTTACGACCTGGAACATGGTCACCAATCGCAGAGGGTCTTGGTGAGACAGATCGAAACCGAGCCGGTTCGTGGACCACGGACATGATGATTCAATCAATCAATCAAATGGAAGCGAGGAGGTTGATCGGCTCAAAGGGGTAACACGGAATATAGTCTCGCTGGGGAAACACGGGCAACGCACCGAGAAAATGGACGTCAGTGACAAGGCAAAAGTTGTAGAGATGGATTCCAGACGGGAAATGTGAAGGACGGGGCAGGAAAGCAGCCGCGGGCAGAAAGGGAGACTGAAAGTGAAGGGCGCACCAAGAGGAGACGGGCGCGAGACAGGTAAATACGTGCAAGTATGTATGCTTGATGCCGCCGACAGTAATAAAGCTTTGGTGGCTGGCCCAGCAGTTGATTTGCAGCAATGAACGTCGGAGGAACCTGATGAAAAAAAGTAGGCATACCAAGCGGCATGAGAGGCGGGTCAGTGGATGCGGCCACATGTATGGGGGAGGAAAGTCAGATGAGGACGAGGCGTAATGTGTACGTCACAGGAGTCCATCCCGAGCCGCTGGACCTGGGTGGAAGAACGATAATTGAGAAGGCGCACAGCAAGCAGAGTGAGACGACCGTGGGCTGTGGGGATTGCCCGATGATAATCTGACGGACCAGGCCAGGCTATCAGCCGCAGTCGGAGGCGGTCTCAAAGTTGGCCGAGTTGGGCTAGCTTTGTGTGCACGCGAAATGAAGAGGGCCAGGGAGAACACACTTCACCGAAACAGCCAGCTGTGTTGCGATGTAGTGTGCTTGTGTTTTGTGTTGGTGGAGCGGAGCTACGGAGCGATCGACCAACGGCTTGTTGATCCGACCTGTTCAAAGAGGGAAGGAGTTCATTTTGAAGTCGTACGGTTTTGTTGTCAACCGCAGATGGCGGGCCAACGTTGTCTGCTTCCCAGTTTTGGTGCCAAGTAAGGCAGGTTACCTACCGACGACATCAGTGGGCTGAAAATATACCCGAGGGTCGCTGCTCGCGAGCAACATGTTGCCGTTTCGCACCAGGTTTTGCACCTTGTCCCCCATGGTTCACTTGAGCGCTGGCAATTTGCGCTGAAGGTCAATGACCTGCTTATCGCGTGCAGCAAAGTGGTACGGTATATTGTTTTCTGATACTTGTCTCGAATGGGTCTGTAACGAGAGTGGCGTCCTCGTTTTGGGGGTCCGGCAAACCGGCACAGCAGAAGCAGGCACATGTACCATGCCCGAACAGATGGCGCAGGTGTCTCAGGTGAGACAGGTGCGTCAGCCAGTGAACGTTGCCGCTCGGCTCGGGAGGCACCAACAAACAAAAATGTGTACAGTTTGCACGGTCCTGCGCTGGGGTCCGTCAACTGGCGGGTCAGTGACCGTCTATGAAGCAGTGGTGGTTACGCTTGATGAGAGAACGAGTTCCTCGCTGATTCTGGGTGAACTTGAAATATGCTGGGTGGACCCACACCCGAGGCGCTCTCCACTGGCCGTCTGCTCGCTTGCGATTCAAGTTGCCACGACCAAAGGCAGTACAGTGCTGACACCCAAGGAGTTGAGGGAACATACTTGACTGATGTCATCAGTTTGAAGATGGGTTGCCTTGAGGTGTCTCAAACTGAGAAAAGAAAGGGAAAAAAAAAATGGATGGACAGCTACATGCGATGGCGGCTACATGCGAAATACCTAGTTGAGTTGCCGGCACATAAAACATCAAGACTCAACGTGGCCGTCAAGTTGATCCTTCCTTGTCACAACCAAAGCACAATTTCCAAGCTCGTTTTCTTATCGGTGTAATACACCAACCTCGCATCTTTCCCGCTGCATTCCACTCGTCCCTTGACCGGAGCCACTGCACGCGACCATAGTCCAACACCCGCTTGACCATGAAACCAATCCGCTCACGATCTGCATGGGACATGCCGGAATAATGTTCAGCTGCTGGCGTGCCTTGCTCCTCCAGGTCCCCCTCCGGCAACGAGTGCTCTTCCAAATCCTCGTCGTCATCTTGGTCGCCATCTACTGTCATTTTGGGCCGCACACCGCACACGGCCCAACCACCCATTTGGCCAAGCGCGTGAATGTCGTGAGCTTGAATGCCAAACTTGGACAGCCAGTCGAGACCAACGTAGGTTTCAGCCGAGCAGCGGTGGTGGCAGCAGAGCGCAATGAGGATCGAGTGGACTGCTGAGGAAGTAGTAGCAGAGGACTTGGTTTGACTAGCGAGATCCGCCATGTATCCATCAAGGCAAGCGAGCGTCAAGTCGGTGGCGCCGCCGCACAAATGCTTGGAAAAGCCGACGAGCGGGCGGACGCCCGCGGGTTTGGCATGGGGCATGGTTGATGTACTGGCGGAGGTCGAGGAGGAATCGGACGCAAGATTCTGGTCCAAGCCATGATAATGACGCAAAGAGGGCACCAAGCTCAACTTGAGATCCTTGATATCCAACGCAATCCGTTCGACTTGCATATAAGCGTCAAACTTTTTGCGGAAATTGGACCGGTCGACCATGAAAAACGGTGCACTTGAATGCGATCCATCGGGACGCTGCGACGAAAGCGCCTTGTGCACGAAATGGCCAAACTCGCCCTTGCCCGCGCCAAACTCGACAAACACATGCTCCTCTTTCAGGGATCCCATGTGCTGCAAATGACCAATCAAGGACGCAACCTGGTTGACGTGCTTGCGGTTCTGCTTGGCGTCCCGGCGGGTGTGTACGACAGGGTGGTCGAGGACCAGGGTTGGGATGTCGCCATCTTGGGCGAGCATTTCGGCGTGTGCCGCTTCGATGCTCGCGACGAGCGAGGCGATTTCATCCTTTGAGCGCTCTTGGAGCAGGCGGGCAGGTTCCGAGAGGGCCGAGCGGACGAGGTTGACGTCAGTGGAACGATAGGGCAGGTCGGGCAGGCGCGAGTTGCAGCGAAGCAGATGCTTCTTGAGGTCCGACTGCTGCACAGTGCTTCACGAAGAAACAAGAGAGATGAGGGGGTGTGAGTATTTCACTCACCAGGCAAGATCCAACGGAGCACAAAAATCCATACTGGTTGGGATCGAGCGGGCAGGGAACCCGAGGGTCCCTGGCAGCGGCAGCCGATGAAGTATCCAGGTGACCGTGCTCTCCGCAGTAGTTGGTACCCTTGCGGGCTGCAAGCGAGCAGTACCGCTGCTTGCGGGTCACAAAGAAGTGACATTGATTCGGTTTGCTGGGCGGCGGCGGCTGGACAGCCTTGCCCGTCTTCTTGCCTTTACGGCCATCGGAACCGGTGGCATCCTTGTCGGTCCGTTGCTTCTTGGCCGATGGTGGCTGTTCGTCTTGTGATGCTGCGAGACTGGAGTCGGCAGGGGACTGGGCATCGGCGGCGGTCAGGTCATCGACCTCTCGGGGCCGGACGGGTGGCCGAGCGATGGGTGACGGTGGCTGCATTTGCGAGTTGCCGGAAGAAGCTGCTAAATCCATGGTCAACAATGGGCTCGGTAATCGGCGTCTGCAGCTGGCGGCTCTTGCCGGACTGCCGGAAAGGCCGAAGGCGACGTTCGGTTCGAATGGCCGTCGGTCGCCGGACACGTGATATCGGCGCCGTTTTGGATGGGTAATGGATGCAATGGATTAGGTACACGATGGTGCCACCACCACCAAGTAACTCACCGCATTCGCCATTTCACTCGTCGGCACCGGCTCTGACTCGGATTTCATGCTGCAATTCGATCCATTCAAGCAAGCCCCCTAGCTTCCCATTGTTGGCAACTCCAAACACGAAAACGACTGCACCCTGCTCACACGCGATCGCTCAAGGCCATGAAGGACGACAAGTTGCTCCAGCGGTTTCTGGACGACCAATCCAAGACTGTGGATGCATCTCAACCAGCGTCGCCCCATCAGAACGAAACTACTCCTTCCACCAACGACGCGCGAGTTGCCAACGGTGGCCGCGGCCATCAGACCATTTCCCACACGAAATCCATCACTTTCACGCCTTCCATGTTTGGCTACGACGATATCGACGCCGAAAGTTCTGTCTCTCAAAACAATCCTGATCGGAAGCCCCTGCGCGCCCCATCTCGCGATACTCCAGCCGCCAACGCTCCCACCGGCCAATCGAATAGTGAGAGGCAGGTTCCACGCTCATTTCATGCACCTCCTCCGCCGCTCACATCTCCTGCAAAAGCTACCGGAGCCACGCTCGAGCAAGTACGCGATCAAGTTCGCGAGCACCGAACAGAGCGCAAGCGAGAGCAGAAGGCGAGGCTGTTGGGCCGACCAGTTTCGAAAGGTGGCAAGCGGGCGACAGCAGACGCAGAGGATAAGCAGGGGGCCGCAGCGGCAAAGAGTGGGGGCGGGATATTGCGAGACAAGGTCATTGACAAGAAGCGCAAGCAAGCCCCAGGAAGCAAGCAGAGAAATAAAGGGAACAAGTACCACGAGGTTTGAACAGCTTGTTCTTCCGCTTTATATTACTGGTGCACTGATTCCATCACATTGCTCGTTCAACCAGGCGCTGATTCATGATGCGACTGTTGCCGGCAAGTCGCGCCTCACCCTTCCGGTTCGCTCACCATTGTCATTCGTAATGCGCTGGCTCCTCACTTTAACCCTTCTTGCCCGTGACAGAAAGGAATCTTTGACCGAGCCAAGACTGGCGCCAAAGTTGGTGACCTCGACTTTTCCAAACTCAATCCACCCCCAGCGCCGTCTCCGACCCCCGCCCGCGCACGAACGTCTTCAAACCATGTCGACTCAAGTCGCTCGAGCCAGATCGGTGCAATAACGTCGTCAGTCTACCCTAGCGAGGCTCCTGTTGGTTCCTCTCGCGCCACACGGTCGCCTGCACCGCCATCACGGATACCCGGGCCTCGCACATCTTCGCCGCCACGCGTTCTGTCGATTCACGAATCCCCCTGGTTTCACGTCCCGTGAATACCTCTTCCCCACATATGCGTACCGGCTTTGCGACCGCCAGAGTACAGACTGGACCAACTTTGCTCGGCATCCCATCGCAGTACCACCCCGATCGATACTCATTGTCTCCCGAGCAGGACGATGCCGCCTTGCCACCATCGCCTGCATTCCAATTCTTCGATACCCGCCACTCATCCATCCACCACGACAATTCCCAACTGCCCACAGTGAATGACCCGCTTGCCGGACATGTCAATGACGATGACATGGACGCAGAGGACAAGGACGACGTCCTGTCCGAACTGAAATACCTCGCTCGTCAAGTTCCAGATTATGGCCGTCGCCACAGCTCCACACGGCCAGATACCCGCGATCGATCGTCGATTCACCTCGTTGGAGACCCAACCCTCATCATGGAGGGTGGATCCGAAATCGATTATGGCTTCACGGACGAACAGGTATGCTCGACACAAGCCAAGACCCCGACCACACACTGCCTGCCTGGGCACCCAATCCGGTTTCTGCCTTTGCCTCGGCCAAACGCCCATTCTTCCACAACCCTCACCAGCATCACGAGAATCCGCATCACTACCACCCTCCTCCTACTGCTCCGCTGCTCGTTGCGTCGCCCACGGTCGACCGACAACAGCAATCATTTCATGGCACTATTCCACCTCACGCATCCGGCCGCCCGGCAACAAGTCAGTCGCACTGGGCCCGTTCATCTCCTGTGACGCCATTGTGGTTCCCGTATCGACTCGCTTTGGATCGGTACAGCCGTCGAGTTTGCAGCGTCGCACGAGTCGCGGATGGTCCCATGTGTAAAACATCCAAGGGACAGCTGCTGTATTTTTTCTCCCTACAACGTTCACTTGTTTTCGAGCTCCTGTCCTTGACTCACATGCTTCATGGTTTCTGGTTGTACATTTTCTTACATTCTCCAAGTCGTTGCCATTCGAATGACGTGTACAGTTGTCCACTTGTGACAGTTTGATATCTCGTGCCAATGGTTTTTTTTTGTGTGTCTTTCACCATGTCCACGCAAAGTGTAACCAGTTCATCATACATGGTTTTTCATTTTGATGAAAGTGGTGCCGAGTGCGAGCAAGAAGATTAGCACGAAAACAGGAGAAAAATGGAACCAAATAAGGGAACAGGGTATTCTTTGGCAAGTACCTAAAACGTGCTCCGGCAGAGTCCATCGGGGTCAATGCTTCGGCACCTGTTGCTACCATTACCTGATAGATACAGCCTTGCCTCCCCACATCGTATCCTCGCCGCACTGAAACTTTACTGACAAGGAAGCCTAGCTGTCTTCAGCCTCGAACAGAATCCGGAAATTCTTCAAAATGAGCTCGACCACCTTGCACTGGTAATGCATGTCCGTTCCACTGCTCCCGCCGTCACTGCTGTCTCCGCCCTTGCCACTTGCTGCCTTCCCACTTGCGTCAACGGCGGCCGCCGCATTCACGCCGCTGTGCATGAGCGCGGGCCCAAACACAATGCTCAAGTTGGCCCACGACATGCGATTCCGGCCCGCATGCTGCGCAACCCGATCCAAATGCTGAATCAGCAACCGCAAGGTCGCATAATGCGGGTCGGGCAACCGGTTGATAATCTCGTGCAGCGACAGCAACTGGTTCCTTGGATCATTTGACATTTTAGCCACGCCCACAAACTCGCGCGTCATGGCCTTGGGAATCACAGAGTCGGGCAAGGAGCGAAGAAACAGTTTGAGCAAGCCAGTAATGTTGTGCACATCCGACATGATTTCTTCAGAGCGCCATGGGATCGAGGCAAGGTCGCGATCGCAAAGCGCGCGGAGACGTTGGATGACTGGATGAGAACCCGAGGCACGATACAAGCCCACAACCTCGATCCCCACTTCCTCGACAAGTCTAGTGAGCATGGAAAGAAGTCGTGGCACGTCCGAGTCGTCACGCTCGGCCAGGTCCATGAGCGAGACGCCAAAGATGGGCCGTGTCGGAGGACCAACCAGCGACAATGATGAGAGTGCCGCCGTGGACGTTGCGGCCGCGACTGCTAAAGGCCGTGGGCCGGCCGAGCCTGTGCCTTTGCTTGTAGAAGCTCCTGCTGCCTGCTCAATCACTTTTTGCAAATCGCCCGCATGGTCCATGTGTTCAAACAACTTGCGAATGCCCATGCCGCCCGCCAACGGATTGCCTGCAGCCACTGCGGCCGCACCTGCCGCCGTCACACTTGGACACAGCGCATGTGCGTCCGCCGTCAACGTTTGCTCGTAATGAAACGCGTACTTTGACAAGTGATACTGCAAGGCAATGTCGCACTCGTCATTGACCTCCTTGAGCGACCGAAGCAATCCAGGCAAATGCGTGGTTTGGAACTCTGCGCGCGTCGCTACGGTTCCCGACAACTGCGACTGGTACGCATCGTTTGCGCGCGCGGCCCGGTGTCGCGCTTGCTCCTCCTCCTTTTCGGGGTTCTTGTTCATGCCAAAGAAGCTGGCAGCGCGTGACGACGATGAGGAAAGCTTGGTCATGCCAAACCTGCCTTGCCCGTTGGACGTCATGACCATGCCGCCGCCGCCACCGGCTCCATGTTGCAGGCTGCCCACAGAGGACGAAGCGAGACCAGATTGGTCGGCCAGGGTTTGGCGAGCACGTTCCCAAGCCTCGGTCGCGGCCTCGTGTTTGGCCTTTGCCTTTTCCAGGGCCTGTTCCGAGGCCGTCAAGTTCTTTTCGTGGCGCTCGCCGGCGTCTTTGAGTTGGCGCCGCGAACGTTCCGTGTCCTTGTGGACAGTGTTGAGCTCTTCGGCAACTTGCGTGATGTTGGTTGCGAATGCCAGCCGGTTGGTTGCGACAGTGTCGTGGATCGAGACCATTTGGCGGATGCATTCCGAGTAGGCACTGTGCACTCGTAGCATGTGTGAGAAACTGTAACCGTATTCACCAACCATAAGTGACCGTGGTTGACATACCCGCCCTTGCCCTCGTCCTTGTCCAGACTCTCAGACATGGACGTGCACAGGCGTTGAAGTGACTTGCCGTATTCTTCCTCGATTGATGCGCGCTTCTTGAGAAATGTAACAACATCCTGTCATGCATCATGCAGAAAGTGACAGGTCAGTTGGGCGTTTACGAGAGCGCGGACACGGGTATCAATCGTTCGCACCTTGGCAGACACCAAGTTGCGCTTTACCTGCTCCAACAACACATTCAACCCGACCTCCGTTTCCAACAATTGACGCACGACCCTTGCCGTCTCGTCTGCATCCGACATGGGTGATCCCAGTCCGACGTTACCGAGCGTGGTCGACGTGGTCGCAACAGCTTGAGGGGCAGCCGCCACCATACCACGTGCGGGACTCGCTCTCACACTGTCTTCTTCTGCGAGTGCAGTCATAGGCTCCGAGTTGAACATGCTCGCTGTGCTGCGAGCCGCGCGCAGGGCCGGAATGCCCAACGATGTCACGGTTACTGTGTCGCCATCGCCCGCGCCGGCGGCCTCGGAGTAGCGGTGGTCCATTGTGCTCGTCATGGCGGCTTCGGAAACTGGGTCCTCGTCGTTGGGCGAGGTGTTGGCAGCTTTGGGCTTCTTGAGGGCAGAACGCAGGGGTGAGCTAGGTGATCTGGCTCGATTGGAACTGCTTGCTTGGTGATGCGACATGGACGTCGGGCCAGGGTGGTGAGGGTGGTGGCCGGATGGTGGATGAACGGTAGGCATGCTTTGTGTTTCAGCGAGTGTGCGTTTGCTTCTACTAGTTGTATCGAATCACTTGTTAAGGTCAGTAATCCTGATACGAATGTGAGCGCGACTATGGGAGTCGTGACGCGTTTGTTCACCAGCGTTGCTGTTCGCACGAGCAAGTCAAGAAGAAAATACTAGTAATATTTACAATATACATGAAAACAGATGACGGCACATAATCCAATACGTGGGCCATTACGAGACTTTGGGGAAAGAAATGGAAACATATTTACATGAATGCACGACACCATGGAATGACTCTGGCCCTTGCCACGTCTGCGGCCAACCTTGATGATGCAACGATCCACTTTCACTCAACAGTGATTTGCTTGATACCTTGGTCCTCCGCCTTGGGCACCGTAATGCTCAACACTCCATCGGTGTACTTGGCAGACACCTCGTCCAACTTGGCCGTCGACGGCAATGCCACGGCCCTCTTGAATACGCCTTGGAACCGCTCACGCACAACAAAGTTTCCCTGATCGTCCTTTTGCTCCTTCTCCTTGACCGTTTCACCCGAGATGATGAGCATGCCGTCCTTGGCAGTGACTTGAACTGCCTCCTTGGGAACTCCGGGAAGGTCGGCCTTGACTTGAATCACATCATCGGTTTCTTGGACGTCGAGGCGCGGCGAGAATGAGTTAAGGCCTGCAGGAATCGCGGAGGCGGCACTGGAGACGAGGCTCGACGACGGATCGCCACCCGAGGTCAAGGCGCGCGAGGAGGCGGCAGCGGCAGGGCCATATACGTCGGCCATGACGCGGTCAACTTGATTGAAGATGTCTGTGTGTTCAATGTGGAAATGTCGACAAGTCACGTCACCGTCAGTCAATACAGTAAGCCGGGAGGAAAACTCGGAACGTGTGTGAGAGTACATATACGTACCCCGCAAAGACCGTTCGAGGTTGCCAAAGGCAAATGGCTCGCGCATCAGGGAAGAGCGAAGAAGAGACATGTTGTCGTTGTCGGATGTGTGTCAACTTGAGGGAAAGCTAAGTCAGACTCGGAGCAATGGGAGTTCGGTTAGCCAAGTGAAGGAGCACTGGGGGATGGGGACACTCATTTAAAGCCAAGGACGCTCTATCGGTGTACGACGCAGCGGCCGAGTTCGATCCCGAATCCCGAAGTGTAAATGTAAAAATTCGACCTGGAACCAACGGGAATGATAGGAATTGGACAGAACGCGACAGAACGGCACTAACGAGACGGACATGCAACCACTTGACAGGACAGCACTCAATGAGAGGCGACCGAAATGTAAAATTCGACGGGAAACGATGTTTCACGCTCATGCTGGGCTTCTGCGATTGGTCCCAGCCGTTAATGTTGCCGCTCTGCTGCTCGAGCCGGCTGCGCTGGCCCTCGCAGTTGCGCGGCTGCGGCTGGATCCAACTGACAGCGACCAAAAACAATAATGGCAATAGTATTGTGAATAAACGGAGCCCAGGCTCGGCCTTGATGCCTTGTCGCTCCGCTGTTCGGGCCGGCTGCGCCGGCCCTCACTGCTCCGCGGCTGCTGAATCTGTCTGTCTTTTGGAAGAGGGAAGCAGTGTGGCACAAACGCGTCATGGAGCATTCACGGGAGCTCATGTTTGAGTCAGTTGCGAGATGATTGCTGGCTCGCATATCCTCCGCCTCGCTTGGTCCCCGATGTGAATGTTGCCGCTCCGCTGCTCAGGCCGACTGCGCCGGCCCTCGCTGCTCCGCGGCTGTAGCTCATGTTTGACTCAGTTTGAGGCGAGACAGTTAGCGTACAGCCCTCGCCTTAGCTTGGCTCGTAACTCGTGAGCGATGATGCGAGGGTTCTCTCCTCCGCCTTGACTGTGGCCTTCACGCCTTGCCGCTCGATCGGACTGGTACAGCGACCAAAAGCAACGATGGCAATTAAGTTCCCGATTGTATTGGGAATAAACCGACTCCAGCCATGGCCGTATTCCCTTGCCGCCCCACTGCCCAGCAGCTGCCGCTGGATCCATCTGTCGGGGAATAGGGAATCAGCATGGCACAAGCTCCTGGCAAGTGAAGCATCCTCCCACTCTCATGTTTGACTCAGTTAGCCGCAATTATTGGCTCACATAACCGTCGCCTTCGCTTTGCTCGCAGCTCATGATGATGCCAGGGTTATCATCTCCGAGCTTCGACACCGTGGCTTTAGCCTTCATGCATTGCTGCTCCGCCTCCGGCCCTCGTTGCGCAGCGGCTGCAGCTGGATCCAACTGTACGGCGACCAACCAAGCATAAATTTCATACGATGCCGCAACCACCGTTCCAGAATGGTGGTCTTCGTTGGCCGTCGAGCCAGCCAGTGGAGGGACACGCGTCATGTGAAGCATCCCCCACACGTTCATGTCTGAGCTGCGATTGTTTGGCACTTGAGCGAGATGCACGGCTGAGAGACGCCTAGAATTACGGGGAATGAAGAAAATATTCCAGTCACTTAAGAACAAAAAGTGACCATGGCTTGGCTCTACCACCCCATGCTCTCCGTTTTCGCCTCACTGCTCTGCAGCACGAGAACCACGAGCATCGTTGAAAGCAGTCGTGTTTCGTGTTTTGTTCAGTCGGCCAGTCCGAAACTCTTGGACAGACCTTGCATTATGGGCAATCAAGAAAACATTCCAGTCACTTAAGAATGAAAATTGACCATGACTCGGCACTATCGGCTGCCGTCGTCCGTTTTCGCCTCGCTGTTTTGAAGCATGAGTTGTCCCAGACGCTGCCGTTTCGTGTCGTGTTCACGAGTGCAGGGTCACACGACAAGGTCAAATGACCGGACAGACGGACAGACGGACAGACGGACAGACGGACAGACAGACAAGGCCAGATTCGTTCAGCAACCCACTGGCAGAAGCCCAGCACAATATTGCTGTCAGGCAAACTTGCACCAGAACAATCTCGAACCGTCACCTTCTCATTTTTATTGGCCGTTGGCGGCCGCCCTTCGTTCGCGATCCTGGAAGTCCAGGTTGGTGTGGTGCAGCATGACATTGTGGTCAATACCGACTTACCATGCCCGCCACAAACGTACATAGTTCCGGCCGGCAGGCCGGCAGGTCGGCCGGTGTTGCCGCACTGCACCGCCGTCAGCAGTTGCAAACTGCATTCAAAGGTTATGCGTCGATTAGGTTCCCAACGTCGTTCTATGTTTGCTTCGACTCGAAGGGGTGATCTCAACGGTGCCAAGCCAGGCCGAGTTCCCAGGTTCCCACCGACCGGCACCATGCCTTTCAAATTTTCAAAGACAGCGAGCTCGAGCTCCCTCGCCGAACCTCTGTCCTCTCCACTTCGATTCTCTCTCCAGAACACCAGACACCATGAAATGTACATGTACATGCAATCACTAGACTATTTCAATGGAATCTCGACTCGCGGCACCACCATCGTCAAAGCCAACGGCTCCGTCGCCGGACATGCACCCTGACGGCATCAACGGGAGCGTCAGGACAGGAACAGCACCCAGGCACTTTTCCCTTGCCACGGGTGTTGGTAGCTCGTCTCAACGCAGATCACCTCAAGAGCATTGCTCAACGGCCAGCCAGCCGTCATCCAGCCGGTCCACTCACCATGGCACCAAGGAATCTGCCTCCTCCAATCCGACGGCCGGAAGCAGCAGAACTGGCACCGGCACCTGCACCGCAAACGGGAGCAGCAACGGTCGCTCAAAGATGACCAGTTCCACGACGGCAACGACAACGGGGTCGCAATCATACTCGCCATGGGCTCGGTTGCTCATGATGACCATGCTCGTCCAAACCCTTGTCATCTCGTCCCTGGAAGCATCGGTAGCCATCCTGCTGATTCCAACTCAGGGGCAAGCGCCTCCGCCCCTCAGCACTTCCGAATCCCGCGGCGCCGCCTCCATTTTGGACCAAACAATCCGACCTGCCCCTTTCAACGTGCGCATGCGATCTGTACCCGTCTATGCCTCATTGTTCGCTTGTGCGCAATTGTACTCCATGTTTCTGGCATACGATGCGGTACGCCCGGTTGCCCTTATCCTGCAAAATTTCATTCTGACATGGATTAACAAGTCAGCCGTCCCATGTTCTGCCTCATAGACCAAACACGAAAACGTGCTCCAACTCATTGCCCTCATCTTCTTCAACTCGGCCATTGTCGTCTATGCCGTCTTTCAATCCATCACTCAATTGCACCCACTCGACATTGGGCTCCTCCTTCGTCCTCCCACCCAACCAGCGTCATCCTCCTCCAGCACTGTAGGCCTGTCGCTTGGCCAGATCGATTACATTCTGGCCGTCGGCTACTCTCTCCCCGTTCTGGCGACTTATTTTACCACCGTCGTTGCCCTGATTGCGTGGCGGCTGTACAAGGAATTCCCGTTTTCCGTGTACAAAAAGATTGGCGCCGACCGTGTCATCCAGTCCATGTATCGCACGTACCTGATTCTCATGACGGTGCTGCGAATCGACTTGTTCTTTGTGTCGGCATTCGCCGTGCAGTACCTGGTGTTGGTCGCCTCGCTCGATTTGATGGATGCAATGTCGATGGCATCATCCGTCAATGTGGTTGACGCTGTGATTGTTGGCGGTGCCTGGTTGATTATGATCCTCCTCATGTGGCTCGTCCCTTACGCGGTATGCCGTTATAGGTTCATCATCCCATCCAACTGCAGTGGATTCATCGCAATCGGACTCTTGTCTTGCACAGGTCTCTCAAGAGCACCGCGGGCTGCTTGCGTCGTCCATGTTTGGCGTTGCAGGCGTCGCTGCCGCGCTCGTGTACAAGCTCATGTACATTTTCCAGAATCGGACCATGCCCGTTTTTCTTGGTGTTTGGCGGTTCTTGCTCTTCTTTGGTACTGTACAGGCAATCCTGTCTTCTTGCCAACGTTCCTTGAAAGTGACTGATTCAGTTTTGTGATTTAGGCTTTCTTTCGCTCGCCTTGCTCTTGTGCACGGCCATCCTCATGTTTCTGTGCACACGTAACTTTGGCCACGGACTGCAAGCTGCGTTCGACCAGCTTGATGCTGCAAGGATCGAATATGCTTTGGCTCGCGCCGGTACGCCTACTTCGCAGCGACGGCAGCTTCCTTCCTCCCCCTCCCGTCGTCCGACAACATGGCCAGCCGCCGTGTCTCCTGCACACTCGTCCGAAGCGGGATCATTTGCCAGAACGTCTGTTGCTGCTGAAGACTCTGTCACGTCGTCTTCAACGCAACATCAGGCTCTCTCCTTTTCGCGCATGCTGCCGTCCAGCTCGTCCACTCCAGCCTCGCGCACTCGCTACAACTCTCACTATCGGCACACGTTGGCGTCCACCGAGTCGCCGTTCTTTGCTCTCCACGGTCTCAGTTTTGACCGAGTGGACGACGCAGATCTCAGCTTGCTTGCTTCGTCGGCCCCACAGTCGCCGCTCGAAATGAGCGACCATCCGCTGACCCGCCGACCACCAGTAACCCGCCGGGCGGCAACTGTCCACGACCACGTGCAACCAGCCGTTGGATCCAGCTCGGGCCGACAAGGAAATGCACAAGCAAATGTCGCGTCAGCTTGGTTCATTTCTTCATTTCCAGCCTAGCATGTCGATGTTGGTGCCGCTTGAGTTGATGGATATCCCTCCCTTCATTTCGTTCTGTATACCCCTTTCTCCATCGTCAACCGTTTCTTATGTCCCATCCTCCATTTTTGCACTGTGATCTCCCAATTTTCAACCTGCGTGCGCACACGTTCAATTTCATTGCTCCCGTCCTCCCCCTCGCCTCACTCTTGCCCACATGCATACATACATCGATGATTGATTCGCCACGCTTCGTTGGAGGGTGTCATGCGCAGGCCCGTCTCGACAGCAAACGTTGAGCAAAGAAAATATCCTGACGACCATTGCGAGTTTTCTCCATGCGAGAGCAGCAGTGATTGTGTCCCTACTTTCCCCGCCCACTTCCATTGCGTGCCCGGCCACGATGCGTGGCCATCCCCACAGTCCCCGCCAGCTAAAGGCAGAGAATCAAAGCCGGTCGAGCGCCAAGCACAGATTCACAGGCCGCACGTGTACCCGTGGTCCAGCGATGGAGGTTCGCACGGGTGGCAGTTGGCGACGATTGGTAAATATGGAGAAGGAGCAGGGCTGTTCTCGAACCAGATCGACGGCCGCCTCTGGTAATAATCATGACTTCCGGCTCTGGATCCGCTTCAACCTGCAACGACTCCAATCCATGCAAACGCCAAGAGGAGATAAAGCAACCATGACACTGCCTGCCCAGTTTTCTCACGCTTGCGCCCCCACGGTTCCACTCTCACTCGTTGTTGCCGTCACCGCCTCACGCGCCATCGGCAAGAACGGTGGCTTACCATGGGCAAGGCTCCCAACGGATATGAAGTTCTTTCGGGACGTTACAACGTTGGGCATGAATGCGGATCCAGCGCATGGCAAGCAAAATGCCGTCATCATGGGCCGCAAGACCTGGGAGTCGATTCCGCCCAAGTTTCGGCCGTTGCCAGGACGTGTGAATGTGGTCTTGACGAGAAATGTGGATCGGATTCGGTGCGGGCATCTCACTGTCGTCTCACACAGTGCGTGGTCTGTGGGCTGACCTTACGGCGATGTTGCATGTTGGCAGAGAATCTCTTCCCGACGGGGTCTTCGCGGTGTCCACTCTTGAATCAGCGATTGACCTGCTTGGCGCTCGTGACGGGTGTTGTTCGGCAATTAACCACATCTTTGTTGTCGGTGGCGGCCAAGTGTATGCAGACGCCCTTGCCCACCCAAGCTGCTCTCGAGTGTTCTTGACGCAGGTCAACGAGGAGATTGATGGATGTGATACCTGGTTCCCGGATGTGGAAGCTCTTGGGTTTACAAGGAGTGATCGCGCCGAGTTGGAGGCAGCAGCCGCTCCCGTGAAGGTGCCGTTGGGGACCGTCACAGAATCCGACTTGAGTTACGAGTTTGTATTGTACTCCAGGTCATACTAGTTGATTGGATTGTTGATTATCCGATAGCTCTCGAAACCTCTGGCTTGCGCCTGTTACCCGGGCTCTCGGTGGCTTCCTGCCGTCCTGTGCAAAACTATGTCAGCATGTCATTCGTGGTTCCTGTCCAGCAGCAAATTTGTCGACGCAAGAGCGACAAAGAGCGCGCAATTCTTGTCAGACAGTGAGAGTTGTGAACAAACCACTCGACCCGCAAGCACAATGTCGGCTCGAGCTTGCTCTGTCGTCGTTAACATGTGGTGAACATGCAAGAACAATTCAGCAACTGTACCATTCGTCAAATGAGCACATGCAATTAGAGCTCTCGGCCTCGATTTCGATTTGCCCCGTGTAGCCGCACTGCCCGTGCCCGTACCCATATCCCGCCTTCAGTCGCACCTTGGTCTTTCCGCGGTCTTGTTTGTCGTCTCGTGTGGGGCCGCTGCCATACTGCACCGCCTCGTTGTTCCAGTCTCCCCTCCGCCCGCACACAGCCGGTCATTCTTTCCTTTCAGGCAACCGCCGTCCTCTGTTACTCCTTCCCTGCTGTCACGCCCTTGTCACCGACGCGCTCACTGCAACCTCCACCCGCGTTCTGTGATCACCCTGCCAACGACCTTGGCCTGTCGCCAGCCTACAAAACCGACCAAGGCGTCCGATTTTCATCACCAGCACCATGAACGCTGACGCCGCCTCCTACCTCGCCGCTGCCAACGGCCACTCATCCAAGCCCGATTCGGCCACGACCAACGGAGCACCCAAGCTGTGGTCGGCGTCGGAAATCGTGGCCTATTACGCCGAATTCGCACAATCCTACGACACGGACATTGAAGCCGACCACCGGTCGTACCCTGCGCCGTTCATCATTGGCAGCTGGATTCTCGAGCACTTGCGCAAGTTTCCTCCTGAAGCGATCAGTGACACGCAAAGTGTCGCTGGTGGAGAGTTGCGCATTTTAGATCTCGGGTGCGGGACAGGCCAATCGTCGCGTGTTTTTTTTGAGTCGCTCAAGGCGACGGGTGGGTCTCTGGAGATCGTGCATGGAGGCAGCGCCCACGTGGATCATGCCCAGTCAAAGAAGAACGGGACCAGCGATCATGCAAGCTCAAAGACAGTGCCTGTCAAGGTGCACGGAATTGACGCAACCCCCGCGGTATGCAAACATTCTAGCTTACATTGCACCGACACACCCATCTGACATCTAGACCATCATGTGCAGATGCTCGACCGCGCACGCGCTCTACCTTTTGCCTCCCTGACCTGCGCCAACATCGAGCAACCTCTACCCTACCCGGTGCACTATTTCCACGCCATTGTGTGCGTGGGTGTCATGGACTTTATTCACGACCCTGTCTCGCTGTTGCACCAACTGCGCAACGTGACGGCCGACGGCGCACTGCTGGGCCTTACTATGCCTGAAAAGCAAAGCGGTGCTGGTGGGGAGGACGAGTTGAACGGGTGGACGCGCGGGCAAATGGACGAGCTGATCCGACGCGGTGGGTGGTGGGTCGAGCGGCATGAGCGCGTGCTTGGGTATGTGGATTCGCAGTTGGGCAAGCCCGTTTGGTATCATGCGTGGTTGATGGTCAGGAAGCCGCATGTGGAATAGGGGGGACGAGAGTTTGTGTTGACATGTTTATCTTTTGTGAGTTTCTCGTGCGGTCCACACGACTTGGACGATTTTTCCATGCAAGTCATGTTTCTCGATCGGCTTGGATTGTGACATGGCCTTATGACTGGGGTGTCGTGTCATTTCTCGCTTTGGTATTCGTAAATCGATGCTGCTGGCATTTTTTCTCCATGTCATTGGCTCGGTTTGGCTTGAGACGCGTTGACTGCAGTGTTGTAGTCGAGGTGTTTGCACCTCTTTTTTTTTTTTGGCCTGTCGCGCGTCGTGGCATTTTCTTCATCACTGACTCAACTTCAAGTCTCCACGACTGCAACAACCTAGATTCTGCGACGCTTCACGGAGGGTAGCCTGTAACAATGACAGACCACGTTTTGAGTTCTATAGACCTGAATGGCGTATAAAGAGCGACCCCAACCCAGACATCTCTCCCATAGTTTCGGCTCATCATCATCCGACACCGACCGTTCACTCCAATCAATCCAATTCATCTAACCATTCACCCTTCTCCCTTTCATCATCTCAACATGGGTAACACTCTCTCTTCCATCCTTACTCTCCTCTCTGGCTGGGGTCATCGCGAGACGCGTATCATCCTCATTGGCCTGGACGCTGCTGGTCCGTTTCTCGTGTGTTGATTCCCACCCAGAGCTTTTCTCTAACACTTGTCTTTCGAATCTAGGCAAAACTACCATCCTCTACAAGTTGAAACTAGGCGAAGTCGTCACGACCGTCCCGACGATCGGCTTCAACGTCGAAACGGTGGAATACAAGAACGTGTCATTCACCATGTGGGACATTGGCGGCCAAGACAAGTTGCGTCCGCTTTGGCGCCATTGTATGAACAAAATTCTCAACTTGCTCCATCCCAGTGCCAACAGATACTCACTGTTCTCTCGACAACTTTACACAGACTTTTCAAACACCCATGGCATCGTCTTTGTGATTGACTCGAACGACCGCGAGCGTCTTGCCGAAGCCCGCGACGAGCTTCATCGCCTGTTCCATGAGGACGAGCTGCAGAATGCGGCGCTGCTCGTGCTGGCCAACAAGCAGGACCTGCCTAACGCCATCAGTATCTCTGAGCTGACCGACAAGTTGGGGCTGCAAAGCCAGAGGAATCGCGATTGGTATGTGCAGGCGACCTGTGCTGCGAACGGCGAGGGCTTGTACGAGGGGCTTGAGTGGTTGGCCAAGACGTTGAAGAAGAGGGATTAGCGCACCACGAGGAAGGAGGATAAGCTCTCTCGGAGATTGTGTTTGGTGCATGTATTTACATACTACATGTTTTTCGATTTCGTTCCTTGGTCTGTGGGAATCCAGCACGTGTCCTGACCGACGGACTGCCGCCGATCTGCAAGTCAACGGTCATGATTCCTTTCCATCCGAGAAAAGCAAGACTGACTTGCAGGATGACAGCAATCCTCGCGCTCCCCAGTCTCCCGTCCCGGACGCAAGAAAGCAGTACATTTGCCGCAACCATGACCCTGCTTCGCCACCAATCGACCTCTTCCGTGGCCCTTGTCGGGGGGACCGGCAGGAAGTCATGGCCGCTTGGACGTGTTTTGATCACATTCACTGCTGCCCTCACACTGCTCTCGCTCGCCCTGGCCGCCGCCGCCGCGCAGTCGCAACAACAGCAGCCTCCCGAAGCCCTTTTTGTCAGCCCGCTCAAGATCGGCAGTCCGCGCGCCAAGAATGTACGCATCGAACACGCTGTCTGCCCTACAACCTGTTATCCGTTTGGCAGTTTGGCAGAAGTGATCACAGTTTCTCACCACCTGCGACACCTCATTTGTATCTGCTTCGCTAGGTGTTGCCCGACTTCCGCTGTTCAAAGCCCATGCGCTCGCAGCCTCGGTTCCCGACCCTCAACACCACGTCACGGTCCACGATCGATTATGGCGGGCAACTCAAGCTTTCCGTCCCTCAGGCGCTCTTTACAAGCGACTTTGATTACATTTCATCCCGCAAGCAACAAAAATCCGCGGGCGTGTCTCCCATTGTCCCGGTTTCTCTTCGCCCAACCCTGCTGTCTGAATTCTGTGCCGAACTTCCGTTCCTGCTCCGTCTCGGATCCACCAAGGACGCGATTGCAGATGCCGAAAGGGTCTTCAAGAACGCCAATCAGGGCTGCTCGGTGCTCTCGGCCATGTTCAACGCGCGCAATCAGGCATACGCCAATCCTCGCCCGGCCTCGACCTCGACGCCGCCGATCGACGGCCCAAGCAACTCGTTTGAGGTGACGCTGCGTTCTATCAAGCACATTATTGCCACGTTCAAGGACAATGGGTCGCTGATCAAGGAGCCCACAAAGGGCACAAAGTCGCCGCCGTCCATTGCCGCCATGCGCGAGCTGCCCATGACCATGAGCCCGTTTGCCGATGCGCGTGCCGTGGATACGTTTGCTGTTGTGGAAGCCGTGCAAAAGGCTGTGCAGGAGCAAGTCAAGCAGATCACCAAGCGCGACGGCGGGGCCGAGATCCTCAAGGCGCTTGCTGCGGTCGAAGCGTTTGCCATTCTTGGGGTTGGCGATGCAAAATTGAGTCAAGACATCGGCAAGCAAGGCGTGGTCGTGTTTGCCAAGACTTTGGCAAAGTTTGCCACCATCGTATGCTGCGATTGCTCTGTAGTTCTTGCTGTGTGTTGCCATCAAATCTCACTTGTTCAACCTTGCCCGCGCAGATTGAATCCACCATGGTCAGCCAACGCAACGTCAGGGCCAAGAAGAACTACCCCTGGAGCAAGTCACCTGCATTCAATGTCACCTCGGTCGTGCAGCTCAACAAGGTGGATGGCGACAACTTTGCAAAGATCTTTTCCGAGGCTCCAGCTGGCCACATTTCGTTTGATGTGGCCCTGTTCACGAACCCCATCAAGTCGGTTGTCAAAGATTTGCTTGCCCCGAGCAACCAGATCTACTCGGCAGGTGACGTCCAAAAGTGCAAGCTGGTCAAGCCCAAGATTGCCGTCATGATCAATGGAAAGCCGTGGTTCTCTGGGTCATTGGTCAAGAATCCTGGGACGCCGATTGAGCCGCAGAGCGGAAAAAACGCGGTCATGTACACGGTCAACTGGTTTTTGCCTGCCAACGCAAACGGTACCGCCACAATCTCCACTCTTCATTGTTGCCTGATTCTGATGAGACACTGACCTCCTGTTTATTTCACAGCGACTTCCGTGCACCCGACCCGCAAAGCCCTGTCTGCCGCCGTCAAGTCCCGAGACCCAGTCCGCATGACGTTTGAAGTGACGGCCAGTGCCAGCGAGGTCGGAACCGTTGGTTGCCCCAACCTGCCCACCTTACCCGTGACCATCTCGACCGCGTACGCGTGCAACGACGACTTCAAGACCGCACAGCAAAAGCTTGCGTCGGCGAGCCAAGCAGACGCATTTGAGGACGATGCCTTGGACTTTTCATTCACGGACGAGTCGGACGCGTCGTTCGAGGACGACATGTGGGCCGATTACTCGGTTGGCGATGAGGGCATTTGGGACGATGGCATGGATGAGGATGGCGTTGAGGACTCGGTCGACTTTGCGTTGGGCGACGACCTCGTGTGGGATGAGAATGGGTTGGATGAGGAGGCGGACTTTGCGTTGGCGGATGCCGAGGCCGCCGCCGATGAGATGTTTTCGGCCGGTGAGGAGGCGTTTGCCGATGATGCTTTGTTTGATGAGTACTAGGACCATACGGTCATGGTGGAATTTGGAAAGTGGTTACGGTGAGTGTTTTTGCAAAGCGGGGGCGTACTTTGACATTTCTGTGCTGGATGTGGCACTTGCTCCATAATTGTTCCTGGATTTCAATTGATTCTTTTTCTGATGCCGCAATCCATTAAGAACCTCGCTCGCTGCTGTTCCTCAAATGAGAGTCCAACGTGTATTTCGCCGTGCCACTAAGTGCACATAAGACCAACGCGTTCTTCGTTCCCACAACTGAGGTGACTTTCAGCTCGTTGGAAGCGGTGAGTCGCTTTCTGCAATACGTGGCCTTTTGATTCATGGTGGCTCCTACATAATGGTCAAGCGACCCGCTCGGCCCGAGTATTGACATTGATCAAGCTCTCCTTTGCCAAGATCACACACCACAAACTAAGCTCTCTCGTCGAAACCAAAGCCGTCACACCACCTCGTCGAGCACCATGTCTGCCCAAGCTGTCTGCATCGGCCTCGGCTACAACACAAACGCAAATGCCGATGACGACCTTCCCGGGACCATCCAGGACGCCCAAACCATGGCGACCGTGGCGACCAACAACGGGTTCGAGGCCTCAACCTTGACGGACGTGGACGAGCCCGTCAACCGCGAGCAGATTCTCGACTCGCTGCGCAGCATGGTGGAAAATGCCCAGCCTGGCGACAACCTCTGTTTCATGTTCAGCGGGCATGGTGGGAATGCGTCAAGCGGCGATCCGAACGAGGTGGACGGCGTGGACGAGTTCATTGTGGATTCGTACGGCAACCCGATTTACGACAATGAGATCAGGGATATTTTAACAGGGCTTCCTGCTGGTGCCAACATGGTACGTCCATTCTCGGTCAACTTTTGCTTTGACGGGCCGACCACTGACTCACTTGAATATCAATAGACGATGGCTTTCGACAATTGTCGCTCTGGTACCATTGCCGATCTCGATACGGCCGGCATTGAAGGCAACGTCGTGTGCATCTCTGCTTCGCTCGACAACGAAAACTCGCTTGCCGGCGAAAACGGGTCGCTCTTCACCAATGCGCTGGCTGAGGTCATGGCCGAGCATCCCGATGCGTCGTGGCAAGAAATCAAGGACATGATTGATGCACGAGTGGGCGACCTCGGGCAGACGGTGCAGCTGTCGAGTACGGACCCGGCCTGTACGTGTTATGGAGTTGTGTGAGTGTGCTCAGGGCCTGATGACTGACCTTGCCTATGTGCATGGGTACTAGTGCTTGATGAGCCGCCGTTTGGCGTCTCGCCTGATCCCGAAAAGCTCATGCCTCTCATGCTCCAAGATCAAGCAACCTGTCCCGATGACGGTGACGCCCGACATGACAAGGACATTCAAGAGGAAGACACGCAAGTCGACCAGGTGGATCTGATCCAAGAGCTTGACCAAGTGATCCAGGATCCGTTTTTTCAAGACGTGCTAGACACTGCAACGACCGTCGCAAATGTGGACGACACAGTGGGCGGGTTGATTAACGACACGATAGCTTCCGGTTTGGATCCGAACGCTGAGCCGTCGGCTTTGGAAATCGCTTGGAACGAGGCGGTTGGCAACCGCGGCCAGTTGGATCTCTCGTCGGCCGTCATGCCCGAGGATTGTGCGGGGGAGTGCGACGGATGCAATGATGGGCTGATGATTATGTGATCTGGCCTCATTCATGTTTGCCCAAGAGTCCCTCGCAGTGGGTGTTGTTTGATTTCGCTTTGTATGCCCTCATTCCTATGTACATTTCATGACTTTGATTCATAAATTCAGTGGCCAAGTTCCCAATTCTGCTGTTTTGCGAGCTCGTTATGGCTCTTTTGTTGCCGGAAGACTGGCGAGCGGTGCCGAATCGAAATCTGAAGTGTATCCTCACCTAGTAATTTGCTTCGCCGTCCGTGGAGAGAGTGATATGCGCCTCACGTGGCGCTCAGACCTTCATTTGTCCATGTAACTTACTAAATAAATCAATACAAAACAAAACGAAAAAGAGAGCCATCATGCAACCCTGCCTCAAGAGAAAGCGAGCCCACCAGACCGGAGTCACCACCACCATCTCCCGCACCCGGTCGTGGCGAAGGCGCGCCAACACCTGTGGGATCAGCCAAGGTGGAGGGAACGCGTAGCCGCCCTCGAGTGGCCATGTCGACTGCGAAAACACGTCTGTGCCGGCGGCAAATGAATCGTGCCACCGAGAATAGAACCAAGGGCACTTCGGTGTCCGACGAGGCGAATAAGTCGAGTGAGCGAGCGTCCCACGCGCGCTCCATCCAGCGGAATGCTGGCATTGTCATGCCGTAGTCGTGGTTGTCGAAGAGACGAGAAGCCGCAGCTGCACTGCTGTTGTCCACACCAGCTATATGTTGCGCACCCAGGTTGATGTGCTTGGCCATGCACACCGCCCATATCCGCTTGGCCAGAAGATCCAGATCCAGCAACGCATGACCGCCCTGCCGACGGACATATGCCACCGTGGTTGTGTTGTCCGAACGCAGCAAAACTGACTTGCCCGCCCAAGCGTCTGCGTTCAACGTCACCGCGTGCAAAACCGCGCCGAGCTCGCGCCAGTTCGAGGACCGCCCGTCGGCCATGGAGCCCCAGCGGCCTTGCTGCATGTTGGATCCGTGAACGGCGCCCCAGCCCACACCCGATGCGTCGGTGTACACCGTCACGTCCGGGGGCTTCGGAATCAACGCTTGGCCGTTCCACCCGGACAGCGCCGACGCCCACCACTGAAGCTCGGTCTGGGCGGACGGCGAGATCGGTACGGGACGCTCCCAGGACAGCGTCGTGCGAAGTGCGAAGTGCAGGTTGCGCTGCAAGAAGCGTTGGTTGATTGATGCCGGCAGACCTGCTGGGGCCACGGCGTTGACCGTTCCAAGGAAGCGTGCGAGAGACCTTGCCGAGGCCGACTTGGCGTTCAAGAGGCTGCGAGCCTCCCGCCCAATGTACTTGAACGTGGTCCGCGGAACCCGCAAGAGCATCCTCCGCGTGTTGATCTCGAAGCCCAGGAAGTCGATCACTTGCGTTGGATCCAGCACGGACTTGGACATGATGAGCGTGAAGCCCAATTCGGCGAGGTGAGCAACCACTTGATTCGCTGCCGAGCGCGCTGCCTCCGCTGAATCCGCCAAAACCAAGATGTCGTCCAGGTACCAAACCAGACGAATGCCGCGAGCAACCAGGGGGCGAAGTGCAGCCGACATGACGCGCGTGAAGATCTGTGGAGCAGGGCTCATGCTAAAGAAAAGTGTCCGCCACTGGAAAGTCACGCCTTCCCAAGTGAAGCTGAAGAAGTGGCGAAACATTTCGTTCAACAGCACGGCAAAGTAGGCATCCTTGGCGTCGATCTTGCATGCGAAGTCGCCCTTGCGCACCATTGACCGAGCCGTATGAATGCTCGACATTTTGAACTTGTCGTGTGCAAGGAACTGGTTGATCCACCTCGCGTCGAAGCAGACCCGCCTCTTGCCCGACGGTTGGGTCACAACAAAGGGGTTCATAAACGAGTGAGGATCCATCGTTGACGGCGGCGGTGGCACGGTGCGAGACAAAGGCGAGACGGCAAGGGGAACGGGTCCAGGAAAGATTGCGAAGAGTTTGATGGCAGGCTCTCAAGCAGTTACAACTCGGTCAGAGCTTTTGAAAGAGGCAGGGTTGCATGATGGCTCTCTTTTCGTTTTGTTTTGTATTGATTTAGTAAGTTTTTTACATGGACAAATAAAGGTCTGAGCGCCACGTGAGGCGCATATCACTCTCCCCACGGACGACGAAGCAAGTGAGGATACCCGCTACATGCCACCGTGACATGAAAATCGAATTGTGTGACTACTGCATGAAAAGGGGAGACTATGTCACACATATGGCAAAGAATTGATTCAACCAGGCCAAATCTGCCAGGACAAACACGGGACACTGCGGCAAAAACAGGGCAGACCAACTCAAGCGACGCAAGTGCGAATCATCAATAATGACGTGTTTCACTTTCCACTGTCGCCGCTACTCTTGATTGTGATTGAGGTCGAATGCCCCGAGCTTGAAAAGCTCTGGTCAATAACCGATAGATTCTTTATGGGAGATCCAGCCAACGGAGAGCAAACAGCAGTCGAAGGTCGCCTACCTGGCGAACCAGGACCTTCAAGTTCTCTCGCCGTCCTGCTGTCCACTGCATCTCTTGCGTCATTGTTCCCAGCGCTCGGAGCAAATCTCTGGTCCAGAATGGACCGAATAAAGAGGCGCTCAGCTGCATTCGCGACGAGCCGCGGTTTTGCCACGAGCTGAAAGTAGACGAGGAAGATGGTGCATGAAACGGCAAAGAGAATGACAGACCACCCACATGGTTTGCGATTCACGAGTCCGAATGGAGCCAAGATGCCAACGATCACAACAATGACCAGCGCAATGACTGCGCCGGGTTCACCAGCAGGTGATGAGCAAGGCCGGTCAAGACTGTTCATGCTGTAGCGGAGCTTGAGAAGTGATGCGAGCTGGATCGCATGACTGAGGTTTGCAAAACATGTCGACACGCCAAGTCCAGTCACGTCGCTGAATCCTTGAGCAGGGGATGACGATGACTGCCACATGCTTTTTGAGCCAACAGACCAACCTGCTCCAGAATCCAGTTAAACAGGTAGGCCAGAACGGCCGACGTCAGGACCGCTCGAGCCGGTGTACGATCCGCAACGTGCAGTGTCGGGCGACTCATGTTGGACGCAGTGGAAACATTCGATACACTAGCGGTAGAGCTAGGCGCTGATTCAAAAGATACGGTGGAATTGGAGCTTTTGGAATTGATTGGAATCGCTTTCGCAAAGACTGGCCGCCGGTGAGCTATTGTTTGGCGTGCTGAATGCAATTTCCTGTCCGTCAGCTTCCGTCTAATGTAGTGTTTATCAATGGCCTGGGAGAGAGGCAAGTTGTGGTCAAGATCAGTAAGTTACAGTGAGGTTCATTTTGCACCGGCTAGTACTCGTGACACATATTCGCAGCAGGACGCAGGGGTGTAGGGATAACTTGTACTCTTGGAAACTGGTTCAAGAGCGGGGGAATCGATGAAAATGCAGCACCTGGCCCTGGAAAGTGGGACCGAAGTTTTGACCGCATCGCCGTGGTAACGCACCAAGTCGTGTACTGTAACCACGATTTGAGCTTGGCTCCCAAATCTAGTGCCCCCAAATGGTGACAGTAGACAGGGGATCCTCTTGGTTAGCAGTTTTCCATCAATTGAAGGAGTCTACTGGTTTCGAGCAAGACAACATGAAATCATTACATCATTCATGGAATCATCGAGAGACATGTTGAGTCGCCAACCTTTCGGCACTCGATGCAAACCAATGTACAATGGGGCAGTCGCTGTCTTCCCTTTGTGATTTCGGAGAAACGGAGCGCCGAATTCTCATGGTCGGTTTGGATGGATCTGGTTCGCCCCCCCCCCCCCCCATTCAAATCTCGACCCAAATCGAATGCGTACCGTCTCACACCATTGTACAGGCAAAACGACCATCTTGAACCGGATTCGAGGTGGGGCCACCTTTCATGACGTCGAGACGACAAACGGTTCGCTTCGCCTCGCCATCAAGTCTGCATCTTTAGCTATCGTTCCGTTGAGCTCACGATCACGTTTCCTTTCAAGGCTTCAACTTGGAAACGGTGGACGTGAACGGGGCAACATTGACCATCTGGGACATTGGGGGAAAGTGCCTCCCTCTGTACTATCATTGTACGTACGCTTGACATATTCAACAAGCGGGGGCGCCATACATACTCACTGGTGACATGACCTCAGACTACCAGGACGCGCACGCTTTCGTCTTCGTCATTGACTCGAGCGACGAGATGCGCATGAAGCAGGTGAGCATGGAGCTCACCCATGTCCTCAAGGCGTCGAGAGTCAACCGACCGGTTCTCATTCTTGCCAACAAGCAAGAATTACCAATGGCGATGCCAGCGACCAAGGTGCGTGAGCAACTCACCCAAGCATTGCCCGAGCTACTCAGAGAGCCGGATCGCCAGTGGATTGTGCAAGGGACAAGTGGAGCGAACGGATCCGGGCTGGATGTCGGAATGGACTGGTTGGTCAATGCATTGGGTAATTGAAGAGCTCTGTTTGAAGCAAGGTGAGCCGATAAGATCGGCCGAGTGTAGCAAGTCGAAGGATACATGACTGGCCGGGGTGGCGCATGGCGATCCAAGTGTATGTACACGAAAAGAGATGGACCCACTCGAATCAATACATTTTACCGTTCTTGGCATCCAGCGAAACGGCAAAGAACTTTTGCAGCACATCCGTCTCGTTATCCATGGTCCAAGCATGTTGCACAATCCGATTCGCTTCACGCACCATCACCTCACGCTGCTCGTCGCGAACACCCTTGTTTGTGTAGCCCATGCGCTTGAGTACATACTGGAAAAGTGCGACAGAGTACTTGTTAGTCGTAAGGCTAATGCCTGGATGGCTTGCGTGACCGAACCTTGTAATCTTCGGCACACTTCCAGAATCGAGTTGACTGCGTTTGGCAAAGCTTTGCGCGCTCGGCTATGGACCCGTTATAGATGCAATCGAGCATGTCGGCTTGAAGTTCGGCGCAGGCCGTCATGATGACCTTGCCCATTTCCGGGAGACGAGAAGGGGTGTAGGGTCGCTGCAGTTCCTGGGCAAATGCGGCGCGAGTTTGCTGGAGCCGCTCGGCAGCGGTGGGTTGCTGCGGCGTTGGATCGGCGGAAGAGGCAGGAGCGGAAGTGCCTTCTGTGCTTGAAGATGGTGTCGGTGGGGCATTGGTTGACTGAGAAGGCGCGGCC
The DNA here is from genome assembly GCA_002102555.1 of Catenaria anguillulae PL171. NCBI lineage: Eukaryota > Fungi > Blastocladiomycota > Blastocladiomycetes > Blastocladiales > Catenariaceae > Catenaria > Catenaria anguillulae. The sequence continues at coordinate 197,728 of MCFL01000015.1, forward strand.
AACGGGGCTGGGTCTGGGTCCACAAGTGACCGCTCCACTGTCGACTGCTGGGGAGGGTGAAGGATCCAAGCCGGCGGAGTTGGGTTGATGCCGGATTTTGCGGAATTGGATGAAGAAGCGGGATTGCTCATTGTCAACGATGCATAGGATACGGTCGAGGAGTCGATGCTGATTCGATAATCCAATGTACATTGCCCGAAATTGCAATGCCAACCTTCAATCGATACTTCGCTTTTCATTGATGATCCGGACAGTGACTTGACAGTGACCGGATGGATCGGCAACTTGAGGTGAGCATAGGCCGCCGATCCGCCGATCCAAACGAGCGGCACGAAAGATTTCGAATCCATTCGGCGGCAACCACAACCAATCTACCATTGACCAATTGACGAGCCGCCGAAAAGAACTGTGTGCATCTCCCCATGTATGTACAGCAATGAATCCTGCAGCCCAACAGACCGGCAGACCGCCACCCTCGGCCTCTCGGTCTGTCGCCAACGACATTGCCCATGCCCATTCATTGACCTTGGAGCGGCCCCTTGCTTTCCGTGTACTTACAGAACACCTAATTTCATTTCGACATCCACCATCTTACCATCATGGGCGCTGTTCCTCGCACTCCCTTCCCGCGCTACGTCTACTCGCCAATGGGCGGTTGGTGGTCCCAACCCAAGAACTGGAAGTCCAACACGGCAGTCGTTGCTGGTGGCCTCGTCTTGATTACCTCGCTCATCTGGAAGTTTTCAAACGACAAGCAAAAGGAGATGCACGAGTACTATGGTCACAAGAAGACAGTAGCCGCCCCTGCCTCCGCATCCCCGTTTTCTTCTCACCACTGAATCAAGTCTGTCGTGAGCGGGGCTGAAGGCGAGCGTTGGTACGCAGCTTGGCTTACCGACCTTGCACCGTTGCCACGATTGGTGTACTCAGCCTTACTTTGCTGCGTGTGTAGTCGTTTTCTTTTGCCGATTTCCCTTGTTGTGTCGCCACTCGCCGTCGAGGGCGCCCCAATTGTTTTCCACTCGATACATGATTGAGACATTCGTTGTTTGAACCGGGATCACATCTTTGGTTGCCCTTATTCATCGAGCTCGTTATGCCTTGTCGCTCTCTAAACATTCAACTCGTACCGGACCTGGCCTTGGACAGCATTCAGGCTTTTTCTCAATCAATTTCTTGATTCGTCAATCCACATTAGCAAGAGCTTCACAACGCTTTTGTACTGTGTGAACTGCGACAAATCACGAAGGTAAAGCGCGTAGTCTATGTTGGCCAGCTGCCACCGTTTGTCTCACGCCATGACGAGCTTGTGAACGAGCTGCATTGTTGTTAAAGCGAAGCAAACCGTCTCAGGCTTGAGATCTTGTCGCAATGTGCTACAATAGAACATGCTTTAGATTGATGTTGTCGCTGGGAGGCGTTCAGCTCGAGCCCTGGTAAATCGCGTCAACGAGACCCCTGAGATCCCCGTCTCGGTCAAAGAGCGACATGCGGAAGCGAAAGAGCGAAAGAGTAGGGAATCAGGGGGAAATGCCCTACCTTGTCCGTCATGACTTTCAGTAAGAATAGCATGTCCTCCCTTGGGTATGGCCATATCGACACAGACTGTTTCTTCAACCGTCTTCGAGCCGTGAAACATATTGCTCCTTGGGACGCGCCGATTAGGACATGTATCTCACGCGTCAGTCCGTCTGCCTCGACCATCGACGTCACACCTCCTCATCCGTCTCACATGTCAACCCGGCCCGCACCCGTCAGCGTTCCCGGTCCCAGCCTCCCACGGCGTGCCGCCGTCGCCTCGCTCAAGGAACGCAGCCAAATCCTCCAAGCACTCACCAACCACCAACGGATCGAGTCCTGGGGAGCGCTCGCGCCACTTGCCCGCGCCGCCTTGCATGCACAAGCCGACCTTGCCTGGCTCGCCAAAGTACTCTGGCTGTTTACGAAAACCGACATCCACAACCTTGTGTTGCCTGGGTGCACCATGAATCTCGTCATTCACTCTCTGTACGCGTCAGCGTCGCAGCTCGCATGGTATCATATTGGCATGTCCATGGTCAAGTCATTCATTTGGGGATACCTGGGCCTGCTCGTGATTGATGTGACCAACCAGTTGATGGGTATGGACGAGGACAAGTTGAACAAGCCGTTTCGGCCGCTGCCGGCCGGCCTGATTACTGTCCGCGGGGCCATGCGGCTGGCTGTACTGTCCACGTTTGCATTTGTGTATGTGGCAAACAAGATGGGCGTGATTTGGTGTGCGCTCTCGTTTGTTGCAGCCACCTCGACGTACAATTTCACTGGCACGGACCGCAACTGGCTGGGCAAAAACTTGTGCAATGCGTGGGGTTACGGCTGCTACTTTGCGGCGGGCGGGTGGATTGCGTGGTGGGACATCGCCAAGAGTGTTGGACTTGAGAATGTGGTCGTCTTGGACGACGTGGCATTGACGGTGCGCTGCCTGGTCGCCCTACACGCGGTGACCATCCTGGCCACCATCACTATCCAAGACTTGCGCGACGTGGACGGAGACTTGCAATCGAGGCGCTTGACGCAAAACTTGGACATGGGCGAATGGATTTCGCGCGTGCAGATTGCCGTGTGCATGGCAGCAGCTACAGCATTGGGAGCGACCCGAGCGTGGAAGATTGTTGGGTATTACACCTTGCAAGCATTGCGAGTTCCCGTCCCGGAAACGGTGCCGAAATGGCAGGATTTGGCCCAGTGGTCATTTGCGTCGGTCGCGTACTATTCCGTGCTCGCATTGCTTGTCGTTTGGGTCGGGTTTCGAGTCTTGCGCGACTGTCCTGCTTACACGATCGAGGCCGTGTATACGCCTGTGGTTGCCGGCTCTCTCACTTTGTACGATCCGTATCGGGAGCCCGTTTGCGTGTCCAAGTGGACCGACTTGTTGAAGGCGTCGGCGAGATTGAAGGTGAAACCGCCAATCACAGTACAAGATGGCGGTGGGAATGACCGACTTGGTGGTGGGAATAAGGCCAAAAGAAACAAGAAGAGCTTGAACGACTCTGGTATTGGTAACGGCGATGGGGCAAACAATTGCAAAATGCAGCATCGCCGGTCATCGGCGTCGTGGGGCATTGACACGGATCTACTCTCCAAGTGGGAGCACATGCTCAAGAGGGCCCAGTATGAGCGAGACGATTTGTCGTTCAAGCTTTACATCGTGTGGCTATACCTCTACATTTACACGGCTGTGTTTTGAGGAATGGGTCGACTCTCTTTTTTTGTTTTCGTGTTGTTATACGTAGAAACTTTACTTCAGATCTTTTGATTCTCATTCCGAATCATTTTTCTTCTCTTCGTGGGCGACCGTCATTCCGCCACGAGGGGGGCGTTTCAATGAGCGAACCGAGTGGAAAGAATGGTCCGTTCTCTCAGCAAAACTGGAATAAGCAGTGACACGCCAACAAGTGTATCGTCCTATGAACTACGCGCTAATCGAGAAGCCCAAGGGAGCAGAATGGATTGAAAGTCAAACAAGAACAAAGTGAACAAAAAACTGTGGGGGGGGGGGGGTAACTATGAGTATGATACAATAGAGGGATACAAGAGGCACTGCCTTACACGAATGCGTTCTCAATGGCGTCCTTATTCTTGCGCGACTCCTCGTCGTCGGTCGGCACACGCTCCTTTTGCAGCTGAATCTCGAGCGCAACGAGGTCGTCATCGGAATCGATCTCCTTGGGGTTGAACGCCCACGAGCCCTTGGGAATAAGAGTAGCGAGAATGACAATAACTCCGGACACCGACATTACAATGCCAGCTGTCCAAAACATTGCTTGCTGCGTCGGAAGGAGCGCCTCGGGGTACGGGATCTTCTTGGCGTTGCCATACTTGTTGAGCAAGTCGCGCACATACGAGTCTTGCAAGTCACCAATGAACTTGTTGGCAATGGCAAAGATGATGATGTAGGCAACGTAGAGGAACGACATGACGGAACCCAGGGGCGACACGGAGGTTTCGGAATCCTCAATCTTGGCGAGCTTGCCCTGGACGTACGCGACCAAAGACACATCACCGGCAGCCCATCCGAACGATACGGGGACCATCAAGGCAAAGATCATGTACACGAACGCCTCGACATTCTCGAACGGGTCGGCCAAGGGCAAGATCCAAACAAAGAGCATGGTGATGGCGTCAAGGCGCAACCACGGGATGGGCGTCGGAATGGCGTTGGAAAAGAGCAAGACAAAGAGCGCGCCACAAAGCTCACCAAGGTTGGATCCGGCGACCATGATCTGCTGGTACGAACCCTTGCCAAGAGCAAAGTTGGCATAGTGCGAGAAGAGCACGTTTTCCAAGTAGCGGTGGAGCACGAGCGGGAACGTGTAAGCGAGGAGCAGCCACACAAGCGACCGGTTGAAGCACACAAGCTTGAGACCAATCCAAACCGAGTAGAAGAAGGACTTGAAGATGGACACGAGCTCAGGAACAAAGCCGCGCGACTGGTAGTTGGCGCCAGCGACCTTGTCCGACTCAACCTCCATGCGGTACCAGATCAAGGCCGCAAGCGTAAAGGCAATGGGGATGAGCGCGAGCGAGTAACCGTAGTTGAAGTATCCGATCCAGTAGCGGGAGAGGAGGGCGCCCGAGGTACCGGCAATTTCGTAAAGAATGTGGACGGTACTGTCCATTTGCTTGAGCTTGGTGGGTTCAGCTGTTGCCAATGAGTCGAGAAGGTGAGTGGTCAGAAAGGGAACAACCAAATCGCACAAGACCAAGTGCGGTACGCCGCGACGAGGAACAATGATGAAAAAAGTGAATTGCACGTACAGCCAACAATGTCCCTTGGGATGACCCTGCGCACCAGCTCGATGATGCCGTGGAAGATACCGACAATCGGGAACAAGACGGCAACAACCATAGGCGACCACTCGCCAGCCTTGTACTTCTTCTCGTCACCGAGCGTGCCGTCACGGCCACCACCGTTGATGCCCTCGAGGATGGGAATGATGGCGACAATGAGACCAAACGTGAGAATGGACGTGGCGAGCACCTTGGATGTTGGCCAGCGTTTGATGAGCGGGGAAACGAGGAGAGAGCCAATAGACTGCGCGGCGTAGTTGATGGAAACCACGGTTGCCCACATGGCGGCCGGGTTGTTCTTGACACGGGTCAGGACTAGGGAGGACATGCACCCGCTGAGTGTCTCCAGGCTGTGGGACAAGATGAAAGGAACAACGTCAGCGAACAGTAGAGGACCTGTTGGACACTTTTGAGGCCGACATACGCAAACTTGTAGCACATTAAGCCTAAGGAATAAACGACGAGATTCTTCTTCTCGACGGCCGTAAAGCCGTTGAAAACTTTGGAGGACATGGCGATGTTGGTTGGGTGGAAACGAGTGCACGTGGGAACGATGGCAGCCAAGCGAAAGAGCGGTCAAGATGGAACAAAGGGAACTTGGAGCTTCGGGTCCTGTTTTGCAATACGGCCGCTTGGTGTGACGGGGAAGGCGAGCAGGGGGTCCGGGTGCTCTTTGTAGGTTGAGGGTCGGTGAGAGAAAGTGAGAGGAGCCCATTTTGGAAAGCGTCATCGAGCATGCATGGAACACTTGACTGGAAAGCAGCCACCGCATGATTGCACACGACTGGAACACTTTGCAACATGAGGGCGGCGGAACCAGAAAACGTGCGAGTGCTGTTGCTCATGCACCAGCCGCCTGAATGGTCTGATTAGCCTCGCTTGCATCACGCCTGAACCAACTTGGGCACGAAAACGTTTTTTGACCCCGGATCGCTTGGCGCAGGATCGTAACATATTGGCCACGTTTTTCGAGCCACGGCCGTCAGGCCAGGTGCACGTGCTGAGAGGACCAGGGGACACATCATGCGATGCTCATGCATCCTTCATGCTCTGGCCATGAGTGCAACCTCTGTAGCGCCAGCCGTGGCCGACGTCCATGCCCCGGTTCATCACCTTGGAAGGAAAACGTGCGCCGAGCTGCCCACGGGACTGCCAGTGCACGTGGGAAGGCAGCACACTCACCAGCGAATACGCAGGCTGCTGTGCTGTGCCTGGGTGCGACGATTCACAACTGTCTGGCCGGGCTACTGGCAAACAAAGGAACGATAAAGCTTGCCGGTCCATTGTTCTTGACCATGAGGGCCGGACCAGGTGACGGCGTCCATGGCATGCGTCATGTATGTGGGCCAGCGACCACGTAGTGGCAACCTAGTTAGAACAGGAAAACAAAACGTTTTGAACGCGGGCAGCATGTTGTTTCTCGGGGCAATGCCGATGGTTGCTACCTACCTGTCTCGCTATGGGCTCTCTACCAGATTGAGTTGACAGCGAGACGAGGTGGATGTCTCACCTCCGAATCGTAAATATGTCTCAAACCCCTGGACCAATATGACTCATGTGCATGAGGACCGTCCCCTGCAGCTTGGGCCGGAAAGTCACAAGATTTAGTTAATGATGTTTAACATTGCATTATGGACCTGCATGACGCACTGACCGCGCTGAACATGAGGAGGGCGAGACAACGTGTAATTAAGCCCCATCGGCACATTATTCTGCAAAGGAGACCATCGGTCGCCAGCAATGTACTCTGTGCATTTGCCCAATACATGCACAGAAGACTTGACTTTCCTTTCAGTGGCCGCCGCCGTTGAATTGCCACCTGGAACCCGCCATCACGAACCTGAACCGCTTCCGCGTCAGTCACGTCCCAGCGAATCAACAAGCAGAAGCAACAATGCCCGTGCCTTCGGCCGCAGTGGACGAGGCCATCCGCCAAAGGCGCCTGGTCGACGACTTGGCTGCGTCCATTGACAAGTTGACGCTGTTTGTCAACACTTTTGGTATTTCCATCTCATTGCCAGATCTACGTGTCCAAGTGTGCACACTAGGGGCCCTGACGTCAATATCCTGGATCGTGTCGACTTGAATAGAATCACAACTCAAGAACAAGCTGGCCGTCGTCAACGCCCGCACGTACCAGCTTGAGCGCCAAGTCGGCTTTCTCGACCGCCGTGTATGTATATTGTCTATCGCACTTCCAAGCCAGGCTAAAAAGGACACGCGTCCTCACCGTTCCCACACAATGCTCACAGATGCAAGCAGTCACAACCGACCCACAAGACAAGTTTGCCTCGACTCTCGACAACCCCGGCAACACACACGGCGGCGGAACCGACACGGTCCACGGTTCCCTGGGCGACCTGCTCTCGCCCACCGCGCACTTGGCACCCGCGTCACACATGTTGTCGTCCACGTCCTCATCCACCATTCCAATCCTCAATGCGCCGCCAACCACGCACGCCACGTCGGTGTCGGTGTCGCCCATGGTTCCTGCGTCGCCGCCAGCAATCACGTCGCTCGACAGCCCACCCGCCGCGTCATCGGCCGCACACTATCCGCTGGCCATTCCTGTTGTCGATCCGAGCATGCGCGATGTGGGCGGTGCCCCGGGCATGGATTCGCCCGCGTCGTTTGTGGACGCAGTGCAAAGCGTAGCAATGTCACCTGGTCCGCCGCCCATGGCATCGTTGCCGCGGCCACCCTTGGGCGATGTTGCGCCTCCACCGCCGCCGCCGCCGCCGCCGCCCGTGATGATGGCCATGGGTGGGGACGATATGCCACTGCTTCCTCCTCCACCTCTGCCGCCGCCGCCCATGATGGACTTGCCCGATGAGTTGCCATTGCCTCCGCCACCGCCACCGCCGCCCATCTTTTTGGATGCCGGGCAAGGGATGGATGCCCAATTGCCGTTGCCGCCGCCTCCACCTCCGCCGCCGGGTTTTTGAATGCGAGAGAGTTCGCTTTGTCAAGTATGACAATACTTGAAGTACCACGTTTGTTTTTTCCGATGTTGTGGATGCGATTGGCTGCGTTACTCGATAAGCACAGGGATGAAGGGTAAAAAAAAAAACAGTCTATGATATTTAATCTCTGAACTTGAACTACTCCTTATCGGTGATGGGCTGGAAACTTCAAAAAAAAATGTGTGATGGACAAAAGAAACGGGAAAGCGAAAAGAAACAAGACCGGGGAAGCATGGACACACAGAACTCACGGCGAGCATGGCGATGGTACAAAATGAACGGAAAATGAGAGGGTACGTATGCGAACAAAGAATCACTCAATCTCGTGACGATTACTTTTGCCTGCGAGCCAAACTGGCACCACGTTCCACCTGCACGGCAATCTCTGGCGGCACCTCAAATGCGCGGTCATCGCCCTGGCCCAAAACCTTGACGGGCGGTTCAGAGTCCAAGGCACGCGACAGGCTGGATTTGGGCAAGGTGCCAGATGCTTCGACGGCGCGCGGCAACGACACGTAATACGTCGGTTGCTGCTGTTGCTGCTGCTCCATGACCACTGCCGCCGCCGCCGCCTCGACCATCTGCTTTTGCTGCCTGGCAATCAAATCGCGCTCCAGGGCCACCAACGCATCGTCGCCCACCTCTGGTTGCAGCACACACAAGGGGAACACGCCCTCGGTGACATTGGTGAGGGGCAAATCCCCAGGTCCGACGCGATACCCGAGCCCCCAACCGTCGGAAAACACCAAAGTCACAACAATGCGGTCGCCAATGGAAACAGCAAGCTCGTCGTGCGAGTGCGAGATGAATGGCTGGCGTGCGGTGCGTGCGCCGTGAATGTATGGGTGAGCGTGCCAGGCTTGCGCAAAGGCTTCGAGTCCAGGAGCAGGCCAGCCAGTGGGGTCCGAGGGGATGGGCGAGGGCAAGGTGGGTGGGGTCAGGACCAGCGAGGGGGTGGCGTTGGGGACGGCCAGAAGGGAGGACGAGGTGGTGGTGGTGGCAGAGGAGAGGACGGGCAGGTGGGGCGGCGGGGTGGATGTGGGGAGAATCGGGCCTGACCCGTCGGCAGCCGCTGAAAGGTTGGCGGGGGATGGGGCAGCAATGGGCTGTTGTTGCTGGAGCGGATCAGTGGTGGTGGAGGTGTTGGGGGGAGGGGAGGGAGGGAGGATCGGGAGCTCGAGCGGGGCGTTGAAGGTTGGTTGCTGTGGCGGGTAAGGGGTGATGGCCGGCGGGTAGATTTGGGGCTGGTCGACGGGGGAGGCGGGGGCAGAGACGGCCTGCTGGAGCTGCTGGTAAGACTGGACGACGGCGGGGATGTCTTGTTGTTGTTGTTGTTGTTGTTGTTGTTGCTGCTGCTGTTGAGTTTCGGTTGTAGGCGGTGGCGTTACGGTCGAAGTGGCGGCAGAGGGCATGGGCATGGGCATGGGGATGACGACCGAGGCGGGCTTTTCGACAGTGACGGGGGATTGGTGGTGTTGAGGATGTTGAGGTTGAGGTATATGCTGCTCCGGATCCTTTGCGGTTGGCCGGTCCGAAAGCGAATCCGAAGAGGACGACGGCTGGCGACGAAAGTAGAAAAAGTAGGCGAGGAAGGCCAGGACGGCGGCCGCGACGAGCAGGCCCACCAGAGTGCCGAGAGCGCCCATTTTTGATTGGTGATTGCTTTGCTTTGCTTTGGAATGTAAAGAAATACGGTATTTGTAGTTGCGTCTCGAGGGATGTTAATATTTTTCAACGTTTTCAATGCCAAGCTTTTAAGTGAAGACTCTGGCGAGTGGCGACACTTGTTAGGTCAGTTGCAGTCGGATCGGATCGGCGGCCTGCCTCACCCGCAGCCTCTTATTATTTCCAACGCCAACGTCTTGGGCCAACTGCTGCACGATGTTTATCATGTGTGGTGCTACATATATGTAAAGTCCAATCTATTCGTCACCATGGCCATCAACACCTCAACCTTTGTCACGGACACGAACCGCAAAATCAACGCCCAGGTCCTCGACCTCTCGGTCCACATTGCCCGCCACCAGCTCCACTCTGCCACTGCGACTGCGACTGCGGCTGCTGCGGCCACCACCACACATCCTGTCAACACGGCATGGCGCACAAACCTCGCCAACGCCGTCGACCATCTCCGCCACCAGCTCTCGCTGCTCAGCTCGCTCCCCGCCCACCATGACTCACTCCTCCTCGCCACCCTGCTTGCCGAACACTTGCGCGACGCCCTCTCCAACCACTACTCGGTCCTTCCTCCCGGCTCGGGCTCAGGCTCAGGCTCAGGCTCAGGCTCGAGCACCCTTGACGACCATGATGACACCGGATCCATCTCTCGTTCCGCCGTCGCACAGCGCAACGCGGCCGACCCACACGCTGCCCGTCTCTTTGCCGAGTTTGAAACCCTCACCTGGTTCCTGCTCGGCAAATCCGCCGCCACCGCCTACACTCACTTGATGCAGTCCATGCTCGACCAAACTCTGGCCGTGCAGCGCGAGGCTGCCTACTGGCGAGACCTGCACCCGGGCTGGTATTTCGCCATGTCCATGCCGTCGCGCTTCCTCGGCATCTTCAAATCGCGCCATCCGCTCCGCTCCTTGATTGTGTGGAACCCAAAGACACTGGTCGACCAACTGGCCGCGTTCAAGGTCCTTGGCGCTTCCGGTAACAAGTCGCTGCTGCATTTTCCTGCACAGCTCGCCGCGCAAGACGTCCAGCACCACATCAAGGCACTCACGGCGGCCCAGCGTGTGTTTGCCAGCCAGTTGGGCAAGTTGTACGATGTCGTGATGCACGAAGACGCAAATGAGTTTACTTTGGCCGCGTCGTCGCTCTTGTCGGATCGCGACAATCAGCCGCTCACACAGCTCAAAGTGCACGTGTCGACGCTGGTGGATACCATGCATCAAGTGCAGCGCCGCACTCAGACACTTGCTGCCACTGCGTCGTCCTCATCGTCCTCCTCCTCTGGTGCCGCCGATGCAGGCTCATCGGCCAGCTCGGACATTGATGATTCGGACTCGGAAGACGACCGCCCATTGCTTTCTGCACTCACCACCACATCCTTGCTCCCCTCTGCCTCGCGCACATTTACGCAACTCATTGCCATTGCCTCGCACCTGCCCACCCCGCAACTCACGACCCAATCCATCCTCACGCGCCACGCGCGCCCCTCGCGCCTCACGCGCTACTGGCTCCCACTCACCTTGACACTCTCGGGCACGTTGCTAGCCGCTCAACAAGTCCAGCTCAACCTGCCCACGCTGCAATCCGCTCTGGTAGCCGCAGCGCAATTCACACGCAACGCCGTGTCGGACTGGCTCGTGACCCCGCTCGTAGGCATGTACGAAACCATCCGGCACCGCGAACACCGGTTGGCCATCATGGGTGCACGATCGCTTGCGGCCGACCTCGAGTCGCTCGAGCGCATGGTTGTAGAATATGCACGCACACACGCCAATGTGTCTGCGCAGGACCTCGACGCGTTGCGTGCGGCCGTCAGGCTGGGCGATTTGGACTTGGTGTTGCGCGACTATGAGCTGGGCGTGCAATCGCCCCTAAAGTCGGCGCTGCTTGGGCCCTTGCTCACGCTCATGTTGATTCAAGTGCAAAAGACCAAAGTGGATTTGGAGCTGGCCATGGCCGCGCTCGACAAGTTGCTCAAGGCCAACGAATTGAATTTCGGCTTGTTGGCCGTGGTCCCTGCCGTGGCCGTGGCCTGGTGGAGCGTGCGCAAGGCGCGCGAGTGGGTCGGCGCGCGCGCCAGTGGTGGGGTCAAGCGCGCACGCGCCAGGTTTGTCAAGGGCTTGTGGGTTGTGGAAAAAGTGGTTGCCCCGGGATCGGGACAGGTGGTAGGCGACGGGGATCCAGACGAGGGCGAGGCAAGTATCAAGTTGGCCAGGGCCGCAGATGCCGGCGCAGCCGCCATGCGTAGGAGGGTGGTGGGCAGAAAGGCTGGCGGCGTGAATGCAAGGACTGAGGCACATGTCAAGCTTGGGTACATTTTTTCTTTTCCTCGTCCATCACAATGGACAGCGGACTCACTCTCGAGCGTGTTCCCAGGTTGACGCTTATTGAAGTCAACTACCTCAAGCACCTCGTCTCAAAGATGGGCCTGTCGGCCGAGATTCAGGGCATGTTGCTTTCGGACCTGCGCGACGTGGAGCAGGCGCCAGCGGCGGGGCCAGAGGTCGGCGTGGCGCTCGAGCGCATTCATCGGTTGGTTGTTCGGTACAACTTGACACATGCCTGAGGGTGCCGATTTCCGTTATGCCTATTGTAGGCTTAAACACTGAATGTATTTTATCCATCATAAATATGTTGGCGGAACAGAAACGTGCATAACACAAGCGCCGGATAAGGGCAGCGCATCATCACTCTCAAGACTTGACATTCAAACTCAAACCCCTGGGTCTCGGCGCGCCCGCCGCCGTCACGGCCGGCGCACTCAAATACCCGTGCTCCTGTGGACCAATTGACCCGGACTTTTTCACCGCGGTCGCCATTCCTGCTCCGCCTCCACCTTTGCCCAACTTGCCACTAGCGTCACTCGACGTCCCGCCCCCACTCGTGCTCATACTTGCTGCGCGCTGCCCGGCACCCAATGCTTGCATTGCCGCTGCCCACCGCCCACGTTCGGTGTGTGAATTGAACTGAATCATAAAGGCATTGGTCGACCCCGATGGCAGTGAAATGGCGATACAGTTTGGGTAGTCGACCGGGTCCACATCGAGAATGCATGCGCGCACGCGCAGGGCTTGGCCGTGCGGGCTGCCGAGAAGCGGTGCACCCGTGGCCGACGTGCCGCCGCCGCCGCCGCCGCCACCCGTGGTGGTGGATGCGCCCGACGCGGTCGACGAGTATGGGAACAGGGTCAGGACGCCTTCGCTCGTTGAGAGCGTCACTTCGTACCGGGACCAGCGTCGGAACAGGCCAGTCGTCGGCTTGATTGCATAGACGCCGCCAAAGCTTGACTGTATGTCGTGCGACGACGAGGGTCAGGGAATTCACCAGAAATCTCAAGTAAATGAACTTGACAAGTATTCCAGTAGGAACGAACCTTGCCAAGTGTGGATCCTTGACCACCAGCCATGCTGGACGACAATGCACCCGATCCGGCAACCATGGACGAGCCCTCCTCCTCTCCTTCGTTGACTGTCTGAACCATGGATGCAGGCGTGGGCGCGGCAACAGATTCTTGGCGGAGGTGAATGACGTGCCGGAAAACTACTCGGTAAATGTTGTGGGGAACGTGAGACAAGGGCCAGTTACGATCGCGTCAGCATCACAAGCGACGAACCCATGGTGAGAAACAGGATCAAGTTGGCGTAAATGACGCCAATCGCCTTGACGAAATAGACCGTGACCGATTGCGATTCAAAGAGAGCGGCGAGGGCAAAGGAAATGATCGCGGCCAGCTGTATTTACAAGCCGTCACACAAACAAATCAGTGGAAACATTGACAAACGCTGGTTGAGATTGCTGCGTACAATAAGGTTGTGAATCGCAATGGCAATGTACACAGTGTCTTTGAACGAGGTGTGAACTTGCCGGGTCTTCCATGAAATGACGCCAAGGAGGAACAAGAGGATGCTGGTCCACGTCCGACACAAGAACAAGTCAGACGTAGTTGCAATTGAACCGAAAGGCAAGAAAGGAGAAAACGCACGCATCCAAACTGGCCGCCGTATAAAACAAGCCATCGGCAACACCTTGCCCGCTCCCATCCACACACAAGTCTTGTGCCAGCGACCCGCTCGACAGCACCACGCGCACCGGCTTGTGTCCGCCTTGGGCATTCATCACGCCCAACAGTACCACCTGCACGACGGGCATCACCATCATGCGCCGCACAAGCGCTACCGTCTTGATCGAGTGGCTCTTTGACAGAATTCGGTTGTCGTATACCATCCAGATGCGGTACAGCCGGATCCAGATGCTGCTGAGGCAGAGCGAAAAGCCAAGCACAAGTGTCCAGTACTGCGCCGTGCACGTCGCAGACGTGGGCATGCCTGCGCTGATAATGGGTGTGGCGAGCGAAATACAAAGTCCCACACAGAAAACTGTAATGAATGGCAAGCCAAGGTGCCGGACACGCCGTGATTTGCGGTAGAATAGAATGATGCACCACGAAACTAGCACTGCCAGCATGAGGAGCCCCGATATCGCTTGAATGACAATAACGCCTGGCGTCTCGCGCGCTGGAAACAAGACGGTGTACTTTGCTCGGCCATCCGGAATCGTACTGGAACCGTCGAGAAGTTGGATGGGATCTAATGCGCGCAGCTGACCGTCTGGCTGTTGACGAAACACAATGGCTTTGGACCCGTTGGCTCGCACATTGTACACGAGATAGGTTCCATTTCGGTCGCCGCTCGGCTCAAATACGGTGCGCCCAGATACGGTGTCCCGTGGAACTGAGATATAGTCGGCCAGCCCGGGAACATAAGTCTTGTTTCGAATGCTTGCGAGCCCACCGACGCTCGGCCGTTGCAAAATGTCGAGCCAGGAATGGACAAGAACCTCGGCGCACCCTGCCAAGTGCAGGGCGTATAGGGTCTGAGAAAACACCTGGTCGCCAAACTGCTGTTGCCACCGCGCTGCCATCGTGTCAAACCGTGGGAATCCCGGGTTAGCTTCAATGGAAGCTACAGCAAGGATCCCATTGTAGTAGACTCGTTCACGCTCCGTCAGCGAGCCATCACTCGAGGCGGAAAAGGTCAGCGCATTGTCGCCGCCAATCAGCACCCAGTCTCGGCCCAAGTTGGTCTTGGCAGCGGCTTTGGCGAACAAAACAAACTCTTTGGTTTGAATCAGTGTGATGAGAATGCGCGACGGGCTCTTGGCGAGCGTTTGGACGGCAAGGTCATAGTCGGATTGGGTTGCTTTGTTGGTCGCTGGAACGGTGACCGTGACATGTGTTTGGATGTTGCCAAGGGCTTGAGCCGTTTCACGAAAGGCGGCAAGGACTACATATTTGCACAACAGCATGTTACTCCTACGAGGACTTACAGTATTGGAATGCGGACAAGTATGAGTTCGCGACGTACCAGACAGTCCAAAGGCATCCTCAGCAACGAGAACGTTGACCAATGCCCAATTCCAACGCTTGCAGAGATGGGCCAGGAAGGCTCCTTGACCAGCTGTCATGGAGTGAATTTGCACGGCGGCGTTAGCATGTACCCATGTTGATTGTTCACGAACGGATGAAGAGACCATCGGACGCAATCAGTCGAAAGTACAGAGGGTAAATGGACTTGTTGGAGAGATCGGTCGCTGTTGCTGCACCACCACACATTGGAACCCCAAATGCATTTGTCGCTGTTCCATGTGACGATGGGTGTGTACTTAGTCGAAACAATCACAAGGCAGTCATGGACTGCGGTGACGCAACGCACTCAGGGCCGCGGCAATCGAATTGGTAGACGTCCTGGGAAACGGACAAATAGATCCAAGTTAGAGATCAAGTTGACGACTCGGAAAACAGTGATTTGCTTTCTGGTTGGCGTTATATACTTACCACTCCCCGATTAGACCAAGCGCCCCTTGTTGCTGAGCATGAATCGCCGATGTTGCGGTCTGCCGAAGACCAAACCCACTGTCAAAATGTCTCAGGTTGAATCGATATCCAGCAGGTTGGGCGACGTTTTCGTTCAAGTCTGAGGTCACAAAGTCCAAAATCTTGAGGGTATTGTTGAGCATTGAGACATAACCGTCCACTGAAATCAAAATGGGATGGTTATCATGTCAGCAATAGTCCATCGATCCTACCAGTTAAGCATTGTTTACGGAGTTCAGGGGGCATACATTTGACGGCCTGCAAACTTGCAGCAGAGGGAAGGATGACTCCCAACGTCAGGTTTACTGGTGCTAGCTGCGCATTCGTTCCAATAACTCGCAGAACCAAGACTAGGATGACCGAAAGGGTTACGGTGCGAGAAACTCGCATGATGTCGAAAGAGAAGAGCATTGCACCCAGTGATTCTACTGTCTTAGTTGGTTCATGCACTCGATTTATCAGAAAACCCTGGGCATCAATTTGCCTCCGACCGGGGGAAACAACTTGGCGGTTTGTGTGCGTGTTCGCAGCAAAGTCCCTCTTGTTCGCGGCCCTCGGCGATGAAAATGAAAGGTCAAGTAAGTAAGTAGCAGAACAGCATCGCTTTGCCACGACTCATTGCATGAAAGAGGAAGAAAAATATTACTTAGATTTCTGGTCAGACGCTTTGACCTGGGGGCATTCGCTGGCTCATGACGTTATCAGTAGTCCCGTTGCCGATTCGCTGTCATGAAGTATGCGTTGATGTGTCACACGAGTGCGCTGCAGACACATACCCATTTTGTTTGAATTGAATCGATGCATCAAGCATGGCCAGCCGTTCTCCCAGATCACGAGCAGCTTCTTTGACCGTTCTACGTGACATCGCATTGCGAAGGGGCCTTGAATGGCATTGCACAACGAGCGTCGGGTATGAAACACAGTGCAGCCATGCCAAGTCGGCTTTTCATCGCGCCTGTTTCACAATCACGGTTTGTCTCGGTTTACAATCGCATGCACATCATGTCTCATGGCGACTGTGTTGACTCCATTCTGACTCGATGAGGGCTGAAGCCACAAACCGCAGTGGGCATTGGGCCACTATCAAGGTAAGTAGCATAGAAGAGCGATTCCTCAGATGCATCGTATCGCTCTACCGATGGAATCGCGCACGAAACGGACTTCTTTGTTGGGCATTTTGACTCATTTCAGATTCTTCCTCGGATCTGGTGCGGTATGGGCTGGTCTTGTCTCACCTCCTCAGGCTGCTCTTTGGCTCCAACTTGAAGCGATCACGACAAGCCAGATGGCGGCATGTTGCAGAGGGTTGTCTGCCGACCACCAAACTTGTAATCAATAAGCGAGGAATTGGCAGAAAATGGCATAAAAGACGAGCCCGACCCGCCCAATTCTTCAACGACTGAACGATATCCAATTCAGCATCCTTCTTCCCATCAACACAACACAGTCCCTCACTTCTGCCCACCACGCATTCACCATGTCCACTACCATCACTCCTACTCCCGCTGCCGCTTCTGCGGCCACTCCCACCAAGTACACCCCCTTCATTGGCTCGTCCAACGACGATCTCATTGAGCACATTGCCAGTACGGATTCCCTCGTGATCGCTTTGGAATTGCACAAAGTCTGAATCTCGCATCTGTCTGTCTCATCCGTCCACAGCTACTCGTGGCATCGTCACGTCCGAACGCATCAAGCAGGTCATGAAGTCTGTCGACCGCGCCTTCTTTGCGCCGGGGACCGACCCGTCCATTGCCTACATTGACGCACCCAAGCAAATCGGGTACGGCGCAACCATCTCTGCCCCGCACGTCCACGGCCACACTCTGCAGCTCCTCGAGTCGTACCTGCACCCTGGTGCACGCGCCCTTGACATTGGCTGCGGCTCGGGCATTGTGGTGGCCTACATGTCGCAGCTCGTGGGCGAGTCTGGCCGCGTTGTCGGCATCGAGCACATTCCCGAGCTTGCTCAGCTCGCCCAAGACAACCTCAACAAGTGGGACGCCACCTTGCTCGCATCCGACTCGGAGCGTGTTGTCGTGTACGCAGGCGATGGCCGCTTGGGCGATGCTGCCCGCGGTCCGTACCAGGCGATTTGTGTCGGAGCAGCTGCGCCCGAGGTTCCGCAAGTGTTGGTGGACCAGCTTGCATCCCCCGGCCGCATGATTGTGCCCGTTGGGCAGTCGGGTCCCGGTCTCATGCAAGAGCTGATCCAAGTCGACAAAGATGCCAGTGGCAATGTGACCGAGACGGTGTTGCGCGTGGTCAAGTTTGTGCCCTTGACTGACAAGGATGAGCAAATTGCAAGCGCCGTGGCCTAGGCCGATTGGCACTAGGACCAGTCGAAGTTGTTATGTATTCAAACACGACTGATTTGGGTGTGCTTTCCATTTTGTTATCCTCATTGTCTTGCATCAATTTCTCTTTCCCATGATCACGGTTGCAGCTGGGCTGCTTTGGCGCCGGTTTATTGTTGCATTCATTCACAACCCAATACATTGTAGCAATCGTTCTTCTCAACTAGGTGCTGTATCTTGCACTTGACGTATGCGAACGCCGATGTCCACGAGTATCTTCAAGTTTGGGGCTCTGCCAGGGATCTGTACGCCCCATGTTATCATTCGATTTTAAAAGTGACTCCCGTGATGAAGCGACTCAACGCATGCCGCATTCGAACGACGCAGGTGTTCGCTCTGGCCGCCTGCCTCGTCGCCGTCCTCACGGCGCCCTGGGCCGTCCAAACCGCCGCGTACGTGGTGGTGGTGAGATCTGGCATCTCACATCTCACACGAACGCGAGCAGCCAACTGCACGATGCACAGGATGTTTTTCCGTCAAGCTAAAGTGTCTATTTGCCCCTCAATGCCACCTCAATAGCTACTCCAAGCAAGCACCGCCAGCCGATACTGACCACAACTCGGTATTCTTTGATTCCCCAAACCATCACCGCAACCACCTTCACCAGCACCCGCTCCTTCCTCCCAAGCAACGCCACCGTGACCGCCAAGGCCCAGCCATGACCCAAGAAAAGCGCCTCATTGCCTACTACACCTCCTGGTGCCAATACCCGCCGCGCAACTATTCGCCCCTCGACATCCCGGTCGAACTGATTACGCACATCAATTATGCATTTGCCAACATTGTCGACGGCCGCGTTGCCTTAGGCGATTCTTGGGGCGACGTTGAAAAGCCGCACCAGGTCGACCACAAGGGCGAGCAAATCACGTTGCTGGGCAACTTTGGCGTGTTGAATGACCCGCGGAGTCCGCTGCGCAAACGCAATCCGGCGTTGAAGACGCTCATTAGCGTGGGCGGATGGACGTGGTCCAAGGACTTTTCCATGGTTGCACGCACTGCCCAGGCGAGGAACGTCTTTGTACAGTCGGCCGTTGAGTTTGTCGTCAAGCATGGATTTGATGGGATTGATTTGGATTGGGAGTGGCCGGGGGTCGAGCGGGAGGGCGTTCCAGCACACCCGGACGACGGCAAGAACTATACATTGCTGCTCGAGGCGCTGAGGCACGCTTTGGACGAGGAGAAGCGTCGGGCGGGCAGGAACAATGTCTACTTGTTGACGGTGGCGACTGGAGCGAGTGAGGCGGCGATTGCGCAATTGGATATGAGGGGATTGGCTAGGACTTGTGATTGGGTCAATGTCATGACCTATGTACGATGCGGCGCAAGTTTCGTGATGCGCAGGGACAAGACTCGTGACTCTCGGGCTCAATCTGACCGGCTCCCAACGATTGAATCTGCACAGGATAACGCGGGCATCTGGTCGTCCAAAACGGATCATCATGCAAGTGTTCCATTTGCGCTCTCGTCCATTGACGGTACGCCTGCCATGTTTGACCCCGATTGGTCATGGTGAGCACCGCGCTGATTATATTGATTGCCGACTTCAAAGGATATGTCCGCCGTGGCCTCCCAGCCTCCCAGGTTACCCACGGCATCCCGTTTTACGCTCGCTCCTTTGCTCATGTCCACCATCTTCCAGCATCGCACCACCCTGCACCCCGTCCTGGGCTGTCCTTCCAAGGCGCTGGTAGCGGCACGCATGAAGCCGGTGTGGTTGATTTCGACGACATTCAAGCCAAGTACGCAGCGCCTGCTGGGTCTTACCATCATGCGTTCGACTCGGATGCAGGCGCATCAACGTGGTGGTGTGCAGACAAGAAGGAGTGGATGTCTGGCGAGAGCGAACAGTCGGCTGAAACAAAGGGGAGGTTGGTCGTGGAAAGGGGATTCGCAGGTGCCTTTTGGTGGGAGCAAAGCATGGACAAGCAGGCCAGGCTGGTCAAGGCGATTCGCAGGGGAATCAAGCGAGCTGGCAAGCAGCAAGATTGAAGCAGGTTCAGAGATGGATCGAGCGCGATGTGCTTGGAGACGCATCACGTGTTGCTGGAATGCAATTCCCCTTTTCGCCCAAGTTTCGGTCTGTGACTGAGTGCTTTGAGCGCAGTGTATATTCATCCCTTTGTCCACCGAGTGTACCCGCCTTGGTCTCCTTTCCGTCCTGTGTCACCTCGCCATTTCCCATGTTCACACATGTATTCTCTGTCATCGCCCCTCAGATGCTATGTTATTCCTCATATTGTCAATTCCCCGTTTCTTTATCGCGGGGTTTGCTCTTGTGCCCAATGATGCAAGGAAAAATTCGATTAGTCTTCCTGACTGGCAGTGCCATTGATGTACAACATGCTTCTTTCTCCTGAGGTCACAACATCTTGCTATTTGTTTTTCTCGCTGAGAGCACTCCTTTGCGACCAAGGCCCCCGATAACGAGGCAGCCAGCTTGAACTGGGCCGAGGCAACGGTTTTTGCGATTATCTGCAACCCCTGTCCGTGCTTGCTGACCCACTTTTTTGCGACCGCCATCGCCATCGAGTAACGATTTACGTGAATGCCTCCACGGAGCCAGCCGACCAAAACCACGATCAGTCAGCAATCGTCGCGCAGCCTGCTTAAATCCAACATGACCACCCTCGCGCTTCCGCAACGCTCTACATGTCGTGAAGAACTCTATGCATTCAAGCCGTTCCTTGCAATTCGTGCACAAACCATGTCATCGACACTTCCCAAAGCGACTTCTGCGCCCGTTCCGGGCGATTGGCCGCCATCAGCACCAACATCCAGCGGCCTGTCAAAGTCCCCGTCCACCATTTCTGAAACGTCGACCACAACCGCCACAGGCGGCGCATACGAAAGCTCGGATGAATTTGCTGCCGTACTGCAAACCATTCACGAGCGCGATGGAAGTGCCGTCCACCCAGATCCAATGGATCCACCAAAATTGGAGATTGTGACGCGAAGGCAAGGGTTTTTGGATGAAGCAGATGGGAGAATCAGCAAGCATGTCCAGGCGCAAGAGCGGGTGGGCGAAGGAGTGCATTTGTTGGTGGTGAGTCATGGGTACGGGTCCCCAACGCTGAGCGTAAATTGAACGGGCGAGGACGACGACTGACGAATGGTGTTGGCTGTCGCTCGTGCCAACGCAAAAAAGTTTGTACGGAAATTCAAGCCATGTCCGATTTGTGGTGGATACCATGGCCGACAAGCACCCAGATCTCGTCGTGGTACATATGTTGAGTGTGAGTTGCCGTTGGTTGAGACTGAGCTTTCCGCACTCACGTTTCGCATTCACATTTCACTACGCAGCTCAACTGCTCGTCGTATGGTGTCACACTGACCTTGGACGGAATCGACGTTTGTGGCGAGCGAATGATTCGCGAGGTGAGTCGCGCTTGTTGTCAACACGCCATGCCGCTGCATCGCCGACTGACGAACCGACATTGCACAACCAGATCATGGAATTCAAGCGCCAGTGCCACATTCGCAAGATTTCGTTCCTCGGGTATTCGCTCGGTGGCCTCATTATCCGCTATGCCGCAGGCCGACTGCTTCAGTCTGGCTTTTTCGACGCCATTGAGCCCATGGTCCGTCCTCTACCCTCATTCCCACACATTGGCCGGTTTTCACCCCACTTGTCCTGACTTACGGGTAATAAATCGTATGCAGAACTTTATCACCATGGCAACGCCACACCTTGGCATCATTTCGCAACGTGCCTACGTCACCTCGCTGATTCTGTTCCGCACAGGCCTCCAAGGCACGCTCAACGACACGGAATACAGTGCCCCGCTGCTGTGGGTGCTGACCGACCCCAACATGCCCTTCATGCAAGCCCTCAAACTGTTTCCGCACATATACATTGCCGCCAACGTGGTCGGCGACCGCACGGTCCCATACCTGACGGCATCGGCCCAGCTCGTCAACCCGTACGACACGTGCCCGCCCGTGCCGTTGGATCCATCCAATCCCGTGATTGTCAGACCCGCGAGCGATCCTCCGCCTGCGAAAAGGGGCATGGAGGCCTTGAAAGCACAGGCCGAAACCGCCGCACGTATGACTGTGTTCTTGGCCGTCATTGTTCCGATTCTCGTTGTCGCATGGACCGTGCTCGGACCCGTGGGCGTGTATCAAGCACGTCAGGCACAAGCGCGGCATGCAAAGAGTGATATCAAGCACGCGGGCGTGGAGCTGAGCGCCGAGGACCGGCGCAAGTTGGAGGCGTTGGCCTTGGAGGTCAAGACGTTGCCCGGCGCGCAAGACGAGTGGCAGCGCCGGATTGCCCAGACGCTTGAGGAAGAGTTGAAGGGAAAGATGACGAGGGTGGATGTTTGGCTGGGCGAGTGGAGGCACACCCATGCCATTATTGTGGTGAGGAAACCGTCGGTGGCAATGCATCGGGAGGGGATTCCGGCGGTTGAACATATTGCAGGCTTGTTCAAGAGTTGATGATATGAAGTAGGCATGGTGAACGTCACAGATGTATGTACATAAACTTGACTCGAGAATGTTAGCATTTATTTACATAGCTGCACTCAGAAGGACTGGTGCAGACAGGAAGCAGGTGGCCATGACGATATGAATAATCATTCATTTATAATATCTTCCAATCAATTCACGCAATAATCACAACAAACTCGGCTCGCGCGAGCTGCAAACAAGAAACACAACTGGCGACTTAATCCACAATCTCCATGGAATCCTTGTCCTCTTCCTCCTCAGCCGCATCGTCCTCGAGCTCGGGCATTTCTTCGTCATCGCTGTCGTCAATGTCGGGCGTGTCAATGTTGAACTGGGACATGTCGAATCCGCCGTTGAGGCCCATGCCACTACTCATGTCCATGGTCCCGGGCATGCCCATGCCTTGTTGCTCTTCCTCGTCATCCTCATCCTCGTCCTTCCACCGCGCGAAATCCACCTTGAGCCACGAGGGCTTGCGCTTGTCGGCAAGCAAGCGGGGCCACCAGGGCGCGTCGGTATCGGCCTTGGCCAGCGTCAGGGTTACGAGGCGGGCGCCAATGTGGTAGGATGATTTCTGGTTGAGCAAGGCCATAAGAGAAAAAGAATGCGCGTGAGTGACTGGACGGTAACGGGAGATGTGTAGGTTATCCCAGATGTAAGTACCTCGGGGTCAATCGGAGCGTAAAGATCGAGCTCGGCGCGGTACAGCTTTGAGTCGGTGCCGGTTGCAATGCCCTGGCCCTGTGCCTCGAACACGACCTTGTTCTTGTCAAGCTTGAACTTTGGGTTCTTGCAGTCGTGGACCTCGATCGAGAGCAGGACAACGTTGGCACGTTGGGCCCACAGCACGTCCGGGTGGCGGGCAGTGGTGGCGCCGGCTGCGTGGGCGGTGGAGGGGGCAGTGGACGCGGCCATCATGTTTGTATATGTTGTGAAGGGTGTTGTCCTTACGGAAACAGAAATGGTTGCATGGGAGAGTGGTCGATATAGACGTAGTGCCGCTTGTTAGGAAACAGAACGCTGACAGCCGGGCTGTGGTTGAGCTTAAATGGGGCCAGCGAGACGCGCGAGACTGCCGAGAAGTTTGCACGGGTTGGTTGTGTGCCGATCCCTTCAAGTTCATGCCCACCTGTCAACTCTCAACGGCCAGGCACCCTGAGCCAGGCAAAGCTTGTAACGTACGCCCACGGCCCGCCCATAACAAGCGCCATGGTCAAGACGTCAAGACGGTCTCCAGACGCTGCCGGCATGCCGGCAATGGGCTGGGCGATGGGAAACTCTTCTCACGAGCTCACGCTTTTGGTGAGACATGTAATCACGTGCGTGGGGGAGAAGATGCGAGAAGGATCGAGATCAGTCCCAACCCAAACGCGTCGGCTCCGTCTCGCTCGCGTTTTTGGGCGTTTCTGGAGGGAGACACAGAGTGGGTCAGCCTGAGGTCGCAGGGTACAAAAGCGCCTGAGGGTAGTGGCATGCCTGCCTTCTCTCTCCCGGATCACTTTCTGCCCGCTTCCCCAAACATGAAGACTTGATTGCATGCATCATCCTCATTTGCCCAGCACAAGCAACTCTACCAACACCCAACACCATCACCAATCACCATGGGGCGAGACTACTACTCAATTCTCGGCGTCTCCAAGACCGCCACAGACGACGACATCCGCAAGGTCCGTCCACACTGCTCCTTTTCATTGCTGCTCACCGTCATCTCTCACCACCCAATGACTGTACATAGGCGTATCGCAAGGAAGCCCTCAAATGCCACCCGGACCGCAACCCAAGCGACGACGCCAAGGCCAAATTCCAAGCTCTCTCTGAAGCCTACGAGGTGCTGTCCGACTCCAACAAGCGCGCCATCTACGACCAGTACGGCGAAGCCGGACTCAAGGGCATGCCACCCGAGGGCGGCGCTGGCCCCGACATGGCCGGCGGATTCCCGGGCGGATTTGCTGGCGCGTTCCCGGGCGGCGGCACTTTTCACTTTTCGAGCTCGTCCACAAACGGCATGCCCAGGGGCGCGGGAGGGTTCCGGCCGTCGGCAGCAGACGATATTTTTCGCCAGTTCTTTTCGCAGTTTGGTGGCGGAATGGGCGACGATGACGATGGCGGGTTTCCATTTGCGAGCATGGGAGGTATGGGAGGCATGGGCGGGATGCCGCGGGGATTCGGTGGCGGCGCCGCTGGCCGTGGCAGCGGCCACCCGTTTGCAGGCATGGGCGGGATGGGCGGGATGGGAGGCATGGGTGGGATGGGAGGCGGCGCCAACGACACCGTCACTAGATCGCTCCCTGTCACGCTCGAGGACCTGTACAAGGGCACCACCAAAAAGCTCAAGGTCACACGCAAGTCGCTGTCTGGCGCCTCGTCGGAAAAGATTCTGGAAATCAATATCAAGCCCGGGTGGAAGGCTGGAACAAAGATCAAGTTCAATGGCGAGGGCGACGACCTCCCCACGGGCGGCAAACAAAACATTGAGTTTGTGCTCGAGGAGAAGCCGCACGCAACGTTCAAGCGCGAGGGCGATGATTTGGTCATGACGCTGACCCTGTCACTGGCCGAGGCACTCACTGGATTTTCAAGGACCATCAAGACGCTGGACGAGCGGACGTTGAGGATCAGTTCCGATGCCGTCACGGATCCCAACAAGGAGATGAAGTATCCGCGGGAAGGCATGCCAATTAGCAAGACGCCTGGGCAACGGGGAAGTCTAGTTGTCCGTTTCAAGGTCGAGTGGCCTCGCTCGTTGACCGAGAGCCAGAAGCAGGACTTGAAGAAGATTCTCGGTTGATGATTCAATGTGGATCGTAGCCGCAGTTGTTGTCTATTTGTTTATACCTCGCCGGGTTTTTTTTTTCCATCCCTTGTACAGTTCATTCGTCATAGTTCTTCATGTGTACCCACTCTCTTTTCAAGAATACAGTATCACAGATTTTTGCTTGCTTCAATATCAAGTGCAAAGACAGTATTTCCATAAGCTTGTACAGTGTTCAGCCCGCAGCATGCAACGGCGCTATCGCCTCCTCGTCCTGCTGGTCGGCATCCGAATCAAGCTTCTTGCGTCCGCTTGCCACTGCCGCATCAATCCGCAATCGCAGTTGCGCTTTGACCGTATCGTAAACGCCAGTAATCTCGTGCTCCTTTTCCATCTCCTCAATGAGCGCCAGAGCCGCTTGCGCATCCGCCGCGGCCAAGTCGACGTACTTGAGGTTGGCGTAGCATTCGGAACGACCAACGAACGCTCTGAAGAAATTGTGGTGTCAGCATGTATGGCGAAGGCGATAGACCGACAGGATGTGAAAAACGCGTACCGATGGTTTTTTGGTGTCATGGCAAGCAGTGCAGAGTAGGCATCCACGGCAAGCAGCCATTGGCCATCGGACTGTAGCTTGATGGCCTTTTCTTCGAGCTTGACCGCTTCGGCG
Organism: Catenaria anguillulae PL171; assembly: GCA_002102555.1. NCBI lineage: Eukaryota > Fungi > Blastocladiomycota > Blastocladiomycetes > Blastocladiales > Catenariaceae > Catenaria > Catenaria anguillulae. The sequence goes on from MCFL01000015.1 coordinate 223,301, forward strand.
TTGGCGGGTCGCTGACGGCGCCGCGCCTCTTCCATTTGTGCGGCCCACTTTGCTATCCGATCGGGACAGGGTTGGGTCAGGCGCTGCTTGATGAATAGAATAAGAAAGAAAGAGGATATCTGTACCATCCTGAGTTTCACGGGCAGCAGATACAAACTGACGCGGAGTAAACTTGATTTGAATCTCGCCGCGTTGGCGAGGGGTGGGTATCTCGGCTTCTTGTTGGTTGGTGGTTGGGTCGATTTGAGCGGGGATCGGGAGGCCTTGGTCTTGGTGCAGCTTGATTTGCTTGTATTTGGCACGGAGCGCGAGGATTTCCTCATCGTCCTCGTCGCTGGATTCGTCATCACAGATGTGACTCTTGGTTGCCAGGGACCGATCTGGACCAGCTGGTTGAGGTTGATTGTCAATTGAGGGTTGTCCAGTCCCCTGAAGAATTGACCTTTCGGATTTTGCAGTCTCGACCCAGTCGAATACAGCATTCTGCCATTCAAGTCAATACAAGTGCTGTGAGTCGTTGATGCACTTCCTTGCCAAAATCAATCAAGCGAGTGTACCTCTGCTGTCTCCCGCTCAAGCTTCTTTGCGCTCTCCAACTTTTCCCTCTCTGCCTTTTCCACGTCCATCTGCTGCCTCACCAAATACCTCTGCTTTTCCCACTTTTCCTTTTCCCTCTGCTTCTTTGCCTCGTCCTGCCTCGCCAAATGCCTGGCCCTCGCATCGTCGCGTCGATCACGCAGTACACGGATGCGCTCTGCCCTGCTCATGCCCTCGGCGCCAGGTGGAACAAATTGGACGGTGTCCCACTCTGTTCCCGCATTGACCTTGGGCAGGGCAAGCACGAGCGTGCGCTGGTCGTCGTCGATGGTGCACGTGGCATTGGCGTCGTCGATCGGGTGGGCAAGGTCAAATTCAAAGAGGTGCGGTGCGTTGTATACCTTGACATACAAGTCGTTGGAGTAGACGTCGGCGGTTTTCGAGGTGATGAGCGTGGGCCATGTCACGGTCAGGTAAACGTGCGAAGGCGTCTGGCGGGTTGCAACGTTGTGGACTTGGATCAGGGGCATGGTGTACAGTGCATTGGCTGACGGAATCGTGGATGCATGAATGGCATGAGAAAGCGAACATTAAGCAAGGATGGAACGCTTGGCATTGACACCGTGGGAAATGATGGCACTACATAGCCGCGGGTTGGAGATCTTGTTTTCTAAACACATGCCCTTCGTTTTCCCACGTGCTCATTGCCATGTTTTAACTCTTCTCGATTGGTCGGGTGATGCACATGTCCATGTACACTGGATGCAAAGTCAAAGCAAACCAATCATGTCCACCACTGGAACCTCCTCTCCGCCGCCATCGTCGGCCAGCCTCTCGGCCACCACGGCCCTCGCAGCTGCCGACACTCTGATCCGCACCGAGCTCTTTTCGGGGACGCGCACGTCAGCAACCGACGGCCGGTCCATCCAAGTCGAGCGCCCCGCTCTAGGACTAATCGACCTGCCCATCCACGCCTCTATTGGCGAGGGCGGATACTTTACCCGCGAAGCCGCTTGGATCACGGAACTCGACCGTATTCGCACCCAGGCAGCCTCATTCATCTCGCTCGTGTACGCGTACCGCGGATGCTTCAAGGCCGTGCCCACATTCAATGGCGCAAGCGGTAGTCCAACAAGTCCCGTGGATGGCAGCAGTTCCGAGCAGGCAAAGACGGACTACTACCGGCTAGTCGAAAAGATTGTCAAGCCCGAGGTTGCGAAAATGAAGCAACTCATGGAGTTTTACACGAGTGCCGCAACAGCCCTGTCAAACGTGTGCAAAGACGCTGCCGCCTCGCTCGCTGCCGGCCAACCACCAACCGAATCCTTGCTTGTGGCCATTGCATCCACAATGGACATGCTCATGGTCCTCGACTCGCTCAAGAACGTCAAGACATCGCTCAACAACGACTTCACCCTCATCTTTCGCCGATCCCGCTCCATTTCCAAAACCCAGGGCGACGACAAGGAAAACCAAATGCTTTACCTGTTTTTGGCCAACAAGGACGTGTTTCTTGGCGAACTCAAGAGCATGGCCGCAAAGGTTCCCAACATGGACGATCTGCTGTGGGAACTTGCAAGCGCCATGGCCGACCGGCTCGAAAGGGGCCATTGGGCGCATCCCAAGGAAAAGTACGCGCTCGTCAAGGCCGCCGCCTATGCCATGGTAATGCTCGACCCCGTCATGTTGCCAAAGGCGCTTGCTGCAAAGCATTGGCGCACGGAACGCATTTCGCGCATGTTTCGCTTGTACCCCGTGCTGCCCCTGTATGGCGACTTGGCCGTCACAACTGCACAGTTGTTGCAGCGCACCGTTAATCAAAAGTGGGACATGTCGCCGTTGCCGACGTCAAAGGATGGCAATGGCGCATTCGGCGCTGGTGGGGCCGCAGCAGCAGAGAGCGGCGAAGACTTGATTCCAATTGCAGAGACACGGGTCCAAGTTTCGGATTACTTGGCAAAGTTGGGGTTGGCGTTGGCCACTGTACGGAGAACAAAGGCCGACGATATGATTGATGCGCAGTGCAAGGACGTCTTTGACACACTTGTGGAGGGGGTGCAGTTGTTGAATCATTTGACGACGCTCGTGTTGGAAATGGTTTGGTTTTCCTGCTCCACCTTGAGTTGATTCCCATGCTGACATGACTCACCTCCGCACAATCTGCATTTGCACCCAATGACAGAATGCATTCAAGTATACCCACCCAACAAATCATTCCTCCAACCCAGACTGTCCCGAGACTGCCCTCAACTACGAAATGGCCATCCGCTACAACTACTCCAAGATGAGCGGTTTGCCCTTGCCGAAGTCCTTTCGCTCCTCAAATCTCTCGAAGACAAGCTCCTGCGCGCGCACGTCGAGCTTGGTCCCGCCACCATCAAACACATTTCCTGCTTCATGAACACGATGCAGCAAATGTCGCTCACCAACATGGTCGCCTACACGACCAAAAAGAAGAAGCCCACAATTCTCGCCATGCTCAAGTCGCTTGCTGAGCTTGTGGGGCCCAACATGCACACAAGCCAGTCCATCATGTACATGGCGCACGGCCTTGTCGAGTGGATTCTCAAAGCATCGGCCATCAAGCCACCGGATTCATGAAGGACAAGGAGCTCAAGGATTCGCATGTGGCCGAGCTCCAGGCCATGCAGAATCAAATGTTTTGGATCCAGCAAGTCCATGCATTACCCGTCACGTTGCGCAAGACGGTCGACCTGAGCGAATTGTGGTACAAGGAGTTTTACCTAGAGCTGGCAAAGCAAATCCAGTTTCCAATCGAAACGTCCTTGCCGTGGATCCTCATCAATACCATGCTGGACTCGAGCGCCGTGGACTTGACACATTCGCTGTTCCTACCCTTTTCGATCTACGACGATGCGGCCAACCGGGCGCTCCATGATCTCAAGATGCAGTATTGTATGATGAGATTGAGGCCGAGGCGAACTTGGCATTTGACTTGTTTTTGTACAAGTACAGTTCCAAGGTATTCAAAGCGTACAAGTGCCATGCGGCGGCAGAGTTGTTTGCCGTGCAGTACAAGGTCAAGCTGGACAAGACGATTGGATTGGAGGCGCCATTCCATCACCACGAGTGGATCTTGAGTCATTACAAGACGGTTCATGTGCGTACCCTCTTTATCGCCTTCGCAAGGACCACCGGCGGCAGTGGGAACATATGTTGACATGTTTGCGCACAGATTCTCGGCCGTTGTATCCCGTTCACCCAAGTCCTCTCGCAAATGCTCAACATGGCCTTTCGTCAATCCATGGAAGCCATTCTGTCGCGCTTTGAATCTTCCGACATTACGGGCGTGCTCGAAGTCGACCAGCTCTTGTGCATTCTGCGCCGAACCCACGAACTCCTCTCTCCACATCTGCCCGCTCTTGACGAATTGACCACATGCTGGCCGAAGTCGACGAAGCTACCGTGGGCCACGGCCGCCTGCTAACACACATTGCTGCCGAGCTGACACGCGATTTGCGCTCCAGTACTCGTACAATGGCATCACGGACCGGTTCGTGCGCAACCCGATTCCCATGGCCGAGCCGGGCGGCGCCGGCGCGGGCCGTGCAGCGACCAGGCAGCACAAGCACGAGTATTTGTATGGGACAAAGGCGCTGCATCAGGCATATTCGGCTCAGTTGGCGCCCTACTTGTTGTTTGTCGGTAAGCATCATTTCGATGCGATTATCAAGGTAGTCGGGAGCAGGTTACCGCTCTTGTTTTCCGAGATTGTGGATGCGTTTGAGGCCAGCGTATGTTTGAGACTTCAACTCTTTCGAACTCAGAGAACTCAAGCGTTGACATTATTCTGCTCAGCTTCGCGACAAGCTCACGCCATACTTGTGGGTGCTGAGCAAGGAGTTTCCAAATAATGTCAAGTTGCCCGGCTTGGATTACGGTGTCGTGGGAACGTTTGAATACTTTCAAGTGATTCTCAAGGCCTTGATTGCCTTCAAAGATCTCACGACTGTGTTTCAAACACTTCGTGAGTTGGGCAACTTGTTTCTATGTGTGCGCTTCTTGGAGCAGTCAACCGTATGCCTCTTGTCCGTCCCTTCTCTTGAGGTAGCCGCATAACTGACGTGGCGATTTATTATTCCGCACACGTCCATGACGTAGGCGTCCTCGGATGTGCTCAACGCCTACCACCTCGCCAAATCCCGCGACATGGCCCAAGACTTGACCAAACTCTTCAACCTGCCTCCGATCACCGACCCAACCCATGCCCACCTGCTGTCGCCGCGCTCGGGCCATGCCCTGGCTCTCTGCAGCCAATTTCTCAACACACTTCACTCGATCGTCACCAACCTGTGCCCGCTGTGGTCCGAGGGACTGCCTGCCAGCACTTCGTACGACACATCGCGCGAATTGTACCGCGTTGCGAGCTTCTTACAATTCTCGTTTTGCTCGGGGTCCAGCTACACCAAAGGGTTCACGTGCCGCGAAGTGTTTGGCGACAGTGTCCACTGGGCGCTGGGCCTGCTGCTGAGCTGGACACGGCAAATGGATGTTTTCATTGCGCTCGATTTCACATACCACGTGTGCTATGCAGGCAAAGTGCTGGGCATTCCCAACGGGCCCATTCCAACATTGCAGTCGGGAGTGGGACAAGGCGGTGGCGGGGCCGCGGGCGCGTTGCATACGAGTTTGGCGGATTTCATTCACTTGGGCGAGTACTACAAGAGCGTCATGGTGCACATTGACCGGTACTACCGGTCTGTGGTCGGAAACGAGGTGTTGCAGCGGCAGCGGGATGAGGAGCTAGCAAGAGTCGCGCAAGAGGCAGAGGCGGCGGGGGCAGACCAGCAGGCGTCGGGGATTATCGGCGGGATGGCTGGATTGACCATCATTACCAGCGCCGATGGCCAGCAGCAAGGCCCTGCATCGCCTGGGTCGGCGGCGTCGCCGACACATTCGCGCAGTCCGTATGGAGACAAGCGCTTGTCGACCGTGATTGCCGTGCATGAGATTGTGCCGCCGCAGGATATGCGCAGGAGTACCGTTTATGACAGTACTGGGTTTGCTTCGTGACGCGAGGCCAGGCACTGGGAAATGGAGCTCGAGGCGGAGTGTGGGAGGGCGGTTCGAGTTTCCCGTGTAAGTGTTTGTTCCCAATATATGTCACTGATGTGAGTTTTCGTTGTACTTGATGTCAAAAACATTATTAGTCGAGGTTTGCTGTTGAAGCCACATTGATGCTCAAAGGCTCCTCCCGTTCGCATTGATGTTGAGACAATCCAGAGAATGCTCTTCGGGTTTGTTGCTGTCTGCTAAAATATACCCATCAACATGCAGACGCCTACGAATTTGGGTGCCTATTCCCAGAAGATGTGGTCATGGCAAAAGTTTACCAAACAATACAAGTGGATTTGCAAAACTGACACAAACGGCTTGTCCTCGTCATCCTCCCGTCCTCTACCGCTACATTTCATTGTCCCTCCCCGAACCGCTCATCTGCAACCCTTACCGAAGCGAAGTGACGGCCCACTCGACATCCTCCCTCGAACACTTTTCCGCAAACTCCCTGCGCTTCTGCTTGACCTCGCTCGGGAACCATGCCTTCAAATCTTTCCCCAACTTGACATCCTCGGCCTTTGCCAGCTCAGCATTCACATTATGGTAATGAATGCCCGTATCCTCGCGGCACATGGGGCAATGCATGGTGGCATAGGGCGAGTGTGGGTCCGAGGGCGATTGCCGCTTGGCGGCAAATGGGTACCGCTGGAGGAACACGCGCGGCGGGAGCGACAGGGATTGTGCGGGGACAGAGTCGGGAAGGTCACGCGGGTTGGTCGGGATGGCAGCGAGCATGGTCAGATTGTAGGCACAGGGGTAGCAGAGCGAGTGTGAGCATGTGGGCAGGCGGACGGGTGGGTACATGACGCCCATCTATAAACATCGGACATGTTGTATGTGTGAGTATGGCAAGCTAACCAAAGTGAAAAAATTGACGTACCACACGGACATGCATAGGTATCCAGCAACGGCGTCACATGCTCCAACGTTCCCGTCAACTCACTGAGCAATGTGCTTGACAAGTGAGCGCCGCGCTGCAACATGACCGTGTGACTCGCGTTGAGCGATCGAGCGCCTCCTTTGAGGAAGCATGGTCCGCTTGGCATGCTTTTTCAGAATCTTGCGCACGGCGGTCGCATTCAGATCCACAAATCGGTTGAGCCCAAGCAGCTGAGCATTGAGATGCAAAAACTGCTGATACACGGGCAGACTGCGCTTGTCATGGAATCCGGCGTTGGTGCAAGATGCAGGGCGCGGAGTAGCGACGAAAGAGCAGTGGGCTGTTTGCCCGCCGAGGGCGACGACGGAACCAATTGTGCCGTGTGCACTGACAAATTCTCGAAATTGAACCCAGGCTGGTCGAGCGCCTGCCCAACGGCGCGCTGGAACTTGTCCAAGTTGGCCGCCACCTCGGCAACTGATTTGGGTTTGCGCGTGATGGTCATGAACATGTCTGCGTCGAGCCAGGCCTTGATGATGCCGCGCCACCGTTTGTGGTCCCGGCATGTTGGCTTGGTGAGCTCGGCAATGGCCTTGACCACGTCGTTGAGCTCGGAATGGAACGAGTCGGCAATGTGCCGTTGTTGAAAGTCGGACACGTTTTGTACGGCCGTCGTCAGGTATTCGAAAAAGTGGGCGTCCGAGGGAAGAGACACGGTGAGTGCGCTGGGATCAACAAGGCAAAGTATTGGTGAGAATGGGTAATGTCGCAGGGTTGCTCACTCAAAAAAATTTTGGTAGGCATGTGTACCCGTCGTCTGTTTGCTGGCAGTGCAAGGGTTTGAGAATAGGCATGAAGCGTTCACGAGCGTCGTCATCGAGGGTAATGACCAGCTTGGACTCAAAAGCTGGGTGAGGTGCAGATGTGAGCGGGTCGCCAATTTCCGACAGAGGAGTGCTACCCGTGGGCCCAGCCTCTGAGCTTTCTGCTGGTGTCACCTCGATGGTCGGAACTCGTTCAAGGGCAATCGGCGGCGGTGGTGGCGACAATGCGCGGTCACAGTCGGGCTCGGCAAGGGCAGTCGTGGACACAATTGCCGCCGACTCGTGGGTGGGAACCGTTGGCGAGCATGTCCGGGTCGGTGAGGTAGGCGAAGCAAGAGTTGAATCGAGTGTGGGTGTGTGCGAGGTGACAATGTACGAGACCTTGGGTCTGCTTCCTCGCCGGGTGCGTGGAGGCGGCAATAAGGACTCTCCTGCTGAGGAGGATGGCCGTGGTGGCGGCGACCGACTGCGGTCCCGAGCGTCAGCAGCAGAGGCTGTGTCGTCTGGCTCGCCATCTTCGGCCTCGGACTCTGAAATGACAATGGTAGGGACGGCTTCGGGGTTGCAGCTGGAGCCGGGGGCGGACCCAGTGCCACTATCGACGTCGGAATCCGAGTCTGCGGCAGGGTTTGCGCTGGGAGGAAGCTTCTGGCCCTTGAGCAGGGCCTTTGCGAGATCCGAGTGGGTCAGACTGGCCACGGCGTCCTTTGAGATGGGGATGGAGGGGTCGGCCTCGGTGCGCTCGAGGAGCAGCTCGCGGAGGACCTCTGGCGTGAGGCCGCGGTCGTGCATCTCGCGGACAATGCCCTTGAGGAGCTTCTTCATAGTCTTGTAGGACAGCAGGGCGGCGCGGTAGTCGTCGGGCAGCGACGTGGCCTCGGTTTCGAGGGTGTGGCCGAATTTCATGATGGATATTGGACGAGTAAGTGGAGTCTGCCAAAGGAATGGTGCGATGCATGCATTTGTTGCCGGGAGACAGTGAAGATACAGATAAGTACTTGGGCCAAAGAGCGGAATGAAGTAGGAAGTAAGTACTTACTGTTGAGTGAGCAGTTCACGTTCGAGTCAATGGCTGAAATTGTCTCTCCTCGTTCACAAATGGACGACTCGAAAAGGGCGAGAATTCCAAGAGAGAAGTCGAAGGTGGCGGCGTACGGAATCCTACTGAAATATTTATTAAATGACAGGCGTTGTGTTGGACCCATGCTGGCCAGGTCAAACCGAAAGTATCGGGCAGACCGGCAGAGGCGGGCGGCGCACACTTTTTGGAGTATTTATAATTCTTTGACAATCATGGGATCTGTTCCCACTGTCACTGTCACAGCAGCAGTCGGCCGCCGCATGACGAACGGACTTGTCCTCCTGCGCCGTGCGCAGCTCGAGGATTAAGATTTGGCCCACAGCACGTTGGCGCAACTCGGGCAGTTCTCGAACGGCCGGTCCAGTAATGTACACAGTACGAAGGTTGCGTCCCTATACTATTGTGCAAAACTTGCGCAGAAACATTGATCACGAGGCCGCCTTTCCGAGATGCGGCCACTGCTGCTGTGTGGAAATGAAATTAATCACATGAGGCGGACATCTAATCATTCTCATTCGAATGAGTTTCGCGAGCTTTGCGCAATGGATATTTCTGGATGCCGGTCATTGATGGGAACACACACGGACACAATCGACAGGGGGCAGATGACTCCCTGTTGTGACGCGGCTCGGCCCCTTGAGAGTTGAGACAAGGCACTGTCTCGCACCTCATCCCTCGGCGTGGAGCGCAGGTATAGCTATCCCGTTCCCAAGGCCCGCATCGGGGTACACGCCCTCGCATACTCTACCACCACCTGCTCACCTGCGCCCAACCACACCTCCAAGCTCGGCACCTCCAACTCCTCGAGCCGATCCACGCCCTTTCTCCTCTTGCTCCCTCCTCCTCCCTCCTCGACATCCACCCAATCGGGCAACCCTTCCATCTCCTCGCCACCGCCATCGCTCCTGACCTGACTCATCTCGCCCAAGGCGCTGACCAGCTCGCCCACGCGCCACTGGGTCGTCTCCAACCTGGCCCGCAACCCTCCATACCGCAAGTCGAGCACTTCCCACCCAAACACGCTGAACCGCCGCATCCACACGGACCGATGGATCTTCCACATGCCCACAACTGCGTCCAGCAACTCGTCCATTTGGTCCTCGGCCAGTTGCTGCAGCTCGCCCAGTTCCGAGTTGAGGTACGCATCCCGGAGTTGTGAACGCAGCGAACATTTCAACGACAGCACGAGTGCATGAAGGCGTGGCAGTTGCAAGTGCCGGTTGAGCGGGTAGGTCGAATGGTTGCGGGCGACGTGGCAAGTGTGAGCGCGGCGTGGATCGAGGCGTAGGTCGAGGCCAGTAGCGGCAGTGGCCCGGGGGCGTGCGCAGAGAGATGCCCATACGCCGGGTCTTCCCACAGCAACCATTTGCCGAGATTGGGCGGGAATTGCGGGGCGATCGCGTCTGGCGCAAGAGCGAGCGATGGGTTGTCGATGCGACTCGCATGGAGCTAAAATTTCGTTTAGTACATTCTGACGTGAGACTCTTGTCCAGTGCGAATCAATCAGTAGGGTGTAGAAGGCGTACCCAATCCTCCAACTTGCCACCAAACACACCGGCAAACCAACTCGTCACCTCATTGTGCGGCGGATCCACCACCTCTTCGCCCTCCTTCTTGTACCCGCAATGGCCATAGTACACGAGCGCCGGCCACACGCTCCACCAATCACACTCGTTTCCATCATCGCCCCACACCGTCGTCATTACATTGCGAACCCCACTGCCCGGTGCACGTGCCGCGGCCATGGCCGCCTGTGTTACCTGGAACGTAAACGGCAGAGCCGCCCACAGCCGGTTCCACGTCCAGATGCCCGTGGCGACCCAAGGCGGCGACCCGAGGTCGCGCGTGTGCACTTGAATCCGCTCAATGTAGTGTGCGGGCGACGTCGAGTAGTAGGACCAAAAAACGGACTCGATAGGTGCGGGTGGGGATTCGGTCGTGGGTGAGGTTGCCGTGGAGATGAGTGGGCACAGTGCTGTGGGCGACGTGTAGTAGTTTTGAAGCGAGACCGTTCCCGAGTCTTGAGCTACACACAAGGGAGAATGATGATGCAAGGAGTGAGCATGGCATCCGAGTGTCGAAAGAAAAGACAATGTGCGTGGGCGTATGTACTCAAGCAAAACAACATGTCGCTCCACACGAGCGGCTCCTTGCCGAGCGACCGGCATATCTCAACCACGGCTCGCAAGTGATCCACAAAGATTTGCGCCTTGCTCATGTTGCCTGCCTCTTCTCCAAACACTTGCCGATGCCTGCCCTCGCCCAACCCTTGACATTCGTCCATGCCCACATGCACGCGATTGGACCTGAACGGTGCCGAGATGGTGCGAATGGCCTTGGCCAGCAACTCGTACGTGTCCCTGGCATGCACCAGCACCACCTCGCTTGTATCCCTGACGTGCGCGTACGCGGGCCACTGCAACACCTGGCCCAAATGCCCAAGGTCTGAATGCACGGGATCACCTCGATGCCCAAGTCGGCTGCACATGCATCCACGGCCTCAAGTCTGCTTGCGTGTATCGCCCGCGATAATGGCCCCAGTAGGGCTCGCCCGCAATCTCGTACGTGTCTTCACAGTAAAGCAGCAGCGTGTTGATGCCCGTGAGCGCCATGTTGGCCAAAAAGGTTTTAATGGTCGCCAGGTTGGGCACGCCGCCGCGCGAGCAGTCGAGCATCAGGGACATGCGGTCAAATGCCGCGTTTTCCGTCAAGTTGGCGAGCGTGGGCATGGACCCTGTCGACGAGCAGGTGGCGGCGAGCACGTGGCCCAGGGCTCGGAAGGCGTGGATTGGGTGCCGATAGGTGAGAGTCACTTCGTAGGGGGCGTGCGTGGCGTGCAAGTAGGATGAAAAGTTTGTGGCAATGTGGATGTCGGTCGGCGAGTCGTCTGCACATTGGACAAAGGACAGGTACAGTGGGATCTTTGGCTGGTTACGGTGCCAGTAGAACCGGTCTTCGCCCTGGGATTGCGATTGCGACTGCGACTGAGCCATGGAGTCGTCAACGACAAAGTTGGCATAGGGCAGATGTGATTCAATGTGGCGGAGGCCGGACAGCAGGTCTGGGGCGAACGAGGCAGCGATCAGGACGAGGCGCGGATCGACTTGAGTGTCGGGCTGCCATCCCGTTGCGCGCCAGGCATCGGTCAGCGAGGGCGTGCTGGTGGTGGTGGTGGTGGTGGTGGTGGTGGTGGTGGCAGAGGCATTTGGGTTTGGGCTGCTTGGAGGGTTTGTGGCGACCGCGGTCGGGTCCAAGAGAGCGGCGGCGCCGGGGCCGACATTCATCGTGACAATGATTGGCGTTGCGGGTGCGGGTGGGTGCGGTTGCAGCGGTCGGTGTATGGGCGAGCATGAGTCGTGTTGGAGACGGACAGCGAGACAACGCGGCACACAAAGTTGTGCTGACGGACGGAAGTTCACGTCTGCCGGTGCGTCCGCGGTTTTGACGCCGAGGCGCGTTGGATCGGCGGGCCAGTCCCGACTGCGCTGCCTCAGCCAACCAGATCGAGTGAAGCGATTTGGAAGTAGGTACATACGCCAATTGCAAGAAGGAACCTTTCAAGTTCCCTGTAAAGTCATAGGCATCTGGATGTTGTTTCGACGTTGAGCAATGCAAATCTGAATGTATTAGTCACCGACTGCACACCGCTCATACCTTCCGCCTTCCTCTCCATGTCCAAACTCATCAAATCCATGCTCGGCATCCAAACGCCAGAAGAGCAAGTCAAGAAATGGCGCGCCTCGCTGCGTGCGCAAGACCGCGTCCTCGACCGCCAAATCCGGTCCATTGATGCCGAGGAGGCCAAGGTCAAACGGTCGCTCAAGGACGCCGCAAAGAAGGGCAACCGACCCGTGTGCACCACCCTTGCAAGGAACTCGTGAGATCTCGTAAAGCCAAGGAGCGCCTCCACACGTCAAAGGCGCAGCTCAATTCCGTTTCCATGCAGTTGGGCCAGCAGCTGGCCGTGGCAAAAGTCGCAGGCGCATTGGAAAAGAGCACAGAGATCATGAAGGCAGTCAATTCGCTCGTCAAGTTGCCAGAAATCAACATGGTGATGCAGGACATGGCCAGGGAAATGATGAAGGCGGGGGTGATTGAAGAGATGATCGAAGACACGATTTCCGGATTGGATGAGGAGGAAGTCGAAGAGGAGGCAGAGGAGGAAGTCAACAAGATTCTGTTTGAGCTGACAGATGGGCTTTTGGGGCAAGGCGGACAAGTTGGTGCTGAGCTTCAGGTACGCCTCATGATGCCTGTCTTGGCATCTGCTTCCATCGATTTCCCTCATCCATGTCTGCCCCTTGTATAGCCAGAAGAGACAGAGGAGGTGGTACAACAAGACCCCGAACTCATCAAGCGACTCGACCAACTGCGCATGCCCACCACAGGATATTGGCCTGAGTGCTCCTTTGCACCTCCACATTTTTGTAGATATTTCTTTTTCCATCGCCCACATGAACAATTTTTTTTCCTTACGGCGCCCGACTTTGATGCACAGGAGCAATGGCATAATGAAACAGACAGTATGTAGGTATAGTTCTTGACAATTGAGCAAACGAGGGAAACATGAATTAACAAGCAAAGAGAACGATTTCGAAAGCAAATCATGCGCGCAAGCTGCCAAACGCTCGAGTATCGATCTTCAAGCAATGGTCGCATTCCCACCACCGGTTGCGCCAACAACAAATTTGACCACGACGGCCCTGTGATCCGTTGTCCATTCACTCTTGGCCTTTCCATACCCCACGCTCACGATACCCTCGTCCACCACATCCCTTGCCCCACTCACCGACACCTGCGGTCCAAGGACATGAGCCTCGACAGCATGAACACCCGTGCCCTTATGCAACACGAAATCGATCCGATCGGCCACATCTCGCCTTCCGTCCCCCTTGGCCCGCCATCCTTCCGGCTTGCCATCACCCGCCTGCATGGCCTCGGAAATGGCGGCCCACGTCCACGCAGGATACGCAACAGGGTCGGGATGCACCGCGCGCAGCGAATCCACAAACCCGGCATCTGCCAACTTGCGCGTCGCAGGCCAAAGCACGGGCATGGGATGATAACCGGCAATGGCCGCCAAGTTTGTCCAGTCCAAATGCGACGGCTCGTTAAAGTCGCCCGTCACAAAATGCACAGCACTGTCAGCCGTGACTTGGCGCATGTCGGCAAGCATGGCGTCCACTTGTGGGCCGCGCGCCTCCATGGCCATTTGCACCGCGTCCTGAGCCGACTTTGCGGGCGGCGCGCCCTCGTACGGAATGTCGGATGGCCGCTCCACTTGGTACGGCCCATAGGGCTTGTAACCGAAATGCGCATTCCACACCCACACTTCACGATTCGGGCCGACGCCCGGCACGGCCACTTGGACGCCAAACTTTGCTGGCGAGACGCGGACAACGGGCAAGCGCGTCAAAATGGCCCATGGGTGCGACACGCCTTGCCGGGCGTCAAGTTACCTTGCACAACGGCGGTCCACTGGTCGTCGCCCGAAACTTCACGCAAGGCCGCGGCAACTCTGTGAATCGCCAATTCGCGCCCGCCAAGTTCGCCCTGGTCGATTTCACGCTCGTGATCCAAGTTATCGCGGGCAAGCGTCGCAACTTCTTGACATCCAACAACATCCGCGTCGGCCTCAATAATGGCCTTTGCCGTCAACTTTGCAAGCACGTCCCTGGACTCAACGCTCGGAATCATGACCCCGTTCTTGGTCTCCTTGTCCTTGTCCTTGACCATATCCTGCCTAGCTCCCGCAAACAGCTGTGCCGCAAAACACCCCTCGGTGCCCCACCACATGTTGAGCGTCATGACGCGCACGGACGCACTAACCGCCGGCCTCAAATCCACGGCGCCCATCAGCGTGCGGCGCCGACGGCTCGCGTGCCCTGGCCACGGCGCCGTTGCCACCGTCGGCCGCACCCACGGGCATTCTCGGCACGCGTGGCAGCATGAGTGTGTCTTGAACAAGCCCATGGCCTGCAACATGTCGCCCAACGAGTCCTCGTCCTTTGGCGCATCCTGCCTCGTCTCGACCTGTGCTAGCAGCGCGTCCCAGGCGCGTGCCGCGCTGGCGAGGACGCGCCGAAACCCCGGGCGCAAGTTGACTGGCATGGGGAAGCAGCTGGATCGGACGACGCCTTGGTTGGCCATTGCGCGAGCGTGGCGAATCGGCCCACTTCGTTGCCGTCCACTTTGCCGTATTGCGACCAAAAGAATTGAATGTCGCCGCGCGCTTCCGGGAGTGGTGCTGCCGGGTCGGTTGGCAGGATGGATTGCAGCTCGTTGAGGTGCTGGAACACGTGCAAAGTTGATAGAAAGACGGGGTCACGCCCAGCGGGCACCTCGTAGTCTGCGTCGTTCCAAAAGCACAGGATGGCCTTTGGGGAAAAGTAGGAGGCGATGAAGGGGACGGACGAGTGAAGGTCGCAGAAGACGAGGTCAAAGGCTGAATACATGTGAATGAGCGGTGTGGTGTGTCAGTGTCTCTTATGACATGCAGAAGGCAAGGAGCAGACCACATGTACCCTCAATGAACGGCAACAGGCACGGCTCATCTTCCCTCGTCACCTCGAAATGCTCCATGATCCATTTTACGTTTTCTACCTCGATCCGGTCGCACTCGACACTCAAGTCGTAGTTGCCCATGTTGTATACGGCAGGGTGAAACTTCCACACAAACTTGAACCGGCCGGCATCTTGGAGGTGCTTGAGGTACTCGAGCATGCCACGTTGCTGCAGGACTGTGGTCTCACCCGTCGACGGCGCACACAGGACGGGAATCGGCCCAGTGGGACGGCCATTTTGCGACACGGCAGAAGAATCAAGTTTGAATTGGGCGCGGACGTGGTCTTTGGTGTATGGAATGCTGTTTATGAAAGCAAAGCACACTGAGCAATCGATCGATCCAAGCAAATGCACCAACTTGAAACCCAATTGGTCAACGTACTTGCCCTTAAAGTACCTCGTGTAGTATACGGGCACCTTGTGGTCGTTTCCCTTGCACGACATGCATCCGTACATACAATGGCCAATCACGCTGACGCCCCACACCTTATCCTTGATGGCTTTACCCCTGGCCACCTGTTCCGCATCCTGACGCTTTTCTCCCTCCTTGATCAATTCGTCGCCCACCTCTTCAACGTGGACTTGACGCTCTTGAGCAGATTACGTTGATACTCGCCAAAACAATACGCCATGGACGCCGTCAACAAAAACACCACCTTTTTCTCGGGCGGCTCGTCTAAGATACAGCTGATGATGTTCTGCAAGGTAAAGTCGTAGACGCCGAGCTGTGCATTGGTGTACTCGGGCGATGTCGAGTAGTACTCGATCATCTTGTCGCGGCGGCCATTCCACTTGTAAACAAAGACCTTGGACCCCTTGTACTGCTCGAGAAAAGGCGCGACGTATTCGACTTGCGAGTACTCGTAGTGGACAGGGACGTAGATGGACACGGAGAAGGCGTCGGCGGCGAGCGGGTGGAACTCTGTATTGGTCGGCATGTTGGGCACCAGGTCGAGTTTGAAGGAGGATGAATGCGTAATCGTTGGGGCAAGGTGCGGCAGGTAGCTCAACGATCGCGAGCTGACGCGTCGGAGTGTTGTTGCAAGTCCAAGAATGATCAGATGGCGGGAAGTGCGCGGATCGTGCGAAAGCCGTTGGGGTGGACGTGAGCGTGAGAGGACGAGGGGTTGGGGCAATACAGAGATGGTGGCTGTATATTGGGACAGAATGCATGCAGTCCGTGTACGAATTATTGCTTGAGCACTAGTACGGATGTTGGGTACGTCGTGGAGCTTCTGCATGTTTTACAAATGGGCTGACGCGTAATGAGAGTGCGGGCCTCCGATCGACGATCGACGACGAAGAGCAAAGTTCTGGAAGCGCAATGGACGTGAGGCTGGAGTCAATCATGATCATGATAGCGACTGATTGCCCTGTTGATTAGTACACCACAGCGTTTCCGCAGGTCGACGTCGGCCGCCCCGCCCTGCCGTACGCGTCGTACGTACAGCTCGGCACTGTGCAGGTGCGGCCTCGACAAGCCTTCGTGGTTGGGTAAATGGATCAGATGGCAACATCTGCAGCTGCAGTGCTCGCAGCCGTGCAATGGATGCGGCTGCGTCATTGTCGCCATAGGAGGTCGCCAGCAAAAAAAAGAATGGGAGGGCGAGGATCCATGGGCGATATGAAAGTCGGCCGGTATGGGAATGGACTTAGCTTGTGTCTCGCACCAAAAAACGTGAGAGCAATGGCAGCAAAGCAACCGCCACATCGACAGTGTTCGTTGTGTTCTTTGGCCTCGAAACGCTCGAAATTTAAATAGGACCAAGGTGCCCGTCCCCTATCGGCCTCTCTCTCTTCACGTCTCGCACTGTCAAGACCATAGTCACATTTGATCCTTACGCAAGCAAGTGCCCGGCATCTGCCAGCCTGTCCTCCTCATCCGCATGTATGTCATCCACTCGCACACCACTCGTCAGCACCCGCCAGAGACTCGTCACATCCGAACGCGTCCTACGGTCCCAACCAGCCGGCCGTGATCTCACTTGACTGCCGTCATGTCATGGCGACGACCGGCCTGCCTTGGTCCTGAATCTCCATTCGATCTTTTAACACGCTGACTGACCCACCACTTGGGCTGTGCTGCCCGCGACTTTGCACCATCTCTCTACAGCCCGCCCCTCCGTCGCGCACGCACACACTCTTCGCCAAACCACTCGCCATGCCTGCCTGCACCTCCCTCCCCGCCTGGAAAAAGCTCGAGGCGCACTACGCCGCCGCCGGCAAGTCCTTTGACATGCGCACCGCCTTTGCGCAGGATCCGTCCCGTTTCGCCACCCTGTCCAAGCAATTCCAGGCCGAAAATGTCCACCTGTTGCTCGACTACTCGAAAAACCTCGTCTCGACCGAAACCATGGCCCTGCTCACCGACCTGGTGCGCGAGGCAAAGGTCCCTGAAATGCGCGACGCCATGTTCTCGGGCGAAAAGATCAACTTTACCGAAAACCGTGCGGTGCTCCACGTTGCCCTGCGCAACCGGTCCAACCGCGCCATTCACGTGGACGGCGAGGACGTGATGCCCGAGGTCAACAAGGTACTTGCCCAAATGCGCACATTCTCGGAAAAGGTTCGGTCGGGTCAATGGGTTGGGTACACGGGCAAGCGCATCACGGACGTGGTCAACATTGGCATGGCGGGTCCGATTTGGGCCCCTTCATGGTGACTGAGGCACTCAAGCCCTACGGCCACAAGGACCTCAAGATGCACTTCGTATCCAACATTGACGGCACGCATTTGGCCGAGGTGCTCAAGAAGCTCAACCCGAGACGGCGCTCTTCATCATTGCCTCAAAGACCTTCACTACCCAAGAGACCATCACCAATGCCTTGTCGGCGCGGTCGTGGTTCTTGCAGCACGCCAAGGAGGTACATTGATTCTCGTCGAAAATTGACGCTGTTCACCCGTCATTGGTGTTTGTTGAGTGCTGACTGACGTGCCGTCATGACCAGAGTGCCCACGTTGCCAAGCACTTTGTCGCTCTCTCGACCAACGCCAAGGAGTGCACCGCCTTTGGCATTGCCCCCGAAAACATGTTTGCCTTCTGGGACTGGGTCGGCGGCCGCTACTCGCTGTGGTCTGCGATCGGCCTGTCGATCGCGCTCTACATTGGCTTTGACAACTTTGAAAAGCTGCTTGCCGGTGCACACGCCATGGACAACCATTTCGTCAACGCGCCGCTCGAGGCCAACCTGCCCGTGATCCTTGCCGTGCTGGGCGTGTGGTACAACAACTTTTTCGGTGCGCAAACGCAAGCCATTTTACCCTACGACCAATACCTGCACCGGTTTGCGGCCTACTTCCAGCAGGGCGACATGGAGTCCAACGGCAAGTACGTGACGCGCGACGGGTCGCTCGCGGCCACGTCGACGGGACCCATCATTTGGGGCGAGCCGGGCACAAACGGCCAGCACGCCTTTTACCAGTTGATTCATCAGGGCACAAAGTTGATTCCGTGCGATTTCTTGGCGCCCGTCGAGACGCAGAACCCGATTTCAAAGGGTTTGCATCACGACATTTTGCTGTCCAACTTCTTTGCGCAAACCGAGGCCCTGATGAAGGCAAGTCGGACGCCGAGGTGCGTGCCGAGTTGACAAAGGCCAATGTGACGGGTGCCGAGGCCGACAAGATTGCCCCCACAAGGTGTTCAAGGGTAACCGCCCGACAAACTCGATCATGTTCAAGAAGTTGAACCCGGAAACATTGGGCGCGTTGATCGCCTTGTATGAGCACAAGATCTTTGTGCAGGGTGTGATTTGGGACATCAACTCGGTACGCCTTTCATTTCCATGTAATTCTTTCCGTTCGTACTCCCGTCACTCACTCTGGTGCGACCTGTGTTTTTGGCTTGTCCTTAGTTTGACCAATGGGGCGTGGAACTCGGCAAGCAACTCGCAAAGGCCATTCTCCTGAGCTCACGGCCGCCGGGGAAGTCAAGTCGCACGACGGCTCGACCAACGGCCTCATCAACTTCTTCAAGGCGCACCGCCCTCAGTATCAGTAATGTTTCGTTTCGTTTCATTTCCTCGCGCGTGTCCATTCTTTGCACATGTACTAGCCTGTGTCGTAACCGTTTTTGCTTTGCCCTTGTCGTCCCCTCGCGCAGTCTCTTGTCTCAGTTGTGATGATTTACCCAACAAGACCCGCTCCCGAGTCGGCTGTTGTAGTTTGT
Organism: Catenaria anguillulae PL171; assembly: GCA_002102555.1. Lineage (NCBI taxonomy): Eukaryota > Fungi > Blastocladiomycota > Blastocladiomycetes > Blastocladiales > Catenariaceae > Catenaria > Catenaria anguillulae. The sequence goes on from MCFL01000015.1 coordinate 242,434, forward strand.
TCAAGTTATTGAATGTTTACATGATCCCCAATTTGATTTTTAAGAACCATCCGTCAACGATGGTCCTCTCATTGGCCAAGGCTCGAAAGCGGCCGCTGCATACCTCAAACGGCGGACAAAACGAAGAAACCGCTAAATTACACAGACGGATTGCCAAGGCGAGCCGTACTGCTCATGGACTCCAGTCACATCAATGGGCTCTTCCATCACGTTCAAATTCACGCGAATCAGGGCTGGTGCTTTCAATGCGCCAAGGATATCGGGCGCTGCCAGAGGACATCGCGTCTTGATCTTTAATCTGTGTGTATTTCTGCCTCACTTGACGGAGTATCGACGCTTCTCGGGATGTATCGCACTCCAGATGTTGCCTGATTCTTGACCGTGTATCACTTTACGTGTGCAATCATGGGAACAATCAACGCAACGTGCTTGCGTGAGCTTGTACCTGACAATCGGCAACCGCAACGAGAGGACTGCTATCGCTATCCGTCGCTGTCCATGGGCCATTTGCGCCATATTTGCCATTTTTCGAGGCATCAACGGCATACGACGCCAAACGTTCATGAGTCCGACGAGCAGGCCATTCACACGGACAATTCCCTATCTGGCCGGGCGGGCATGATATCGCCTGGTGCCGGAGCAGATACCTCCCCTCGATATGGAAATGGAACTGCATACATAAGTTTGCCACCACCCCAGATCGCTGCTGGATGCCCACTTGATCCCTCCCTAAACCTCTCTTTGCATGCTCGCCTCCAATCGTCCTTACACACATCAATCATGTCTCACCAACCAAGCAGTCCGGACGATTGCACATTGGCGCCCTCAAGCAGCCTTGCCTTGCGCGGTGTTCAGGGCGACCCGTCCATCAAAATCTCGGACCGCACTGTGCAATTTAACGGGCCTCGGATCCGCAATATTCAGTCCAACGTGGCCATTCCCACGGCAAACTGCTTTGTACTCCCGCCGCTTCCCACCTACTCCCAGGCAAACCGTGTCCCCGGCGCTCATTCACCGTCCCGCCAATCCACCTGGTATTTTGAGTGCACCATCCTCGATCAACCTCGTGGACCAGCAAGCCTTGTGTGCGTCGGACTCGCCACGGACGAATTGCCGGGCTACTTGCTTGGGCCGGGGATGGAAATGAGTGGGCACAAGAACATTGGCGTTGGATACCACTCAACGGGGCGCAAGTACGTGAACGGCGAGTACGAGGCCGAGTACGGGCATGCTTTCGGGGCTGGCGATACGGTGGGCGTCGGGTGGGATACGGCTGTGGATAGGGTGTTTTTTACTGTGAATGGTAAGATGCTGGGAACTGCTGCTGCTGGTACGCCCATTAAACTGTCTTTTGGAACCCAACGCCTGCGTTTCTTGTGCCGACACTGAGCATCTGGAAACAGAATGTCTCTCGCCTGCGACTCCCATGTTTCCGACATTTGGTGGCACACGCGGAGCAGTTCTTTGCGCCAATTTCGGTACCGAAGCGTTCATGTGGGAGCAAGCAAACCAAGATAACCTAGGATTCTTTATGGATCCGTTGCCAAAGTACTCGGCGACGGATTGCAGTGACTGCCAAGACTTGTGCGCGTTGGAATCAACCTTGGCCAACCTTGCACTTGATCAGGTCAGCGAGATGGATTTGGTTGATATGACGACGGTTGCTGAAGTGCCATTGTATGGTGGGTGGTCGAATCCACCCGCCTACTAAACGAAATCGAGAGATGATGGTAGCGACCGAGATCTATATGGATTCGTCGTCGGGTTCGTTCGTGTACATAATTGTGAAGTACGGTAGTTGTCGTTATTGGTTTCAATGTTGTAGTACATACCCAGTTTTCGCTTGCGGTACATCAAGGCACGAGAATGGACAAAGCAAGCATCTATTCATCCTTCTTGGATACAAAAGGCAGCCCGGCTGCAACGATGATGGGGACAATGAAAAAGATTGATGAAGAAGATTGATGCAGAATAACCAATGTCGACGACACACCCAAAAAGTTGCAACAAAGGTGCTCAACCATACACCTGAGCATTTGCTGCAAAGAAAACGCTCAGGCCACGGCGCTTGCAATTTGCTCATCCTTGTCAGTCAAGGGCACAAACTTGACCACGCGCAACACCGTCTCAGTCACATTGCCACTGGCATCTTTGTCGACTTGGATCAGGTCTTGCATGAGACCGGGACCCGACTGCCCAACCGGCACAATCATGCGGCCGGGGGATGCAAGCTGGTCCACCAACACTTGCGGAACCTCGGGCGCAGCTGCTCCGACACAAATCGCCTGGTACGGACCGCGGGCAGCATCGCCCAAGCGGCCATCGCCTGCGTACACGACAACACGCTCCGAGTCGGATGCGAGCAAGGTGACGTCCCACTTGTTGAGGTTGTCTTGGGCGAGCTGGGCGAGCTCGGGAATGTGCTCGATGCCGACGACGCGGCCAGACTCGCCCACGAGCTGCGACATGTAGGCCACCACAATGCCTGACCCGCAGCCAATGTCAAGGGCGCGTGCACCAGGGTGCAGGTACGACTCGAGGAGCTGCAGAGTGTGGCCGTGGACGTGCGGGGCAGAGATGGTTGCGCCGTAGCCGATTTGCTTGGGTGCGTCAATGTAGGCAATGGACGGGTCGGTCCCCGGCGCAAAGAAGGCGCGGTCGACAGACTTCATAACCTGCTTGATGCGTTCGGACGTGACGATGCCACGAGTAGCTGTGGACGGATGAGACAGACAGACGCGAGATTCAGACTTTGTGCGATTCCAAAGCAATCAAGGGAATCCGTACTGGCAATGTGCTCAATGAGATCGTCGTTGGACGAGCCAATGAAGGGAGTGTACTTGGCGGAAGCGGCCGCAGATGCGGCAGCGGGAGAAGGAGTGATGGTGGTGGACATGGTGAATGAGTGGTGTCTGGGCAGAAGTGAGGGACTGTGTTGTGTTGATGGGAAGAAGGATGCTGAATTGGATATCGTACAGTCGTTGAAGAATTGGGCGGGTCGGGCTCGTCTTTTATGCCATTTTCTGCCAAATCCTCGCTTATTGATTCCAAGTATGGTCGGCAGACAACCTCTGCACATGCCGCCATCTGCATGGCTTGTCGTCATCGCTTGGAGCCAAAGAGCAGCCTGAGGTGAGACATCTGAAGACCAGCCCACACCGCACCAGATCCGAGGAAGAATCTGAAATGAGTCAAAATGCCCAACAAAGAAGTCCGTTTCGTGCGATTCATCGGTAGAGCGATACGATGCATCTGAGGAATCGCTCTGCTATGCTACTTACCTTGATAGTGGCCCGATGCCTATACTGCGGTTTGTAGCCGCAACCCTCATCGAGTCAGAATGTTGTCACATAGCCTCCAGGTGTGAGACATACCTTGTTGGCAAATCGCGACTGTGAAACAGGGAATCTTCGGCAATACGCCATTGCCACCAGCTCGGCACGTACTGGTCTTAACGCACTGCGGAAGGCAGGATACCTCTCCCGTCCTCATCAGCTTAATGAAACGAGCTGATGACACACATCCCGTTACCCCTGCACGATAGACTCTGGCCCTGGCAGGCTTTGGCTTCTTTGGCGCTACTGTGACTCCTGATGTTTTTGCGAAAAAGGATGAGGTCTTGATCGCCTGGCCGTCACTCGGAACCCTGAGTCGACGTTTTATCTGCAATCTGCAATATTGTTACAGTGTTCCTCGGTTGATACCAGCACGGCTGCACGAGTTAGGATATGCCGCATTGTCATCAACACATCTCACCAGCAGCGATGCTGCAAGCTAAGCACCAAGCTAATAATGAAAACATGAACACAAACAGTACAGATATCACTTCAACTCAATGCAATCATGTCTGCGACATCGCTATTGCTCGATCCCGGACTCGCCATCAATTCGGTTCTGGTCTGGTTGCTCGGTGCAATCCTGTTTTCGGCCATGGCGTGGTCACTCTTCCAGCGCGGATTCATTCGCAACACATACCTGTCGGATACCTCAAGTTTGCGCTTCATTTTACACCGAACCCGACTGCTTTTCCTTCTGAGCTGCCTCGGCATTGTCGACGCACTCAACAATGCGTCATTTCACTATCTCGTCTGGCAATTCAACAAGTATCCTGTAAACTATTTTTGGGTTCACCGATCCATCATTGCTCTCGTGTTCCCATGGCTACTACCAATGGGCGTTCTCGCTCTGTCGTACCGATGTGCTTCGGTCATCACTTCAAATCAGCGCTGGCGCGACCGCTACATTTTGTGTGCAACAGCGATTTGTATCGTCGCCGGCACCCTCCAAGTCACAAGCGGATTCACCATGATATTGGCCCAGAAGGATCAGGCACCCGCGATTCAAATATCTCCGCTCACACGATGGTTTACTCCTTGGGGAAACTACAGCCAAATTGTGCTGCCGCTACTCGCAATCATCGGCTCTACATTGTCCATCCAAAAGGTTGCAACTCAAAGGCGAAAGAACCATGCCCGAGGCTTGCCTACCATGTTATTAAGCTGGCTTCGACCGAAACAATCCCAGACAGATGCTGGTCAACAACCACCGTCGTGTCCATTGGCAATCGCCGGCACTCCAATATCGTCAGCCACGACGCACGACTCGTGCACTGCTTCTGCTTCTTTCAACCAAAATGATTCGCATCCAGGGGACGGACCCATCGCTGGCACTTCGTCGACAAATGTCGCCACGACTAAAGGTAAACTGCTATCGCCGCCAGCGATTCCCACGGTTTCCGTGGCATCTGCTGCTCGAGTGAAGGCAAGCTACCCTCTGACGCTGTCGTTTCAGGCCCTGAATGTCCTTGTTTTGATCAACTGGACAGCGAGCGGGCTGCTGACTTCCATTCAAATTGCTGGACAAGTACGCATTCAGGCATGGCTCAGTGTGCTTGTGGCTGTATCCGTTGCTTCAGAGGCATCCTTTGAGCGACTGACCAAGTACTATAACCGACGGCGAGGAGCAAAGGCGGCAGCAGCACAGTCAGCTAAGTATCAGGATGCGGATGGAACCGAGTCCATGTTTCGTGGGGTTGCAACAGTCGCAGGGCAAGTGGATGTGGCCGAGGATGCGATGGTAGGTCGTGCTGATGTGAAAAGTGCGGGTATTGTTAGTATCGTTGAAGAAACAGATTCAAGCTTTTCATAAACCTGGCTACTGAAAGGTGGAACATTGTGAGGCTGCTGCGTCTTGTTCATGGAAGGAGGCAAGCGCCTCAAGGCAATGTTTACCACGCAAAGTCAAGAAATGGTGCGCCAAGACAGATAGAATACATTTGACACCTTTAATGCGTACATGAAGTACCAACGCCGGGGATAGAAAGGTCAAGGATTGAGAAGTGACAAGGTGTCAGACTCAGGATTGTGAATGAGAAAGACCTGTGTCATGGACGACAAATGAACTATAATGAACCAAACGCTCATTATGGCCCTACAACTTTGCCTTTTGCCCATCCCTTTCCCCATCCGGGACAACCTGAACCACCACCTTCCCATAACTCTTGCGCCCGCCCAAGCACTCGAGGGCGGCCTTTGCCGACTCGAGTCCCTTGAATTCTCGAGGAAACACGACGGGATTGAGCTTGCCCTCGGCAAATCCTTGCAGCAGCGCCTTCCACACGCGCAGAATCACGGCCGGTTCGGCGACACGATACTGGCCCCAGAACACGCCCATGACACTCACATTCTTGAGCAGGATGCGGTTGGTGGTGATGGATTCGGAGCCGCCCGGCGGAAACTTGGCAAACCCAACGACAACCTGCAGTCGGTCCATGTGGATAAGTGAGTCGAGTGGGCAACGACAATAGAATATCGAAAGAAAGCGTATGTACCAATCGCGCATTCCAGGCCACCACCTTCAAACTCTTGTCAATCTCGCCCACAGGGTCATAGACAACGTCCACGCCCTTACCCTTTGTAATCTCCTTGACCCGCTGGACCCAATCCTCGGTCTTGTAATTGACCACATGATCCGCGCCATTCTGCCTCATCACCTCCAACTTGTCGTCAGACGATGCCGTTGCAATCACCCTCGCGCCAAGCATATGCTTAGCAATCTGGACCGCGGCCAACCCAACGCCCCCCGCGCCCGCATGCACAAGAACCGTTTCACCGGGTTGCACATTGGCCCTGACCACGAGTCCGGCATATGACGTCGGATACGTCAAAAAGATGCCTGCCGCTTGGTTCATGGACAGCGTCTTGGGCACGGCAATCACGCCGCGTGCATCGGCAACCACATGTGTTGCGTAGGCACCCACTTGAACCGCGCCAAACACGCGGTCGCCCACCTGGAGGTGTGTGACTTGTGGGCCAAGTTGCTCGACCACGCCCGAAAATTCAGACCCGGGCGTGAAGGCACCCTTGGGCCGGTATTGGTATTTGCCTTGGACGAGCAGCAGGTCAAAGAAGTTGCAACCCACGGCGTGGATGCGGATCAGTACTTGGTTAGCGCCCGGCGTGGGTTTCGGCAGCGCGGTGGGGGTGGTCGGGAACGCGGCCAGGTCCTGAATAAAGCCGGGGAGGTGCAGGGCTTGCATCGTTGTGTGTGAGGTTGTCATGGCTGCGTGCATTGAAGATGACCGGAAAGCATCCTGGGAGAGGGAGAGGAGGGCGAGGGAGTGCGGGACATGGCACCAGGTGGACAGTGTGGGGCTTCCGATTCCGAGCTTTCCGAATTCCGACGCGCCGACCGAGGAGAGTGATTTGACGCTTTCCATGGTGGGCAAACAGACAGATGCTGATGATACTACCCTTCTCCAATTCGTCGCAGTTCATGTCAAGCTCAGAGCCTGGTTGCAAGCGGAATATGATACATACATACAGATGCGCAATACGCGACGCGGGGCATACCGAGATTAGACACGACAGGGAAGGAATGAATGAAGGGTGATACAAGTAAATGGAGACGGAAATGAAATGGGCAACAAATACAACAGCAATTCATCTCGGGTCTCGACATCCAAGCAAAACGCTTTCAGTCGAGGTTGCCACGACGCGCCTGCTCGGCCTCAATGGCCTCAAACAACGACTTGAAGTTGCCGGCACCGAAACCTTGGTGGTTCTTGCGCTGAATGATCTCGTAGAACAAGGTGGGGCGGTCCTGGACGGGCTTGGTGAAGATTTGCAACAAGTAGCCGTTCTCATCGTAATCGACGAGAATGTGCAGCTTCTTGAGCGTCTCGAGATCCTCGGTCACCTTGGTGCGCGACGTGGCCAACCGCAACTTGAGGTTGTCATAGTAGGCGGGGGGAATCGTGAGGAACTCGGTTCCGCGCTCACGGAGGGCCGTGACCGTCTTGATGACGTCGGTCGTGAGCAAGGCCACGTGTTGGGCACCACCGCCACCGTAATAGTCGACATACTCCTGGATCTGCGACTTCTTGAGGCCGTCGGCGGGCTCGTTGATGGGCATCTTGACAATCTCATCGTAGTCGGCAACCACAATGGACCGCAAAGCAGAGTATTGCGTGTGCATTTGTGTGTCGTCGACCGACCAGAAGCGGTGGAACTGGAGCACCTTTTCGTAAAACTGGGCAAGACCCTCCATTTGGCCGTCGGGAAGGTTGTTGACAATATGGTCAATGCGGCTGTTTGATATAGGGGTGCCAAGCATGTGTCAGCAAAGTGGCCGAAATCGAGCCAAGCATGCCAGAAAAACAGCATCAAAAAGCGTACATGAGGTTGGTCTTGGGCAAGACATCAATCAATGGGGTGCGGAACTGAGGCGCAGCAAAGTGCGGCAAAAACGCGCCCTTGTAGTTCTTGCGCTCAACAAACGTATGCTCGGTATCGTTGTATGCTTGGATGGTGGCCATGACAACTGTGCCGTTGGCATCCGTCTCTTCCCAGGGCTCGCGTACCACCTTTGCGCCACGGGCAACGGCCGCCTTGAAGATGCCACGCACATCGTCCACTTCAAAGGCAATGTCCTTGACACCGTCGCCGTGGTGGGCCATGTGGTCGTTCATGGCCTTGACGCCGTTCGGGTTGAGTGGCGATTGGAGGACGAGGGTGATCTTGTCTTGGCGGACAACGTGCGAGACAACGTCGCGGTGGCCGGTTTCGAGGCCGCGGTAGGCAATGGGTTCGAAGCCCATGGTCTGTTATTGGAGTTTGGGTGTACATATAGATGGACGGTGAGACTCGGAAACTGAGCGCGAGGGGGGGAGGAGGAGCCAAGGGGGCGTGGGCATTCGGGGCATGGCATACCAATGTGTACCACATGGCGGCCTGCTTTGCGTTGCCGACCCACAGGGTAACGTGGTCAAAGCCGTGGTACTTGCCAACGTCCGGCTTAGGGCCCTTGTCAGAGTAGGAGGTCATGTTGCTTGTTGTTTGATTGAGGGGTATGAGTGGATGTCAATGACGCTACGCTGTTACGCTTTACGTTGACGCAGAGGGTGCATGCATGGATAGAGAGCTTAAGCCGGAGAGTAGAGAATCGTGAGGGAACTTTGGCCGTTTTATAGAGAAGCCAGTCGAGCAGAGTTCAGCCAGGTCAGCCGGGTCGGTGGATCGGAAATCGCTCTCACAGGCCACTCACTGCCCACAGCGACACACGACAACGACACTCACAGAACGCGACAAGCTCTCAAGGTGCCGGATGAACGGCTCATTTGCTCTTTAGATCGGTCCCCAACGCTTTCCCCACCAATCCGCGACGCCACACCGGCCGTCGATCGATCCACCTCCCCTGACTCCTGACTGAGAGTCCCGGTCAAAGTCGAATCCCACCGAACGTTAACCGTCGCCCGTGCACTACTTACATACTGTGAATTCCAGTTTCGAATTCACCTACCGCATTCGCATCATGTCGTTTACTCCCTCTCCGGCCGCCCTCAGCCGCTACCTGCCATCCACTTGCCAATCTGCTCTACCTACCAAATCAACGACCACAACGCCGAGTATGTACGAGCTTGATGGCTTCCCGCCCGATGACGAGTACTTTGTCAGTGGAATTGCGTCGTTCGATCTTGGCGCGCGCACCTTTGCCAACGTGTATGTATACCTCCCGCATGCGTCGCTGTACGTCTCCGTTGGCGATGGATTACCCGGTGTACTCGACGAGCGCCGTGAGGAAAAAGTGTGCCTTGAAAAAGACCTTGAAGGATTGCACCACCGAGCAGGCCAAGTACCAGTGTTCCGACAACCACGGCTCCGACGCTGCCCAACTATTGACCGAGTCGGGATTACTCGACATTCTCGACTTGAGTCAGATCTGGCGCTCACGTTCCGAACAAGCACCACCCGAAACCATGCAATCGACAACTGGCGGCACATTGGGTCAGTTTCTGTCGGGCGCACCCACCACGTTGCTGCACGGAATGCCGCTGTTGAAACTCACAACCCAAGCTGGCGTTGCGGCCCACGATTCGCCCATGCCACACGTGCAACTGTTGCCAGAGGGCCAGCGCTGCACAGAGCCTGTCAAGGTGCGATCCGAGTCGTTCTTCATTTTTCTCGTCATGATGCGAACCCGGACTCTTGTCCCAATTGTCTCTCACTGTCCCCCGTTTTCGATTCGTTGTAGGCCGGGGACTTGATTCTCCAGGAAGACTTTCTCGGCGACAAGATGTGCGATCGGCTCCGAGTTTACTCGTACGTACACACGACTCCTGTGCTCGCTGTTTCGGCCGTCACTGCCTCGTTACCGAACGCTCATCCCTTGTTTCCACTTGAATCAGTCATCTGCGCACTTGCATCGATGAGGCTACCGCCAACGTCGTCCTTCCCAAGGCCGATACGGCCCTGCTGCACCCACTGGACTTCAAGACGTACAAGCAGTGGATCAAGCTGCAGCGAAACAACGGTGGTTTCTTGCTCGCCGCCAACACTCAAGATCGGCACCAGCTTCTTGAGCGCGACTCTGGTGCCGACTGGCTCCACGACATCAATTATGGACGCAAGATGTACGACCTTGGGTCCTTGGAGGGTGGGTGCAAGCTCCTCACGGCGTTTGAGGAGCTCGCTCGCAAGCGCGCTCGCGGTGAGACTGCTCGCGGTGTCACGATCCCGCCGAGTGGGGCGTACATTGTCGACGAGCACATGCAAATGCTCGAGCGGGCAAAGATCACTGCGGCCAAAAGGAAGGCTGTGAGCGAGGAGCATGCGCGCAACCGAGAGCGCAAAGCCGCCCAGCGCCCAGCACCATCCCGCGCCCACGCCGAGGCGTTCTCGCCGTCGTTGCGCCTCGACGACTCGGGTACATTTAAAGTGCCTCACCCGCCGCGCTCGTCTGCTGCTGCTGCTGCTGCCCCGACCGCCAGGCTCGACCCTCTGTCCGCTGCTGCAACGGGCACGGCTGCTGCTCGCACAAAGGACAAGGGCAAGGGCAAGGCCAAAGCCACTGGCATGGCTGCAGACATTGGCGATTTGGCTGCCCCACAATCCGCCAAAGCCGTGTCTTTGCCCAACTTCTTGGCGTCGCCCAGTGACTTTCCCGAGCTGGCACTCCCCTTTGACATCAACCTTGATGGCCTGATGTTTGCCTCGTCATCATCGTCATCATCCCTGTTTGCCTCCTCGTCCTCATCCGCTTCCCCACCCGCATCTACGTCTACACCTTCTTCTCTGTTTCCTTCTTCCTCCTTCCCTTTGGCCGTGGCAATTCCTGGCCCGCCCACCATCCTTGGCGCACCCGCCACCATCTCCCGGCCGCCCACGCTCGCCGCCCCCTCAGCGCCCGCCGGATCCGTCCAACAGCGTCATCCTTTCCCTGGGACCGACGCCTTTCAAGTTGAGCACTGGCTTGATCAGTTGATTCCCCGCCCGGCAGCTCACCAACAAATGGTGCTGCATCGAATGTCGACTTCTCGTCCTCGTTCCGAAACGCCGGATTCTTCCTCTAACAAGCGGCCGCGGCATCATTGATTGTGTTGGAGTGGATGGGGGGGGGGGGCAATGGCAGCGAGCGGGCATGTTGGTGTAATGTTGGATTGTGGATGATGGAAGTGATGAGCAACGCAAACCGCCCCCCCCCCCCCTCCCAAAAAAAACCGTGACTGGTGTAAAGTTGGAATCATTCAGGAATAAAATCGACTTGTCATGACATTCAATTGCTCTGCTGCCTACCTACCCCCAATGTGTGTCGTGGTTTGCTTGCCACCGTCGCCACCGTCGGTCCATCTCGTCCTTGCTTGGTGCCTTCACCAGGCTAGGCTGAGAGGGGCAGGAACAGAAAAATAATATTGATGTTGTTCACACCAAACAAACAAACGTCACCTCCGTCCGCCGAGCGCTTACCCGCGGTAATAGTTTTGCGGCACAAATGGCATCTTGCTCACTGTTGCCTTCTGGGTCTTTCCCCTGACCACCACCCCCACCTCGGTGCCCGACTTGTGGAATCCGCCCTTGACATAGGCCATGGCAATGTTCTTCTTGAGCACGGGCGACGGAACACCACTCGTGACCTTGCCAATGACTTGATTGGTCGCCAGGTCAACGACTTGCGCGCCCTCGCGCGCAGGCGCACCAGCGACAATGAGGCCGACACGGCGTTTGGTGATGGGACCGCCAATTTGGGACAGAATGTGCTCGGCACCCAAAAAAGTTGGCTTCGGCGCGGCGGCGCTTGGCTAAGGAACACGAATGTTTTGTCAGTCAGTCAACGAGTGAATGAATGAATCGAGCACAAAGTGATTTTGCGCGCACCAATGGTCCACAACAAGCTCGCCTCAACGGGCGACACAGACTCGTCCATGTCATGGCCATACAGGCACAATCCGGCTTCCAACCTCAACGAATCCCGCGCGCCCAATCCGGCCAACTCCACCTCCTTGTGCTTGACCAGCAGCTCGGCCAAGGCCGGAGCATCCCCATGCTTGACTGAAATCTCAACACCATCCTCCCCCGTGTACCCACACCGCGTCACATGCGTGTGAATTCCCTTGAGCTTGATACCCGCGCCGTGCATAAACTTAAGGCCAGCAAGCGACGTACCCGCCAACTCCTCGACCACGCTGACGGCCGTGGGACCCTGCAGTGCAACCAGCGAATGCCCATCCATCACTTGCACGCGCACATCCTTGTCCCCCGCCGACGTGAATTCGGCAAGCTGAGCATGGATATGCGCCAGGTCCTTGTCAGCGCACCCGGCATTCGACACCACATACAGCTCGTTCTCACCGACTCGCTGGATCACGGTATCGTCCAAGATGCCGCCCGCCGCCGTGGTGAATAGCGACAAGGTTGCTGCACCCGAGGGCGCCAGTCCTTGGATATCGCCCACCACCAGGCGTTCCATAAACTCAATGGCGTGACGGCCCGTCCAACGGGTTTGCAGCATGTGCGACACGTCAAACAGCGACGCATGCGTGCGCGTGTGCATGTGCGATTGGATGTGGGTGAGCGACGGGTACGACAATGGCATGGACCATCCGGCAAACGGAACGAGTTTGCCGCCATGCGCAAGGTGGAAGTCGTAGAGCGACGTGCGGCGCGCGGCAGGTTCGGTTTCCGAAACCTGTCGGTAGTGAGTAAAATGGGTCAGGGGCAAATGGTGGTGGCCGGCGGATACGAGACGGAACTTGACGTACCGCAGAGGCCATGGTGGCGCGGCGGGCAGCCGTGGCGGCGGCCACGGGACGACGACGGACTTTGAGACGGCCAACGAAAACGCGGCAGTGCGAGCAGTGGTCAACATGGTGTCGTGACTTAAATCGGGCGGGTGGGTGGGGTATTGGTCTCTACGGGCAATGCATTGAAGGAATCCATAACCTGAAGGAGCTTTGGCCCAGAAAGGAGAAAGGCACAGACGCGACAGTGAAATCGTGATGGGCAACGGCACGGGAAGAAGCGGCGATTCGCTCCCCATCACTGTTGCAACACAAGCACGAACCAAAACAGCTGGTGATCTGGCATTTAGATGTACTTACATTGAGGACCGACTCACACAAAAGAAGCTTTAATACCCAAGCTTATCGTTCAAGGCGGTTCGCCCATCGCCCGTCTGGCCCTGTGGCGGCATCCACTCGACCGACTTTTCCTGTCGAGTCATTTGCTCTTCATCATCGCTCTCCACCTCGGCCTCCACGTCCATGCCCATGTCCCGTGCAAGCGACCGAGGTGCTACAGCGGCAGGTGGCCGCGCTGGTCCGCGCTGAGCTACTACCGACGCCGGCTTGGCCGTCAAATCAGGCTGAACAGTCCGTGTGCGTTTGGGCGATGGCGGCTTGGAGCTCTGCTCGTCGTCCGTGATTGCGCGCTTCTTTGCCGGGCTTTTCGGTGCCGCCGCCGACAACTTGGGTACAGCAATGGGTGATAGCGCGGCTGCAACGCTCGAGCCCGACGAAGGCCGCGCAATCTCAACGAGCTGTTTGACACGTTCCAGGTCCTTGTCCACCTCGCCCAGCTCCTGTTCCTTTACCTTGACTGCCTCGCGCATTTGCGCCTGATCGAGGCCTTGCATGTACGCATCGAGCTCGTCCACCTCTGCATCCCCCGCGGACCCCGCACCCAGTTGAGCGCGCATCTCGTCCAGCTCGAGCTGCACGCCCTCGCGCTTGGCCTGCAACTCGGCCATCTTTGCATTCAACGACTCAAACGTCTCGACCACGGCCTTTTTGTTGGCGTGTGTGTGGTTTGCCCCCGGATGCCGCGAGGCACCTGACCGATCGAAAAACTCGTCTTCGCCATCACTTGTGCGATCTGCGTCACTCAACAATTTCCGGACCCGCGCACTTGCGGCCGACTCGCCCGCACGTGTTGCCAGCAAGCCCATGGCGTCGAGCTGGGCAAGCACCTGGAGCATGGCGAGCCGTTCGGCGTCGCGCTTGCGCGTGGCCGATCCTTGGCCTACAAGCTGGGTGTTGGCCAGCGTTGGGTCGTCTGCATCCAGTGGGACTTGAATGCGGGCAAAGATGAGTTGGTGATTGGAGTGTTTGCGTGAGCTGGAATGGTCGTCACCAGAGAGGAGAGTTGAGTCGTTGGCGTATTCAAAATCGAGTGGCAGGCCGCGGGCGTCGAGCCAGTCGGCAAGGGACTTGCGCGGGTCCTTTGCCCAGGGAGCAGAGGGAGGGATAGGCAGGTCGACCTGGGCTTGGTCCGGCTCTTGGTCAAGGTGGTGACGAGCAGTATAGGAGGACGATGGGCTGGATGCCCGGTCGATGATTCCCCAAGACGCATGCTGCTCCTGATTTTGGTCAATAGGGTCCCCGTGGTCCGACAACGCAGATGCCGGTTCATGGTCCTCAATGAGGCGTTCCTGATCCGGTGGGCCGTGCACAATAAACATGCGCGAGCTGGATCCAAAGCGTAGCATGTCGCCAACCCACACGCGCGTGTGTGTCTTTGCGGGCACCTGTACCTTGTTGACAAAAGTGCCATGGGTGGATCCGAGGTCGTAGAGAAAGAGCTGGCCGTCGCGCGAGAGCTGCAAGACGGCGTGGAAGCGCGAGATGGACGGGTGCTCGAGCTCGATCGAGCAGTGTGGGCGCGGCAGTCGGCCAATGGTGAGCAGCGAGGAGTGGGTGGGGAAGGCGAGGCGGTCGAGGATGACGCCCGACTTGAGGACCTCGAGCGACCAGTTGGCGTTGGGTCGTGGAGGGGCGGCCCACTCTGGCTCGGTGTAGGGCAGCTTGGGCGCGGGGGCCGGTGGTGGTGCAGCAGCAGCAGCAGCAGCAGCTGAAGATGAGCCAGAGCTAGAGCTGGAGCCAGAGGCGGCAGTCGAGGGCGGGGCAAAGCTTGACATGGCGAGTTTGAAGTGCATGGGATTGTATTTATCGGTCCCAAGTGTGAATACCGTACATGTGAATAAACTCCTTTCTGTGGGCCTCTTATTTCCCTCGGGTTGGTTCCGGTGATCAGAGTCTGATCAGAGTCAGAATCAACCATCGACGGCCGGCAACGAGTTCATGGATGTTGACGGTATTGGCCTGATCCGCATGGCCCAAACACTCTCGGCAACCCATCCTATATCCCGCAACGAACCAAACCATGGACGACGCAATGGACCTCATGGACGTGGACCTGTCGCTCGACGACCTCGTCGCCATCATCCGTACCCAGAAGCGCCAGGCAAAGTCCAAGAGCGCTTCCGCCGTCACCAACAGCAGAAACACCAGAAACACCAGAACTACGCCGCGCCAGACCTTCCCGACCGCCAACGCCTCGGCGCGCACCATGACCAAGGCCTCCTTTGCCGCCGCCGCTGCCGCCAAGCGCCGCGGTGCCCCCTCCGCCGCCCCAACCGCCGCCACCTCCCTCTTCACCAGAGATCTGCGCAAGGGCAACAACACCTCACGGCAGCACGAAGCTTCCATCTCGACGCTCGACCTGCGCATCGAATCCGGCCGCATCACCACAAAGGAACTGCGCCAGGCACGCCAGCAAGAGCTGGCAAAGGCGTCGCGTGCATCGCTCACAAAGACAAAGCACACGCGCGAGGCGCACTTCAAGCACGATGAGCCGCCCATTGCAAAGCTGGGCGCTGGAGACTTGCGACTGACGCTCGGGTTGAGCACAAAGCATCTGCGCAAGTCGCCCCCTGTGCCCACCACGGCTGCGGCCAAGGGAAAGGCCAGAGCGACTCCAGTGGCTGCTCCGATCGTTGCCAGAACTGGCGCGGCAACGGCCGCCCGGCCAGCATCTCCTCCCCAAAGGAACATGGACGATGTGCCGATTCAAGTCACGTTTACTCGGTGCACATCTCTAGTTCATTCCTCACTCATCTCTCACCCCTGGGTTCATTTGCTCACATACATTTTTTTTCTTGATCCAGCCCCGGTAATCGCACCATTGCCCCCGCGCCACCCTCGCCTATTGTTGTGGAACTCGACCGCCCCTCCTCTTCATCCCACCGCCGCGCATCCTGGTCCCCTACCCGTCGCCGCCGCCCCGCCGCCTCGCCCGACATGGACCAATCTCGCCGGGACCGCGTCCAAGAACGCCTGCTTGCCCGCGGATTCAAGGTCGTTTCCAGCGGTCGCAACAACACTGATGACCCCATGCGCGACGTTGCCATCTTGCCCACACGGAGCAGCACTCGCGGCAGGCGTGACGACCGGTCGCGATCGCCCATCACCAGCTCGTCGGATCGGTCCATGAGCATTGCCTCCACCACGCGATCGCAATCGCCGCCCACACCCGTTCCATCGGCACGTCGCGGTGCCACTCGGGGACAGGGCGAGCCCGAGCCGGGCGAGATTTTGCCGCATCAGAGGCAGTACCACACTCAGCATCCGCAGTTTGCGCATGCGCAGCAGCAGCAAATGTATGGTTTTGGTGTGCCGCAACCTGTATGTTTGCTTCCAAACTTGTGTGGCTCCTGACTTGCAGAAGACGGAAAAGATTCACCACGGATGGCGTGTGCAGCAATTCATTTCTATGCCCTCATATGCGCCCGCATACATCCAAGGCCCACCCGTGACCCAATTCATGCCCGCACACGCCGCTCCAGCGCCCTCCACGTCCAACTCGTACCGGCCCGATGACTTGCGTACCAATGCGCCCGTGGCCACATACACTTGCCGCCTCAGCAACTGCCACCCGAAATCAAGCCCCAGCTTGCTCTCCGTACCTATGCCATTGTCTCACCCTGTCAACCTCTGCTTCAATGCTCACTCTTTCACTCCCGAGCATATAGAACCAATTTGCGGCGGAATTCGAAGGCTTTCTCGACGTGACTGCGCGCCCACAACCCGACTCGCGCCTGCCGCTCGTGATCTACGTGACCTTTTCCCGGCGGCAGTCGGTCCGGCAGCTCATTCGCACGCTGCACAACCAGACCGTCAGCTCGTACACGATGCGTGCCGAGGCCGTCATGACGCCGCCGGATATCGTGCAGGCGTTGCAGATGAAGGGAATCAATGCCGTTGGGTATGTCCATTGATAGGATTATTTCGTCCAGGACACACAACTGACAAGTCGCCTTTGTGTGTGTGTTCAGCGGAGATGTGCATGCATATTGATCAAGCGTATTGGTGAGAAGTGTGGTTTGCCGTGCAGATTACTGAGTGTTTCGGGATGCAAATGTTGGCAATGTGTATCGTCGTTCACATAATGCAATGTCGTTCAGCTTACGGAGATGTCCCAGAAATGAAGTCGGACCAGCACTAGATCTTCCACTTACAAACATCCAGCGTTTCCTGCTCGGGTCCAGCCGAGGCCCTAACAACCATCGAGCAAACACTCTACCCCACCTTGGGTTGTATGTTCTGCATTGAAATCCAAGATTTATCTGATCTGATGCACGGGTTTATCGGGGAGCACAGAAGCAATAGAAATCATGGCGCAAGAACTGTGCCCATATCAGCCCTGGTTTGGTATGTTGCTTCACGTCATTTGGTTTGCAAACTGGCGTCCCTTGTCTCCTGTCTCACTACCAAAATGCTCGTGATCACAAAAAATGCCTTCCTTGATCAAGCCGCGGCAGGAGCCACTGTCTGGTCTTGGCTGTCGTGGACGTTGTGGGGCCTGGTCAGCTGACACATGAAAATCTGCAGCTGAGCACGCAACGTGTGGGAAAAGCTTAAGGAAGCGAGGTAATGTGCCAAGGCGCTGGCAGTCGGGGGCATGGCGGGCGTCGGAACACGACCATTTCTCCGTACCTCCGCTCTGTTGGTCTCGCCAGGTGTCATGCGAAGGTCCTTCATCGCAGTGTCGGTATGCATCATTCGCCGACTTGGCTCTGCTTCTTCTCGTTCAAGTTTCCAAATGCCAGCTTCTTCGAATACTTGGTAAGGCTGGTTGGACGCGTCCATCTCTGAGAACATCAGTGACATCAACAACCAAACTTACAATTTCACACTTGCGCGCTCCATACGCTCGCGCTTGGCCGTCACCGTGGAGTCTGGCGTCGGAAACGTGGCCATGCATGCACACCTGAGAGGCTTTCGGCAAAAATTATTGCAGAAGGGCTCGGCCAACCATGGCAATTAACGGCCGCACAATTGCCTATTCTGACCAGTGGATCGGGAGCAGGTCCACCGCACCCAAAGTGCCACTGTCTTCGATTTCATCATGATCACGTTCAAACGCAGGTGATATTGCGGCTCGGGTATTCGGCTGTGACGGCGCCGTGGCGGTGTCTCAGGTGTGCTCATCTGGTCAACACGCGTCTCGGCCAGCACTCGAGGTTCGTCAATATTGCAATACTCCGATCCCGAGCTATGATTGTGTCAAAAACTCCTTCACCAGAGTCAAGACATGGCTAATGACCACTCTCAGTCATAGCTCGAAGGTATGCGTCCCTGAGAACAGGTCGCGCTGACAGGCCCAAGACGCGCCCGAGACTCATGCGGCAGTCGAGGGTCGGGACATGGATAGCCACAGAGGTGTCCAGCGCGCGCAAAATCTTGTCCCGGTCACAGTTATTCTTTGCTTTGGCACACATTTCCACTGTCGGCCAGTGGGACATGGCGTTTGTTTTGTTGCAGATCCTTCCACGTTTACACCCCATGTATACAGCTCCATTGAACCTATCACACTGCATCGTTGTGTTTTAGACATGATCATTTGGCAAGCCCTCGCTCAGTAGGTAGCCTGTGCGTCACTGCTGTTGATGTTTTGTTGATAATTGTGTTGCTGTCTCACTATGGTGGACAAGGTGGACCCATGTGGGACATGAGTTGGCTGAGGAGATTGTCGCTGAAACCGTGCTTTGAACACTGGTCCCGAGGCCACTCGTCGTCGCATTGTGCAGTCGGCCCGGTTCGATTCGCACACGTTTACCGTTGTTCTTTGGCATGCAGCCAGCCAGGTGGGAGGCATGGAACCTCGGCTGAGGCGGCTTCCTATGCATTTTATGCGGGTTCCTGGCAGGCAGCAATTCTGCAAATCGAGTGCGCGACGGCCACCGTGCATCTTCATTTCCCCTTGACTTCATCTCACGAATGGGTACTTAATGGACATGCATACCCTCTGGCGTTGCCCTGCCTGGCCTCGTCAAGCATTTTGACTTCGATTCGTCCCGTCAGCTGCCTACCTCAGCCTTTCAACACTGCTCGTCATTCTCACTTGGACAAGTACCATTCAAACGTACGTCCAGCCCCACTTTCTCGCCTTGCTTCGCGGCTCGCTGTCATGCATGTCACTCTGCACTCTGCGACTCTCCGACCGCTGTGCCTGAACGTCCATTCGGTGAACGACCCGCGACGAGTCGACGGTCTGTTGGCGTGGTCATTCCGTGCTGGACGACTGCTGCCTGCTGCCTGCTGCCTGCATGTGCTTACCGCCTTGGGTGCAGGGAGAAAGGAGAGATCGGCGGTTGTTGACGACTGCGATCACGGATTGCTTAGCTCCACTTTTTCGTCAGTAGCCGCGATTGGAGCGATTGTGTGTGACAAAGGGGCTCCTGAAGCAAGGTAGTTTCCGAATGCAAGTTTGATAAACTCGACTGACCGCATGACCCCGTTTTTAAACCATCAAACGCCTCATTCTCATTTCCAATCAATCCTGAAACACCAACACCACCACCACCCACACCACCCCTTCGTCCACTTCCGACCCTCCGGCCCCCTGTTCCTGTCCATGTTTCCCGGCCTGCGGCCTTCCATGCATGCATGATCTGATGGCTTTGCTTGCTCGCTTGCCTTGATTCGACACTGGAAATTCTCAAACGGACCCCTTGTTGGCCTGTCTCACTGTTGCGTTCCCGTGTCGTCCATCCACAATGTGTTCCGTGACCACCTGCCCATGAATGGCTTGATTGATCTCGCACGTTTATTGCCCCGATTTCCGACACACACTCGCTCACACACAATCTTGCATGTTGATGTTGTGGTGCAGCAGCCAGCCTGTCCCGCTTGCTCTTCGATTCGACCGCACATCCCCCTCTTTTTCAAGACTCTGCCGGTGCACCTTGTTTGCAACACATATCTACCAGCTCGTCCCCCATCCCACACCCTTTGGCCCCACAAAAGTCTTGAGTTGGATCTCGACACTTGTCTTTCAACGCAACTACGAAAAACGATTGCAAGTCTGCTTGCCAAGGCCCCGCCAAGAATAGCAAGTTCGATGCTCAGCATGACCTTTGACTCCATTTCGTCTCCAACCATGCCAACTTTCAACACCAACGCTTCAAGTTGCAGCGGGAGAGGTGTGGTCACACAAGCAGCCGCGGATCACCCTTGCAGCAGTACCAGCAGCAATGACACGTCACCGTCTGGCTCCAGTTCCAACATGCATTCGTCTGCATCTTCATCTGCATCTGCGTCGTTTGCAGCAGCCCCTGCTCAAGTCGGCGGCGCCCATGGCCAGCAGCAGCAGCCGGCCCGCTCACTGTCGCTCAACTTCCAGCATCTCAAGGTTTGTCATGGCCTCGATGTCGATTCGACGCATTCTTTCTTCTGTTCGACTCCCTCATCACCACTGCTTCCTTGTGCTCCCTATTCTGGCGGCTCGCGCCCGCATTCTCGACACTGCACCGATTCCAACGATTCCACTGCTTCCTTGTGTGATGCCATTTTGAATTCTCACCACCGCCTTGCTTGTCCCGTTTTACCCCTTTCTGCTGCGTCTGTGACCGCCTTCCCAACCGGCTCGGATTCCTCCTCCTCCTCCTACCTGTGTGCTGCGCGCGGCGATTCCCCCGCTTTCTTGTATCAGTTACATCACCATCACCACCATTCCCAAGGCCTGCCCAACCAGCAGCACCAGCTTTCCCACAGCAACGGCCTCGCGCAAGACTCGCACCAAGCGCCGCTCGCGTCACCTGGAATCTTCTCGCTCGAGCAACTCCTCAACTCGTCCCGCCTGTCAACGGCACCAGCGTCAAGTACCAGCAGCACCCCAACTTCGCCAGCAACCCCGCAACTGCACTCGTTCCCGCACCAGCAGTTCGACCCGTCAACCACCGGTGCCACAACCATGCTGTCGTCACCCATTGAATCTGCCGGCCTGAGCCACGGCGACATGAGTGCGTGGATTGCCAGCACCATGCACGAGCAGATGGCCACGAGCGGGATGTTGCTCCATCATGATCACGGCGCGTCGTCGTCGTCGTCGTCGTCGGCGTCGTCTTCATCGGGCCAGGTCGTCGGTGCCAACGTAGACGTGCTCGATCATTTCATGCACTACACGGCAGCGTACCCAGAAGTCCATGTCAATGGGCTTGGGCTCGTGGACGAGTCGCTCGTGTGTCTCGCGTCGCCCATTGTCGATCACCACCAGGATCAGGGCTTGTCTTCGCCGTTGGTGGCTATCAACATGTCGGCGTCGTCGACTGCGTCAGTGGGAGCTGGCGCTGGAGATGGGGCGTTTGCCGGTGCGCAGCCCGGCGTGCTTCCAAACCATTTGCTCTGGCATCCCCAAGTCCACGGCTCGGCGGGGACTGCGATGGCATCCTCGAGCGACCCGGGGTGCACATACAGCTTGCCGTCGCCCGTGCCGTCGACGCGGTCATCCACGGGCCCCGCTGACCAGCAGCAGCAAGCAATCGTCAAGCCCAGCACGCTTGGGTACAAGGGCAGCCCCCCGCCTTCGGACTTGTGGTCACTGCCGCTCAAGTCGTCGCTCGATCTTGATGTGTTTTCGCACGGGTCCGTCATGTCCTCGGCGCCCACGTCGCCGTCCATGCGCATGATGACGTTTGCCGTGGACCCGGAGGTGATCAAGCAGGCACTCTTGATGCAGGTTGGCTCAAATTCGGGATCGGATTCATCTGTGGGCCCGTCGCCATTGTCGGCCTCGTCGTCGTCGCCCACTATGCCTGCTCCGTCGAGTGAAGGTGGCTCCGAGTGCATGGATTTGCAGGCCTTGTTCAGCAATGGCGGCAGCAACAGTGCCCAGGTCGGCGGCTCGGCCGCTGCTGACGTGGACATGAACGACTCGCCGCCGTCGCCTCCTGCGACCCCCATGGTGGTAAACCCAAAGCAAGCTCATGAAGACCAGCAGCAGCAAGTCCAGTTCCAAGCTCCTCGCTATCCCAACCAAGCTCCGATGCCCATGCCCGCAGTCTCAAGACCCCCCTTGTCGGTATCCAGCAGCACCTACTCGAGCACAGACCTCACCTCGCCTGTCTTGCCGTCGCCCATGACTGCCGCATTCCTGCTGGCTCAGCAAACCCCGCTTCCACCGACCCCGACCACGCCCAGCGGCGCATTCGACGGGAATGCGGCAGCATCTTCGGGAGCATCCTTGGGCGCCTCGTCGTCCAACCTGGTCAGCTATCCCGAGACGCTTCCGGCGCCGACCAAGCTGTGCCCCGCACCCGTTCGCCGCCCGCGCATGCGCAAGCGGTCGACGCTGTCTGGCGACGACGGCATGGGCGGGTCCTCGCCCGTTCCGCACCATCACCCGTACGCGCAGCACGGGATGGTTGCCATCAGCAACGCGGCCGTCTCGACGGGCTTGCACACTGGACCTTCGAGTCCCGTGACACCCACCATTTCCGAACACCCAGCGTCTCCGACCGTGGCATCTTCACCGCACTTGTCAGCTCTGCTCGCGTCCGGCACGGACGAGACAGGCAACCCGACCACGTCCAAGCTCTACACGTGCATCAAGTGCGACAAGTCATTCAAGCGCAAGGCCGACTGTGTGCGGCACGCGCGTGTCCACACGGGCGAAAAGCCGTACCGGTGCCCGTGCGGCGAGTCGTTTGCCCGGCAAGACGCTCTGCGTCGGCATCAGAGCAAGGCCCCGCTCGAGACCACGTGTCGCATGGCGCTCCTGAATGGCGGCGTGTTGCCTGCGGCGTTTTCCGGCGACGATGGTGTGCACTTGTCACCTGGGTTGACGGTTGTGGGCGGGCGGCCGGTTACCAGTTTGGATCGGAGTCCGGCGGCATTGGCGTGTGTGGTTGCGCTTGCACCCGCACCGGCCAGGGAGTAGATGAGCGCGTCGTTGCCCCTTGTTGTTTTGCTTTTCCTATTTGCCCTACCTATCTGACCATTTGCTTTCGCACCTTTGTGTCCATTGCCCCCTCTGACCTACTACTCTTACGACTACCAACTATGACCAACTTGTGTTTTCCCTTCGTTTTCTCATGCTAGCTCGCAGGTAGCTTGTTATCATCCATCTGATCCATGCTCTTTCTCGATTGTTTTGTTCTTTTGTGTCTTGCTCTCATTGCTGCTCCGCTTTTTTGCTT
Organism: Catenaria anguillulae PL171; assembly: GCA_002102555.1. Taxonomy (NCBI): domain Eukaryota; kingdom Fungi; phylum Blastocladiomycota; class Blastocladiomycetes; order Blastocladiales; family Catenariaceae; genus Catenaria; species Catenaria anguillulae. The sequence goes on from MCFL01000015.1 coordinate 265,462, forward strand.
CTACCCCATCTTACCTGTCCCAGTCATCTATCTATTCGAATTGATATTCCTCTTTATAGACCCTTCCATACGAACGCACCCTTCGTCCTTGTCCTGGTGTCACTCAACTTGAACTAGTCGTGACACGTTGAGCACAACAGGGCCACACCCTATCGATTTCACTCCGTTAATACATGTGTACCTTCATAAGTACACAGTGGCCGCGGCTAAGTTGCATCCAGCGTCGCCAGGAGTTAACATGGAAAGCTGCCTCGACCTGTGCAGCACATTAACCAGCACTCCATTCTATTTCTGCTCTACTTTCTATGTTTTTGTTGTATGACGTGCTGGTCCCTCATTTTCATTGTTTCCTTTCATGTGCCTTTGTTGAGGACGTGATCTTTCATGTATTTGCGGGCGACATTTGATGCAACTATGAATTCGTTCGTATGTTGACCGGGCCTGCGCGCGTAAAGCATCAACTGCCATGGGCACTACTCACATCACGATTACAATTCACCGTGCCCCGCCTCGTTGCCATCCCCGTCCTCGTCACCCTTTACTGGCTCATCCCCACATGCCGCGGGTGTCACAAACGTCATGACATACTCGCACTTGTTGGGCTCGCCCACACCCTTGACCTCCTCCTTATCACCGCACTCGAGGTTCACCTTGACACTCCGAGCGGGCCCATTCCAACACGTGGCCCCATTTTCAAACACCCAGGCCGAGTTGTTGTCAACCCACTTGCCCCAATTACCCAAGTTGTTTCCGTATGACTGGCCAGTGGGCTTTTGCTCGGCATTCTTGAACGGACACAGCTCGTACGTGTACTCGCCCATGTTGACCGAATAGCACTTGTCGATGTAGGCCGCGTAGGCGGCCTCGGGGCCGACATCCACCGAGGTGGCGGTGCGCAGCTTGTCGCGGGTGGATTCGAGGTCGCGTTGCTTGGATTCGGCGTCCCAGACGGCCTGGCGGGCGGACTCGACGGCTGCGTTGGATCGAGCGAGAAACGGTCAGTGATAATCAAAACGTCGGCGAGGTTGCAATGAAGAAGACACTCGCACCTTTCTTTGCAACGTCCAAGGGGGTTACTGGTTTGGGCGCAATCAGTCCATACAAGAGGAATCGAGCACGGTCAACAAACGAAGCTACATCCACCCAGGTCGTCAATATCATAGATCGAATCGCATCAAGCCATTAGGAAAACGTACACTCGGCCGTCAATGCCACATCCCCCGGGCCAGCTCCAGTGTTCGTTGGCACATCCCCCAACGCCTTCAAATCCTCATCACTCACGGCCCACCTCGCACTTTGGAACTCGCGCTCCAACTCTGCCACAGCCTCTTCGCCCTTATCCGAGGTCTTGAACTTGTTCATGGCCTCGTCCATTCCGCCCACGGCACGCTGCAGCCTGTCCACGAGCTGTGCCAAGCTCGACGGGCTAAACTTGCCGAGGCGCGTGTCGTGTTCGGTGGCGCGGCGCTCGTCTTCCTCTGCGGCGTCGCGCTTGGCGCGCAGCGAGGCCAGGTCGGATTCGAGCGATTTCAAGTCGGATTCCACGGTGGCGAGTTGGGCGACGCGGTCGGATTTGGATTTGGCGGCGGTGGCGCGGTACTCTTGCTTGATGCGGAAGCCCTGTTTTGTACAAAATGAATGTTGGGATTGTGTCAGTGAACGGTATGGCGTCCAAACCATGACAAGTAGAATCGTATCGTACTGCCTTGCGCTTCCGCTCCAGCGCCTCCATGTGCTCCCTGCGCTCCTTGCCCTTGGCCGCACACGTGTTGGGGCACTTGACTTTACCATCCACCTCGTCGGTGCCATCGCAGCACTCTGGGTCGCAAATGCCGTCATTGACGCGCGACGATGGCAAAAACGCAGGCAAATGACCCTTGTTGGCACAGTAAAACGTTCCATTGGGACACGCCGCCGTGCCCGGCTCGTCGCTGCCGTCGAGGCAGTCGCAATAGTCGTCGTTAACGGCCGAGAAGGGGATGAGGCGCGAGGGGGCTTTGATGCAGGCGAATTGGTTGTCCTTGGTGGGTTTGTAAAGGGCGGCCTCTAAAGGATGCAGACGAGATCAGGTGGTTGATCGGAAGAAACATTACATGGATAAAACCGTGGATAGGTGACGGACTTGATCTTGGGATTCCACGGGGTAGTGCAGCGGCGTCGCCAGTGTTGGAAGACGACGCAATCACTGTGTCGGCGCAAGAGGCGGCGAGCAAGAGCGCGGCAGCGGTGGCGGCGACCGCCAGGGTCACGGTAAGTGCATGAGATGGACGCTGAGGCTTCATTTTTTTATACATCATTGGCGGTCGTCATGGGCATCGGGGAAAGGGCAAAGCAGTGGCAGCACAGCGTGAGACTGACGGGTGCAAGCTGCCAAGTCTGGAGACGTGTCACATGACCCCACGCAGCTCTGGAATGCACTCGCCCGGATCGACCTTGCACATCGCCTCGCCGCCAATGCTTCCAGTGCAACTCGAATCAATACCAACACCGATACCGTCCCACGGCCAACGACGCATTGCCCCGCCCAGCCGCCGCAGACCTCACGACGCATCGCCCACAAAAATGAAAACCAACCAAGTGCTCATGTGCCTCGTGCACGCCTTCCTCGTCGAGCAGGGCAAGGCGGACGCTGCAAAGGCCCTCGGTCTCAGCGACGCCGACATCAAAGCCGTCACGGGCAAGTATGCGCCCCTGACCGAAGTCGACCTCAAGTATGCCCTCCACTGCAGCCGCCTAGACAACTTAATAGCCAAGGATTTTAATGTCATTACTGACTGGCGGCTTTCGCATCCATTGTACTCTGGAACAGCCCCAAGGCCAACGGTGCCTCGTCCTCGAGTGAATCCTCTTCTTCCTCGTCCTCATCGTCGTCGAGCGGCTCGTCGTCGTCGTCTTCGTCTTCGTCGTCGTCTTCGTCGTCGTCTTCTTCCTCGTCGAGCTCTGATTCCAGCTCCGAGGCCGACAGCACACCGGCAGCGTCCAAGTCCAGCTCCGATGTCGAGATGAAGGAGGCTTCGGCTGAGTCTTCGTCATCGTCCAGCAGCAGCAGCTCTTCCTCTTCGAGCGATTCGTCCTCTTCGTCCTCGTCCAGTGAATCTGAGGACGAGAAGCCCGCTTCGCCCAAGAAGGCTGCCGTCGCATCGCCCAAGAAGGTTGTTGCACCACCTGCTTCGCCCAAGAAGGCCGAGATGAGCGATTCGTCGTCCTCGTCGTCTTCCTCCTCTTCCTCGGTATGCACTCCCATCATTCGCCAAGATCCTTGAAAGCGCATTGATTCTCACTTTAATGACTCGCGAATGCGTTTCTCCGTGATTTAGGACTCGTCCAGCTCGTCCTCGTCGTCCTCGTCCTCTGACAGCGACTCGGACTCTGAGCCCTCCAAGCCTGCTTCCCCCAGGAAGGTTGCTGCGTCGCCCAAGAAGGCTGCCACCCCCGTGAAGGCTACCCCTGCGTCGCCTGCCAAGAAGGCTGCCGAGAGTTCGGTGCGTCAACTGAATAGTCCCCAACTGCAATCATGGGCTGTAACATTGACATCAAATCTTGTATTCAATGACAGGACTCGAGCTCCTCGTCGTCGTCTGATTCGTCGTCGTCGTCATCGGTACGCCTCGTTACCACGCCAACAGTTGTCTTTCGACACCAACCACTCACTCAATGCCATGCGCCATCCTGCTGAATAGGACTCGAGCTCTTCGTCGTCGTCTGATTCGTCCTCGGACAGTGACTCTGAGCCCGCCGCGTCACCCAAGAAGGTTTCGCCGCCCTCGCCCAAGAAGATTGCGTCCCCCGTCAAGCCCGCATCGCCCACCAAGAAGGCCGCGTCTTCCGATTCGAGCTCGTCGTCCTCTTCGTCCTCCTCTGTACGGTCACTTTGCATTCGTTTTTCCACATTCTGCGTTTAGCTGACCGAGCTTCCCTTTTCTCAGGACTCGAGCTCGTCGTCCGACTCTTCTTCTTCTTCGTCTTCTTCGTCCGACAGCGACAGCGACTCGGACAAGATGGACGTTGACACGCCTGCTGCTCCGTCCCCCGCCAAGACCAACGGCGACGCCCCTGCCTCCCGCAAGCGCTCGCGCTCCGACTCGTCGTCTGGCTCGTCCTCGTTGTCGTCGGGCTCGTCTTCGTCTTCTTCGGGCTCGTCGTCCGACTCTGGCTCGCAGCAGCCGCAGCAAAAGAAGCCCCGCGTGCAAGAGCGGTTCCAGCGCGTCAATCCGGCCGAGGTGGAGTTTGCCAACGAGGCCGTCAAGGACAACTCGTACCGGTCGCATGGATCGTACGGCGACCGCGCACACCGCGACTTGGTGGTGACGCGCGGCAAGTCGTTCCGCGCAGAGAAGACAAAGAAGAAGAGAGGAAGTTACCGTGGCGGCGTCATTGATACCAGTGCAAACTGCATCAAGCTTGGCTCGGATTCCGAGTAAGGTGGTATTGGTTGGTGGTCGTGTAGATTTCTCTTTTCCTGGCGGTTTGATTTGTGTCCTTTATTGTTTCTCAGTTCCTAGTCCATAGGTTTCTCGATTACTTTGTTTCCCCTTGTCGGTGCTCTCATGCCATACTTCGTCCTTTGCCCAACTTGATACGTATTTGCATGTATTCGCCATCACTAGTGTTGACCAAGGAGGTTATTTACCGGCATTCATGCTCTCATCTTTGACGACGAGTGGCATGCATGGGAACGTCTCGCGAATATGGTCTGTCTGTCGACGTGTGCTGAGTGACCTCGACCGTTTCATGACTGTCTCCAATCAGGGCGCAAAACAACAATTCCATCCGGTCCCACATCCCTTCCCCTTCCCCTTCGCCGGCCGCATCCATGCGAGCCGCTGCTGAAGTGATCCAACTACCCATGCCATGCCAGTCACGCTAGCGTTTTCTCTTTTTGGTTGCATAGAAACGAATGCAATAATGCCACAGCAGTTGCCCTGATTCCATCCTTTGGCACTCGCCCGTGGCCAGGCCAACCTGATCCGCCACTGTCATCCTTCCTTCTCCCTCAATCTCGCTGACCTCTTCACCAACTCACTCGCCTGGCCGTCAAGACCTGAATCCCCCGCCGTCGTCCATCAACAAGTCGACATCGGCTTTGTTTCCACAGACTCTGTGACTCAAGACGCAACAAAGACAAGTAGACCCCTGCTACTCGTGCATCCATTGCGAGCACGCTAGACTGACAGCTGCAGACAAGCGTACAGTACTCACGTCAACATGGCCAGCCGACTTCATTTGGTCGCCGTCATCGGGGTCTTGGTGACACTCCTTTTCGTGACAGTTCCCATACTCGTGATCGCGTCGCCGTGTCCTGGATGCCCGATTCAAGCTGGCAGATCGAGTCGAGTCGGGGCTGCCAGCACGACGACTTGCCGAGTGCACACGGTCGCAAGCGGCGAGTATTGCTTCTTGATTGCCCAAAGGTTGGTGGAGCATGTCGTTACTTGACTCCACATCTTTAAGCAAAGGCTCACATGAGAACGGTCTTCGGTATCATGTTCATACCAGATACGGCCTCACCCTCAACCAGCTCCTCCAGTTCAACCCCGGCCTCGTGTGCAATCCGCTCATGATTGGCACTCGCCTGTGCGTGTCGCCTGGGGTGTTGCCACCCCTCTCAACAACAAGAACTACGACATCTGCCCGCTCAACAGCCACGTCGTCAATTCGCACGACGTCATCATCTTCGTCAACCCGGCCGACTTCGACCACCAGCTCCACATCCAGCAGGACCTCGACTGTCACGGTGACGCCCACAACCACGTCTCGGTCGACGACGACTTCATCGACGTTGGCTCCCACGCCCACGCCGCAGATTCCCACTGGAAACCCGGACGGCACATGCAAAGAGTACACGGTGGTTGCTGGCGACTATTGCTGGATCTTGAATGAGCGATGCGCAAATGGAATCAGTCGTGAGGCATTCAACGCCGTCAATCCCGGGGTTCGTTTCCTTTGAATACTGCCAGCATGGCACAAAAACATAATGCTTGACCTTACAAGCTGCATTTCCAGCTCAACTGCAACCCACTCGCCGTTGGACAGCGTGTCTGCTGCTCGAGCGGCCGACTTGGAATGGGATCTTCGACTTCGGCTCCCGCGCCGACAACTTCTTCCACGACGAGTTCACGTCCGCCCACAACCACGTCATCCTCAAGCACGTCCGTCCCAACTCCAACCTCGGTCCCACCTTCCTCCCCTTGCGCCACCACCGTTGTGCAACCAGGCGATACGTGCGCCTCCATCTCGTCTCGTACAGGCGTCAGTTCGGACAACCTCGTCCGCTTCAACCTCGGCAAAACCTGGCTCTTTTCCGGCTGCAACGCGCTTCTTGCCGGCTCGCGCATCTGCATTTCCGAAGGCACGTCGCCGCTCCCGCCGTCCAATCCCGCACTCGAATGCGGCATGGAATCGGTCGGCAACAAGACGTGTCCGCTCAACACATGTTGCTCGCGTTTCGGGTACTGTGGAACCACGGCCGACTTTTGTACGGCGGATCCGGCAGGTGTGCTGGGCCGTGGGTGTCAGAGCAACTGCGGGTTGACGCCGCCGCCCGAGGCGTACCGGTGTAATGATGGGGTGATGCGGTATTCCGTTGGGTATTACGAGTCGTGGGCTGAGGGCAGAGCTTGTCATGCTGTCAGGGTCGAAGATTTGGATGTGGCGACTTACACACACTTGATTTGTACGTCCCGTTCGGATCGGACAAGCCTAACACTGCATCAATTCATGCAGTAAACTCACAATTATTGTCTGTAGACTCGTTTGCCGTCATTGATGCTCAATTTGGGCTGGCGCTCGAGTCGGCGGCACAGGTTTCCCAACTTCAACGGTTCGTTGCTCACGTCAAGCAAAGCAACCCGTTAACAAAAGCGGTTATCGCAGGTACGGCCTGTTTTTTTTTTGCGCTGTACAACTCGCACATGATTTGAGCAAGAAGCTCATTGCTCTTCTTCCGGCTTGGCGTATTTCAATAGTTGGCGGCTGGTCATTCAACGACCCAGGCCCAACCCAATTCCGCTTCAGCGATATGATCTCATCTGCCTCGACTCGCTCCACGTTTATCCAATCCGCTCTCCGTTTCCTGCAACTCTACCAACTCGACGGCCTTGACATTGACTTTGAATACCCCGTCGCACCCGAGCGCGGCGGTCGGCCACAAGATCTGGACAACTACCTGTACCTCGTCCGCGAACTGCGCCAAGCATTTGGGTCACGGTACTCGCTGTCAATTGCCGCGCCAGCAGGCTACTACTACCTCAAGGGCTTCCGGATCGGCGAAATGGCGTCCTACCTCGATTATGTCATGTCCATGACCTACGACTTGCACGGCGCATTTGATTTCGGTGCATCGTCCGTCATGATGTCGCACACAAACATATCCGATGTGCGCGCGGCCGTCAATTTGGCGCTCAAGGCTGGCGTCCCGTCAAACAAGTTTGTCATGGGCCTGGCGTTTTACGGGCGTTCGTTCAGGCAGGCCAGTCCGACGTGCAGTCGGCCGGGGTGCGCGTTTGCCAATCCGGCACTGGGCGTTGCCGAACCGGGACGGTGCACGCGTGAGGCGGGCATCATTTCGTATCGCGAGATTGACGAGATTGTGCGCAGTGGGGCCGCGAGGGACAATTTCTTTGACGAGGGGAGCTGGTCGCAGATCACAACGTACGGGGCGTATTCGTGGGTGGCATATGACACACCAGAGTCGGTCAGGAGGAGGTTGGGGTACGCGCGGGAACAGTGTTTGGGCGGGTCGGGCGTGTGGGCTGTGGATTTGGATTCAGCCTCGGGTGGGTTGGCCGGGGCCATTCGGCAGGCGAGAGCACGGCGACGGCGTAAGGTCATTCATGGTGGGGAGCGTTACTCAGTGTACAATGTGACTGTGGTGAACTTGCGCTTTTTTGTTCCTTGCTCGCAATTCGATTCCGTGTTGTCACTCACCCATTCTTGGCTCGCACGATTCTCATTTCTGCTTTTCATGACTTTCATCTCGTGTGTGGTATTCACTCTTTGGCACTTGACTTTGCTCACTTTGATTCCTTTCCTCGTCGCTCACCCCGAAACACAATCTATGTTGGCAAACGGTCGCATTGTGCTCACCGACAAGAACCACGACCTCGGGAGTCTCGAAAAGACAATGAGGGACGAGGGGCATGTCGTACTCGCCATGCAGACGATTGATGAGCTCAGGCTGCTCATGGCCCTCATCCGCATGCGGTGCGTCATGGCCGTTCAATAGATACTTTCGTGAACGATTTCATTGCACAATAAAAAACAGAAAAGAACTGGAACATCTTAGTACATGAAGCAAAGAGAGCTAAAACTAAAACACATTGCACACGGCCGCAGCAAACTCACCCGCGTGGGAAATGGTCACCTTGACTCCTTGTGCGCCAACCGCCTCACGCGCTTTGTCGGCCATTCCCGACAACCGCACAACCGGCACGCCCGAATCGGCGGCTGCCACAACCTCAATATCAATCAGAGGCGCACCTGCACCTTGCGTCAACACCTTTGACGCATCTACCGAACTCAAGGCCTTGACCACAGCCTCCTTGGCAGCCCACCGGCCGGCAAACGACGCGGCCGGATCCGGACGCGACATGCAGTACTTGATTTCGGCGGGAGTAAAGTTGCGCTCGATAAAGGTTTGCTTCGAGTCGAGGTCGGCAAACACCGAGACGAGCTCAATATCGACGCCAACACCTTGCGCGTTCGACGTGTTGCTCGTGGATTCGGCGCCGCTCGCGAGTGCTTGACGCAAAAACGCTTGCTGCTCGTCCACGACCAACTTTTCCACTTGCTTGCTGCCATGATCCATGTTGGCAAACGTGTAGGCCTGCGCCTTGGGGTCCCAATCGGCACGCGCAAGAGGGTCAAGGTACACGCGCGACTCCTGGGCCGATGTGTAGGGCGCAGCATTCTTGACTTGAACGAAATCACACGCGCCCGTGAGCGTGTCGTGCCAGTACCGGTACGACTTTGCTTGGCGCACGGCGCGCTTAGCCGCATACTGCTCGTACACGGTCTCGGAGAGCGTGGCAAGCACAAAGTACGGATGGAGCACGAGCAATTCGCCGCCGACTTGGCCAAACCCAAACGACTTGAGCAGCGCGGCCTTGACACCGTCGGTTTGCATGGACACGGACGGGAACAAGATGTTGGAAAACTTTTGCAGCTGCGGGTCAATGTTGTCGGCGTTGCGGTTGCCAGGCACAATACCCGTGGCGAGCACTTGCAAAACACCATTGAGCATCCAGGCCGCGGCGGCACCCTTGGGATGGCCCGTCAGATACTTTTGGAAGATGGCGGGCACAGGGTTACCCTTGGACCGGCCCAGGTGAGCCAGCTGGTTGTGCACGACCTCGGACTCGTTCTTGTCGTTGGCCTTGGTGCCCGTGCCGTGGAATGAGGCAACACCAATATCGTCCACATTGAGACCCCACACGGCAAGCGCACCGCGAAGCGGAGCAATCGTCGGGTCGCGCGTCCAAAACTCGTTGCCCCACATGTTGAGCACCGACTTGCGCTGGCGGGCCGCGTCGCGCTCGAGAGCGTTGCGGCGCTCGGCAAGGAATGCGTCACGCTGGTCCTGTGGCAACTGCTGAGCTTCTTGAACAACCTCGTCGACCTCGTCTTGGAGCCACTCGGCGATTTGGCGCAAGTGCCGGTCAATCTGCTTCTTGCGGTAGGCAAAGTCCATGCAGCGGGGCGAGAATGTGGTAGGGACCTGACGCGCGGTCGTAAGAATACCTTGGCCGGGGGCAGGGATACTGCGACCTTGCTTGTCCGTGGCCGTGTTGGAAATGGCAACCACACCATAGATTGGCACGGCCATTTCGACAGCGACCGAGGCGCTCATGAGAATTTGAATACCGGACCCTTGCGATTCCATGAACCCGCTACATCAATTTGGGGTCATTCAGTGAGTTGAACTGATGTGTCAGAGGCAAGTCCAGAAGGGTGGCAGAGTAGCGTACCCGCGAGTGTTGGTCGTCGGCCTGCACATTTCCTTGGGGGTACGGCCCATGGCCAGCTCGGCGTCGGCGCTCGACGTGGCCTTCATGTTGGCAAACTCGTAACTGCCCTCCTCTTGGAAGTCATCGAAACTATGAAATGTTATGGCATGAAAGCGTGAGCATCAGAAGACACACAAGACGCAGGCATCATGGGAAATGAAAATGAAGACGAACCCGCCGACGATGACAATCTTGGCCTTGCCCGACTGAATCGTGTCGACACCAATCTCGACCGACTCGACAGCGGTAGCGCAGGCACCGACGGGCGTCTTGATGGGACCACTTGACGAGAGCAAGAGCAAGTTGACCCAGGCGGCCATGGTCTAGAAATCTCGCACATTTGCGGTGAGCACGCGGGTGCGCCCAGGAATGAATCAAGTCGAGTGGAGTGACGTACATTGATGAAACTCTCTTGAAGAATGTCATTCTGGACGGGGCGGTCAAGGAAGCGCTCGCGGAAGATGCGGCGATTAGCCATCATGCCACCGACACCAGAACCAGACGTGTTGCCAACCTCGGTCACATGCACATACTAGATGGCAAAAGAGGAGCGAAGTACGTCAGCAACAAGGAAGAAGTGCTGGCCGAAGATTCGCAAAAAGAAATGTACCTTGTAAAACTCGTATGGATCCGTGATACCACTGTTCACCAACGCCTCGACGGTACTGACGAGCACGTACAAGGTAATGGGATCCACTTGCTGGCAAATGTCCTCAGGCACACCATAGCGACGAGCAGACCAGCCCGTCGGGATCTGGCCAGCAACGAGACGGTCAAAGCGGAGCGCCTTGGGCACAAACAAGGTTGCGGCCTTCTTGAGCGTCACCAGCCACTGGCCCGACTCGAGCTCCTTGATGGCGCACTTTTCGGGTCCGTGCTCATGCAAGAACCGGTGGGCCTCCTCCGTGGACGCCTCAAAAGGCGCCAAGTCCTCGTTGAGCACAATCTCTTGCAGCAAGGTCTTCTTTTCCGGGTTGTACCCATCAAACAGCTGCGGCTCAATGAAGCGAATACCCGAGTGCTTGAGAATCCGCTGCTCGTACTTGGCCTTGATTTCGGCATCCTTGACGGGCGAGCCCGTCTCTGCGTCGACCCAACCCGAATACTGTTGCCCGTTGACGTTGCCGCGATGGAACTTGATCAAGCCCATGATCCACGCCATCTCGATTGCGCCCTCCAACGACAAGTTGCCCTGCGCCTCCATTTCCCAGCGGGTGCGGGCGTTGCCGTACGGACCTACTTCTCCGAAACCGGTAATGACAACAACACGGTCGAGGTCAACCATGCCCTGCAAATGGCCAAGTTGCGTGTGCAAGTCCTTGTACTCGGGCAGCGTCGGGAAGTCAAAGGTGAGGTTGGCGCGCGGCGTCACCGTCAATGGCTGCTTGGCCGGCTCGACGGCATTCTTGTCCACAGCTTGGTCGCGCAACACGGCCTGGCGCACCTCGGAGTCGCCCAACAACTTGGTGCGCAGCTCGTTGACACGCTCCTTGAGGTTGGCCAGCTTGTTCATGCGACCGGCAAGGTCAACGTGGAGTGCTTCCTCTTGACTGAGACGGACAATCTTGGGGTGCATGAGCGCAAGCAGGTTGAACGACATTTCGATGGTCGAGAACGTGTACACGCCCAAGTCCTCAATGCCTTGCGACACGAGGTTGTTGCTCGACATGAGACCGGTACCACGGGTCCATCCAATCACGGCGCCGATAATGCACAAGTATTCGCTCCACGACTCGGAGTCCCAGCGGTTGAGCAATGTCTCGAGGGCAATCTTGCTCTCGCCGTACAAGCCGTCGCCACCAAAGGTACCATGGTTGGGCGAAAGGGGCAGCAGCACATGTGCGGGGCGGGTCGTCACGTCGCGTGCCCGCTTCTCTTGAACAATGTAGCCGAGCAGACGGAACAAGTTGGTGAGCATGAGCCGATGGGCAAGCTCCGAGCGCGAGTCAATGTCGGTCAACTCGCGGCCATTCTCGCTGATGGCAGCAAACGGCACCACAAAGTCGAGATCCCACTTGAGCTCGTTGTACACGTACTGGACGAGACGCTGCGTATCTGTGGCACTGCCGGCATTGAAGGGCACAATCACCAACGCACTGCCACGACTGCCGTGCTGCTCAAAGATGCTGCGGTAGTGTTGCGTCACCTCGGGCGAGAAGGAACTCGTCGTCACCACGACCTTGGCACTGGCACTGAGCGCGCCCTTGAGCACGGCAGCACCGATCGAGTCGCGGCCGCAGCCCGTGATGAGCATGGTCTTGTTGGCGAGCGTCAGGCCTTGCTCGGCAATGTCGGACATGACGTCAAACAGCACCTTGGTCTTGCTGGCCGACTCGGTCCAGTCGCACCCAACGCGCTCCTTGATGTGCAAGTGATGCTCCTTTTGCATCTTGTCCACATACGACGCCATCTTGCGGATCCCGTCGCGCTGCACCTCGGCGTACTCGAGCTTGCCGTCGGCCGTCATGACCGTGCTGGGACCCGTGGGCACCTCAACGTACTTGTAAATCGGGTTGGCCTCGAGCACGTCTTTGCAGTTGGCTACCAGCTCTTTGCCGAGACGGCGCACGAGCTCGTAGTTCTTGGCATCGACCTCGACAAAGAAGGGCAAGTGGTTGTCGAGCCAGTTCTCCATGAATTCGATCACGGCCGGGTCGGCACGGTTCATGACGTGCAAGCACTGGGCAATGATGACACGATCGACCTCGCGCAATCGGCCAAAGATGATGTCGTAGAAGAGACTGAGCACGTGCTGGCGGACCCAGTTCCACGACGAGTCGAAGTGACGGGCCTTGCGCGGGTCAAACATGGGTTGGATACCTTGTGCGTAAAAGTCACCGTGTTCGGCAACCCACAGATCGAGCTGTTGCTGAAGGGTCTCAATCGACTTGGCCTGAGCTTGAGCAATACCGGCCGAGGCATGCAAGTCCATATCGAGCGCCGAGGCGAGCGCATTGAGCTGCGACGTCCACAGTTGTTGCTGGCTCGCAAACAAGGCCTTGAGTTGAGCGGCTGACAGGGCCGGCGCGGCACCACCCGATCCACCTGCACCCGATCCACTTGCGGCGCGGTATTGGACGCCCGTCTGCTGAGCGTATGCCTGGGCAACGGTACCGAGCCATTTCTTGGCCTCGTCCTCATTGCCCAAACGCGACCCGGGCTCCATGGTCGCTCCCATGAGCAGAAGTGCGTCGGCACGGAGCGGCCCAAGACCAAAAGTGGCGGCGAGATGTTCCTTGACTTGAGTCATGGTGAAACCACCAGGCATCTTGGCCGAGATGAGCTTTGCGACAACACTGGATGTGTGCTTGCCGAGGCCGGCGACCGTAATTTGGCCGGCGAGTTCTTCGAGCGGAGTTTCCTCGGCACGCTCGGGAATGGACCCAATCTCCTTTTGCAAATCGCCCAGAATCTCATTTTGCATGGTCGACTTGCCACCAACAAGGTCCTTGACACTCTTGGACAGCGGGATCTCGGCCAAGGGCTTCTTGAGCTTTTGCGCAATGATGGCGGCGAGGAGCAACTTGGATGAAATAGGCTCGTCGGCAATGGCCTCGGCAGCGGCACCGCCAGCAGGAGCTGCAGCCACTGGAGTCGCAGCGGTGGAGACTTGACCCGTCCCGGCTTCGGGGACGGAAGCAGCCAAGGTTGAAGTTGCAGCAACTGCGACAGACTCCTCTGGTGCATCCTCGATCTTGTAGTAAATCTCTTGCTGGTTGCGCGAGTAGCTGAGCACCGAACGACGGAACGTGAGTGCATCGTCGTAGGCCGTGTAAGCGAGCTTGAGTGTACGCTCAGCCATGCCAGCGAGCGTCGATGACGGGCCCACTTCAATGACACGCTCCACCTTGAAATCGGCAAACAAGACGTCCTGGGTCTCGATCCAACGCACGGCCGACGCAAACTGGTACGCCAACAATTCAATGAGCAACGTGTGCGCAGCAATCTGCTTGGCCTCGGGCGTGTCAACGCGCAAGTCGGCGAGCAAGTCACGAGCACGGGCGAGTCGGTTGATCTGCGACGGCTTGAATGTACTCGCGCGACACGCAGAATGGCTTGGCCGTGAGGTTGGGAATGTAGCGGCCCTCGAGACGCTGCGAGTGAATGTACTCGGGCTTGAGCTTGCTGCGCAGGTAGTTGCGGAAGGGACCGACACCGGGACGCAAGAAGGACGAGTGGAAGGGCACGTCGATGCCAGCCAGCGGAATGGTTGCGTGGCCGCGGACGAGTTCCATGGACTTGAGGTCAGTGGTGCGGAGCATCTCCTCAAGCTTGGCCTGATCATAGACACCGCGAGCCAGAGCGTTGATGACGAGCGTCAACCCGTTGAGGCCTTGCAAGTCACCGGCGACGACGTACTGCCACGCCTTGACATTGTAGTTGACGATTTCGAGCAAGCTGCCGGTAATGTTGCGAACGTGGGTCACGAGCTCAATGAGATCGGCCTCCTTGAAGAACTTGTGCACACGGGCTGGGTTGACTGCACACATGCCATAGTTGGAACTGCCATCGGGGCCACGGATCACGGCGTTTTGCATGCTCAAGCCGCGGTAAAAGACAATCTCACGAGGCCTCCACGGGCAAGACATCGGCGACCGAAGCCAGCGCAGCGTACTCGCCGAGCGAATGGCCCGCAAATGGGCAGTCGCGCGGAATCAACCCACTCGCCTCCATGTCGGCAAAGGCCGCCTTTTCCACCAAAGTCAAAGCCGGCTGCGTAAACTGGGTCGCGTAGAGAAGACCTTGCGGCGCACGGAACGTGTACGACTCGGTGTCCTCGGTGATGGTTGGAAACAAGGACTTGGTCTCAATCTTGCCATCCAATCCCACGGCCTGGTACGTCATGGCCCGGTAGTTGGCGCGGATTTGACGCCCGCGCTTGCCGCCAAAGTGAACGGTCAAACTGAGCGGGTTGGTTCGCACAATTTCGAGAATCGAGAATCCAAACTCGCGCTTGAAATGCGCATCGGCGCGGTCCCAAATCTCGCGCGCCACGGGCGACGACTTGTACAAGTCTTGGCCCATGCCCACCTCTTGCGACCCTTGGCCCGTGAACACAAAGCATGTCGACGCTTGTGCAACATGAGAGGTACCCTTGAGGATCACACGCCCATCAGCCTTGGCCGTCGTGAGCACCTCGATGATCTTGCGGCCGTTTTGCATGCCGACGTGGCGGAGCGTGGTGAGCAGCTCGGTGGTTGGGGCACACATGTCAACAAACTCGACAGCAAACGACAAGACGCGCGTGGGCTGGTTCTCGGCAGCGTGCAACTCGACGACACGGCGGGCCATTGCACTGGTCCACATGCCGTGCGTGATAGTGGCGGGGAGGCCAGCGAGCTCGGCAACTAGCGGGTTGGTGTGAATTGGGTTGAAGTCTCCCGACACGGACGCGTATGCCGCGTTGGATGTGGGCGCGCTGACCGAGGACGCGTGCACCTTGTACCCGTTGCCGTCAAACATGCACGGCTGCTCGACCGTCTCGCCACCGAGGCGCTGCAGCATGGTGACCACGGGCGAGGTTTGAATGGCGAGCGGATGGTCGCAGACAAAATCAACCGACCCGACCGTGTGAACTTGCTCCATGTGCACTTGCTCAATGACGCCGGTCGTGTGCATGGACGCAAACATGGCGCTGCTCTGGTACTCGACATGAGTCTTGAGGCGGAACACGAGCGTGGTGCCCACAGCAATCGGGGCCGGGATCTGCTCGTTGAACTGGACGTACTCCTTGGACTTGAGCACTGCCAAGTCTTGCGGACGGCGCAGGGTGAGTTGCACCGGCTCCTCCTCAACGTTGTCAAAGGTGCGGTGGTAATCGTCGAATGCGCCGCGCACAAAGAACGACGACGTGACTTCGACGAGCGCCTCGGTCTTGGACGCAAGCACGCGTGACAAGACGCCCTTGACGGTGATCTTTTTGCCCGTGGGCGTGTTGGTCATGGACACGACCTCGGCATCAGTCCGGATCTGGTCGCCGGCGTACACGAGCGAACCAGGCACCAGCACCTTGAAAGAGTTGTTGAGGTGCACGAGCTTGAGCAAATCACCGTCAACGAGACCCGAGAAGAGGGGCTGCACAACTGCCTTCCACCCAGCGACAATGGCGTAGTCGAGCGGCGCAGCCAGGCGGTCTTGACCCTTGTCAACGAATTGCTCGGCATCTATCAACGAATGTTAAAGAACAAGACGAGTCAGAAACTGATGAAATTGGCTCCGCAGTCGTGGAATTTAGTCGTACCATTACCGACAACCTTGCAAAAGCGGACAATCGCATCACGCGAAACGGTGTGCTGTGCGGAGTACGACCGGACTTCGGTATCCACAACATCGGTCGACCAGAGCGCTGCATAAAAGTCCTTGATGCGCCGGTTGCGGCCTTCAAGCTTTTCGCGAATCAACGCAAACGGCGTGCTCGGCGAATACACAAACGACAGCACCAAATCGGCACGCTGCTCGTCGTACACATGCGTCAGGGTCACAGCAATCTCGGACGTATTGACGAGACGAATCGACATGGCCATGCCGCGGGGCTCGTTGAGTTGCACACTGAGCTCGCTCGGCGAGACACTGGTGATCATGCCAGTGCGCGGCGTGAGCAGGCGCGGCAAGTAATTGTCCATGAGCATGCGGCCTTGCACAATGTGCGGCGACAAGATAAGGGCACGCAACCAAGCGGGAGCATGCGCGCACACGGTGGCCATCCACGACTCGTGCGACGGCAACTTATCGGCGGTGGAAGCGAGCTCGAACACGCGCTTGGGCCCCGAAATGGACACGACCATGTTCTTGGTCGACGGGCGCGACGGCAGCATGAAGTTGGTTAAGTACTCGCGCTTGGGCACCTTGGACTCGTCACCGGCATAGTAGCGCTTGAAGACGGCGGCAATGTGGCCGTCGCGGACCGTGTCGAGAATCTCCTTGGCGGGGATGTTGGCCTTGTTGGCGTACTTTGTGGCGACGGGACCTTGCAAAATGCAAACGCGTTGCGGGTCCTCGTCAACGACGGCCTCGACAAACTCGGACTGCCACAGCGAGTCCTTCTTGTACCACGACTCGAGCGCCTCGTCAATCACGGGCACAAAAGGCACGGGCTTGCGAATGGGTGACGAAAAGGCCGTGAGCAGGTAGAACACGTCCTCGGTCGTGAGCAATTGCGACTCGGTACGCGGGAAGTTGGCCAAGAATTCCTCCACAACAGGGCGCGGGTCCGACTTGAGCGCAATCGGGTCGAGCGTACTGACCACCTTGGCAGCAGCACCACCCTTGGTCGTGGCGGGCGGTGGGGTGAACCGTTCCTCGACACGCAACAGGACGTCCATGAGCAGCGAGCCGTACGACGGATCGATCCACCGCGACAACTTGGGCAAATACGTCAGCTCAACGAGCCGGTTGACCACCTCGGCATACGTCATGTCGGCCAAATCCATGGCCACAGATCCGTTGGCCTTTTTGCCAAACCACACGCGGTGTGCGTCCTTGTTCAAGCGGTCGATAATGTAGGCCTTCTTTTCGCGCAACACGGCAATACGCTTGTCCTTTGGCAACGTGAACACGGTATCATCGAGTTCCTTCCACAACATCATACCACGCGTCGCCACCTTGTGGATGGGCTCGCCCAACTCGGACCGCACAGTAATGATACCGCCCGTCGGTTTGGTGTACGACTGCTCCCAGTTGGCCTCGTCGTCCACACCGGGGCACGCAACAATCAAATCCTTGACCACGTCCGATGTCTTTGCTTCCTTGGCCACCATCATGCGCGACCCGAAAAGCACAGCATCAAACGGCATGCGCGGGCGGTTGAAGGCAAGGGACCAGTCGCCCGTCATGTACGGCAACGTGTCGTCAACACCGCCGAATCCAGACCCAGCGACCAACACGAGGTTGCGGCACCGACGAATGGCGGCATAGTGCTCAAGAATGGGCGCGTGCATGTCCTCAAACGAGTGATGTCCACCGGCGCGCCCGCCAGTCCACTGCAAAATGATGGGAATCGACGGGTGGCGCTCGGCAATACGCACGACTTGCAAGATGGTATCTGCGGATCCGGGCTTGAACGCAATATGCTTGATGCCACACGACGCGAGCGTGGTCACGATTTCGCCGGCAACGTCAGGCGACGGCACACCAGCAGCAACACACACGCCCTCGACAGGGTACCCTTCACGGCGCAAGGCCTGCACAAGCGGGTACTGGAAGCTCCACTGGCGCGCATTCAAAAACATCATGTTGAGCGTGATAGCGTTGCCCGGCTCGACGCGCGACATGACGTACTTGACCTTGTCGCGCAACATGGCCTCGGAGAAATGCCCGCCTCCGGCCAACTCAATGTGGTAGCCGGCGTTGAGCACAGCGGAAACAAAGTCGCCAGACACGGTCGTGGGCGTCATGCCTGCCACCATCACGGGGGGCTTGCCAATCAACCGAGTAAACTTTGTGTCCAAATGCACCTGGTTACCAATGCGCGTCAGACGAGGGCGGTACTCGACCTCCCAAAAGGCACCAAATACGACGGCGTCCTTGCTGGCGTTGAGAAGCGCAGAGAGACCTTGCATGCCCGGCACGTCACGGAGCTCGGGAACTGCAATCACTTGGGCGCCTGAACCTTCCTTGTTGCGCAAAATGAGAGAGCCGACGCCGTTGGCGCCGCCGGGACCAAAGTCGACAAAATGTGTGGCTGCGGCCGAGCCGGAGGTGGCGAGCTCCCAGTCAACGGGACGGGCACAAATTTCGGATGCGAGAAAGAGCGGAAGCGAGTCGATCGAGACCATGGAGCGGACGTCTTGGCCTGCAATGCCATGTATCCGTGGTAAGTTTAGGCTTTCCACTGATCGGCTGTCGTGAGTGAAAAGATGGGGCGTACCAAGCTCAGACGAATACAGCGCCACCTTCAACTGCCCCTTGCTCATTTTCACGCCCAAAATCGCCTCATCGGCCGACTCGAGAATGTCTCTGATCCGATCCACGGCAGGCGCCAAGTACGGCGAATGGAACGGCGCAGACATGGGCAAAAAGCGAGCCGAAAACTTGATGCCGCGCTTACCAAATGGCACGCGTGACTCGTCCTTGCCCGCGGGCGTGCGAGCCTTGCGCAACCTCAAGCACAATCCGTACAAGGACTGAGGTGGGCCAGCCACAACAACATTCTTGGGCCCATTGACCAGCGCAACGTACACTTGCTTGTCGGCAGGCAAGTGGCGGTTGGTCTCCTTGATGTGGTCACGCAGGGCCTTGAGCGGGAGCGCGCCAGAGACGGCAAGCATGGGCGAAGGTGTGCCTTCGCCATTGTCCTGTGCATCCTTTGTGATGCGCGGCGGGACAGAGGTGGGCGGGTAAACCAGGGTCGATTGCGTACCAACGTGGAAGAGCAACGTCAGAGCTTGAAGGGCCGAGTTGGTAAAGGACTCGTCCGAATCGGCGGTCGAAAGAACGACAGCGGGGATGATGCCTTGAGAGTGGCCAGTCACAGCTACAGATTCAGAGACACTTTCCTGTCAGTTCCATGAACACGTGGTGCGGTCAGCAGCAACAGCGAATGTACCAGAGAACCACTGATCCCTCGCCTCGGCAAACGACACCCCCGCTGTCTTGACCACAACCAAATACCACGCCAGCTGTGCCAGCCCAATCAACGGCAACGACACACTGGCGCCAATCAAGTACTCGTCATCGGGCGTGGCCTTGCCCGACTCGATCCACGTGCGCACACCAATTCCATTGGCAAACAGACTGCGCACATCGGGCTGGGATGCGGCCACCAGCTTGCGCAAGTGTGCGTCGGCCACATCAATAAACTCGCCGACGAGCGGCGCATACGCATCAGACAAATGCCTCAGTTCGTCCAGGTACGCTGTGCCATTGCCCTGGCCGCCAAACACAGCAAACACGCTCGGCTTGCGTGCGAGATCGCCGTGAAGCGCTTGGTTAAACACGGCGGGCTTGGGCGGCGCAACAAGCGCCAGCACTGTGTCGCGCAATTCGCCCGAAGGCAAGTAGCGAGCCAGCGTCGAGATGGCAGAGTAGTACACCTTGAGTGCGCGCTGGGCTAGCGCCGCAGAATGGGCCACTGCCGCGACATGAATGTTGTTGTCGGCGAGATACCGCGCATGGAGCTCGACAATGAGGTGGCGAAGCACGGGAAGTGCTGCGAGTGATTTGAGCGGTACATGGGCGGCGGTCGTGGGCAAGGCCGAAGTCGCCGATGATTCGGCCGTGCTGGCCGGCGACGCGGCGTCAGATTCGTGAGCCAGATCGGCAGTCGATGTGCCTGTGGCAGCCACGGCGCGGCACACCTTGTCGACGGCATCGACAATGCCGATGAAAACGTCAAATTGGGACACATCTTGGGTGTCGGCAGAAATGCCCAGATCGGCGGGGCCAGCCTGGATTGCTTCCTCGGCAATGTAGAAGAGATCCTGCGGCAAAACCAGCGCTATTTCGTGGCCGTGGCGCGAAATGGCAAGTTGGCGTGTGGGAGGAGCCGGAACGGTCCCCGGAGCATTGGTTGGGGTTTGCGATTGTTGGATGATTGCCATTGTTGAAGCTGGGAACAAGCAGCCAATGAATGGTCAGCACGGCTGGAAGAGCGACGCGAGCACGGGTGTCAGAAGCGTGCGTACAGTGTGCGATTTACAGACGAGAACGCCGATTGGTGGGGGAGAAGATGTATAGTATGTAGATGTCAGGGTAAGGGCAATGGAAACCTGAATGACGGACACTGAAGTCGTGAGTTTTGCGGGCTGGGTGCGGGGCGCAGGTGAGAGGCAGGTGACGGGCGTACACTCCGAGTACAGTGGCAACTTTTTTCGGGCTCGACTGTACGTGTATGCGGGGATCGCGGCTCAGTACGGCGGCGGCGAATGCAGGATGGGCTGGCGCTGGCAGACGGATGTAGGTGATGGGCGACACAGGGTCTGTATTGTTGAGGAACAGGTCAGCGCGGTTGAGGGTGAGAGACACGGCACTGAACGAGGGGCAGGCGCCGCTTTGAGGGAGGGATCAATCAGCATATGGTGAGGGATGGGCGTACATGTGCAGTGCAGATAGATACAGCAACAAATCGAGGCTGAGGGCAATAGCTGGACGGGCAGAGCTTGGATTAAAAATGCCAACAAGTCGCAACCCGAGATCGAAAGTATGGGGGAAAATCTGTGCGGCAGGCTGAGAACGCGTGTGAGTGGATTCCGTAGAACTCGCACTTGGAGGTTGGGAAATTTTCTCAGGATTGAGCAAAGGATCAGGCCAGACAGGGCACGCATGTGGCGGTCCCGGGTCGTTGACCCACAACAGCATGACATTCATATCTCTCAGTAAACGTGCTCCCCCAACCTGCCTCAAGTCCACCTCGATGGTGAGCGAAGTGCTTCGGACAAGCCTGGATGACATGGCCGCCAGTGGATTCCGGCAAGGACTGTCAAGCTCGGTGAGCGCAGCGATGGGACATTCATTCTTGAGAGCTTGATAAATTCGAAAGGCCAAATTTGACCAGTTTACCAATGGCGTTCGTGGCTCATGCGAATCGCTTGGCACACGCATTTATCGATGGAGCTAAGCGGCGCGCTCCGACCACTGTTAAATGTTGAGGCGGGGAATCAAAAGTTGGGGGAGGTCGTGATTGGGCGGCTTGATCAAGAGAGAAGTGTTGGGGCAATTCCTCCGCGATTGGGAGCTAGGTAGATAAGTGCTGTATGGTCCGACACCAACCGGCCGCATCTGGGCCAGAGTTGTGATGCTTGGTGGCATGAGGCGGCAGTTCTCAATGCGCATTCATTTGGTACAGTTGCTGGCATGCTGCATCCCAACACACCGAGGTTGCCTCTCATCGTGTGAGATGGCGCAACGGATCAAGGGTTTTCGGGAGAGGGCTAGGGATCATGCTCTGTGATGGTCAGGCCATGCCGGCCGGACAGAAGCACGCCTAGCCTGCACGGAGGCAACAGCATTGACATCAGTGGCCAGATAGTCAGGCTGTCTGAACGCATCACGCGAGGGGGAAGAAGTGGAGGGAAAAGAGCGTTCGGAAAAACAGAAAGCATCTGGAAGCGTGTTCTAGAGTCGATGCAACGTTTTCGAGACTGGGCACCAGATGCGCGGAGTGATGTGTTGGAGCGCTCACCGCTTGCATGCGCCAATCAGCGTTGTGCGGGGGATTGGGGCAGCTGCTGCCGATCACGATTTTGGCCTTGGCTTCTGGGGGAGAGACAGAGACATCAGTCCAGCTCCTGCACTGCGACCCTTTGCACTCTCACCACATGCACGCAATCCATGAATTCCCGCCGAGAGCATCATTCGCCTCCTCGCCGCAAGGCCTACTCCTAACCAACCCCACCCTTGCGCCGCCATTGCTGCCCGAATTGTTGATTCCAACGAGCCATCGGCGTCTGGATGCAATTTCCAGAGCTTTCTTCTCTTCCCTAGACATTCCCTGCCGTACCCGTCACTTTGCCTGTAAAGCCCCTTGCCTTCCACTGTTGGCTGCCGCTGTGTGGTGATCCGGCTCTTCCAAGTTTTGGGGCATCCCTCTCCGCTCGCCTTTCGTGTCCGCAATCTTTGCTCGTGCTTGTGCGTGTCCCACTTCCCATCGCTCATCGCTCCTCAGCGCTGCAACACTGCCAC
Source organism: Catenaria anguillulae PL171 (assembly GCA_002102555.1). NCBI lineage: Eukaryota > Fungi > Blastocladiomycota > Blastocladiomycetes > Blastocladiales > Catenariaceae > Catenaria > Catenaria anguillulae. Next base: position 288,084 of record MCFL01000015.1, read on the forward strand.
CCGCCACATTCCGGATCCTCGATACATAGTGCCGTCCCTCACCCGGCTGTTATATCCCGTCCATTCCCCGTTTCCCTCACCCCCGGCGCACTTTCAGTCCTTCGTTCCCACCGGTCCATCTCTGTACTTTGATCGTTGGCATCCCTTTATCCAACGCCAAAGTCTCACTTGCCGCCTCCGCCAAGTTCATTCTAGACTCTTGTAGCAACCAGTCGAGTGTCTTTCAACCCAACCCAACGCTTGTACATTTACCGTCACTTGCGCGCGCCAGATCTTTCCTTCCGCGCTCCTTCCTTCCCTCATCATGACCCGCAACCCTACTACCACGGCCGTCGCCGCCGCCGCAAACATGAACCGTCGCAACAGCGTCCGGACGTCCGTCTCTGCTGTCCGCGAGTTTGTCGAAACCAATGGCGGCACCCGCGCCATTGAGAGCGTGTTGATTGCCAATAACGGCATTGCCGCTGGTACGCTTGTCGCAATGTCTTCCGTTTGCTGTGCATCGCGGGATACTCACATTTGCCTCCTTTGAAATGTACCATGACATGCAACAGTCAAGGAAATCCGCTCGGTCCGCAAATGGGCCTACGAAACCTTTGGCGACGAGTCGCTCATCAAATTCACTGTCATGGCCACGCCCGAGGATCTCTCGCACAATGCGGAATACATTCGCATGGCCGACCACTTCATTCCTGTGCCCGGTGGGTCAAACAACAACAATTACAAGAATGTCGACTTGATTGTCGAGCTTGCCGAACGCACTGGGGTGGACGCCGTGTGGGCCGGATGGGGCCACGCTTCCGAGGATCCGAGGTTGCCCGACCGTCTCCACGAGAAGGGTATTGTCTTCATCGGTCCGCCCGGAAACGCCATGCGCGCCTTGGGCGACAAGATTTCCAGTACCATTGTTGCGCAATCCGCAGAGGTACCGTGCATGGGGTGGTCTGGCAACGGCATCACCACCGACAACAGGAACGCCGACGGATACATTGATGTTCCTCAAGATTTGTATTTGAAGGCCTGCGTTACCAACGTTGAGCAGGCGATTGAAAAGGCGGACGAGGTCGGGTATCCGCTCATGGTACGTATCCGGCTAATTCTCTTCGTCCTTGATTCACCTGGATTTACCTTGCTGACGCCTTTCAATATCAATTGTGCAGATCAAAGCCTCGGAAGGTGGCGGTGGCAAGGGTATTCGTAAAGTCACGGATCCCTTAGACTTCCGCGCCGCCTACGCTCAAGTGGCCGCCGAAGTGCCCGGCTCGCCCATTTTCTTGATGCGATTGGCCCGCGGCGCTCGTCATTTGGAAGTCCAAATTCTCGCTGATGCTTACGGCAACGTCATTTCCCTTTTCGGCCGCGATTGCTCGGTGCAGCGTCGCCATCAAGTTCGTATCCAATTTCTTTTCTTCTTCCTTCATATGACTACTGACATGCGTTATATTCCCTGCAACCAGAAAATCATCGAGGAGGCTCCCGTCACGATTGCCGAGCCCGATGTGTTTGAAAAAATGGAAATGTCGGCCGTGCGCTTGGCCCAACTCGTTGGCTACGTCAATGCCGGTACCGTCGAGTTCTTGTACGACCCCGAGTCGAAAGAGTTTTACTTTTTGGAGCTCAACCCCCGGCTTCAGTACGTTTCTGTCACCATACATGTGACCCACATTGACATCGTGCACGCTGACCTTCATGCGCCCCACACCAAAAAACAACAGAGTCGAGCATCCCACGACCGAAATCGTGTCGGGTGTCAACATCCCAGCCGCTCAGCTCCAAGTCGCCATGGGCATCCCCCTGCACCGAATCCCGCACATCCGCCTGCTCTACGGCCTGCAACCGCACACGACCTCAGACATCGACTTCCACTTTTCCAACCCGACCTCGGCCACCATCCAGCGCCGCCCAGCACCCACGGGCCACGTGATTGCCTGCCGTATCACTGCCGAAAACCCTGACGCGGGCTTTAAGCCGTCAGGCGGCCAACTCACCGAACTCAACTTCCGGTCGTCGACCGATGTGTGGGGCTACTTTTCTGTGTCTGCCAACGGTGGCCTGCACGAGTTTGCCGACTCGCAGTTTGGCCACGTGTTCGCCTATGGCCACGACCGCGCGGCCGCGCGTCGCAACATGATCATGGCGCTCAAGGAGCTGCGCATTCGCGGCGACTTCCGCACCACGGTCGAGTACCTCATCACGTTGCTCGAAACGGCCGAGTTTACCGAAAACGCGTTTTCCACGGAATGGCTCGATGCGCGGATTCAGGCAAAGATGACGGCCGAGCGGCCCGATCGGTGGGTTTCTGTAATTACGGGCGCAACCGTCATGGCTTCAATGCGGCAAGCGAGCAAAAGACGGCGTTCTTGCGCAGCTTGGAAAAGGGCCAGGTCCCGACGCTCGCCACAATCAAGCACACGTTCCCCGTGTCGTTTATTTTGGAGGGCGTGCGCTACGATGTGCGCGTGGTGATGGCGGCGCGTGATTTGCTTGTGCTCCGGCTCAACGGGTCGCATGTGGTCGTTCGCACACGCGGATTGCCCGATGGTGGCGTGCTCATCACGTATGCCGACAAGTCGCACGTTGTGTATGCCGCCGAAGAGGTGACGGGCACGAGGCTCACGGTCAATGGCAAGACGGTCGTGCTCGAAGAGGAGTCGGACCCCACCCAGTTGCGGTCGCCCAGCCCGGGTAAGCTCGTGAGGTGGTTGATTCCCGATGGCGGCCATGTGGCTGCGGGTCAAGCATATGCCGAGATCGAGGTCATGAAGATGATTATGCCGCTCGTTGCGACGGATTCGGGTTCGTTTGTTGGGTTCCGCAAGCAGCCCGGGTCGCCAATCACAGCAGGCGAGTTGTTGGGCACGCTCGAGTTGGACGACATGAGCCAAGTCAAGAAAGCCACGTTGTGCAAGGAAAAGTTCCCCACGGTCACCAGGGTCGCGTCCACAGGATTGGCTGGCACCAAGGCACATTTGCGGTACTTGGAGCTGCACGGTATTTTGGACCAGGCCATCGATGGGTATGCGACATTGTTTTCTCTGTCGCTCGATCTTCATTCTGCATTGTCTCACCGTTTCCTTGTGACCTACTTGATCATTTAGCTTTGAGCAAGTCTTGTCGCTGCCGTCACTCTTGGCCGAGTATGTCGAGGTCATGCACAAGCCCGAGCTTCCTTACTTGCACACCTTGTCCGTTTTCAGCAGCTTCCACGGTCGCCTGCCCAACGGCTTTGAGCCAAAGCTTGAGGACCTGCTCGCCCAAGAACCCGAATCCGCTGCGTTCCCGGCTCAACAACTCCTCGACATCCTTGCCGAGATTCCCGATCAGAACCTCGTCCAGCCACTCATTGACACGGTCAACTTGTACAAGGATGGTGCCGACGCACACACTGTCGCCGAAATCACTCGCTTGATCTCGCGTTTCATGGCTGGTGAGGCCTTGTTTGCGGCCGACGGCGAGCATTTGCATGTCGAAAAGACTGTGCTCGAGCTGCGCTCCCGCATGGATTCCGAGGCCCTGTACTGGACTTGCTTCTCGCGCTCGCGCTTGGGCTGGAAGTCGCAGTCGCTTGGCCATGTCCTTGACACCATTACCAAGCACCGTGACATTTTGACCAGTGCTGCCAACGCCCGTGACTGTTCACTGCTCTGCACCAACTGGCCGATCTCGGTGGCGTGACCGCCTCGGTGGCCCGTACCAAGGGCGGTGCCGTCTCGCAATCGATCCATTTGCGTGCTCGCTCGCTGCTCATCGCCTTGCAGTTGCCCGACTTTGAGGAGCGCCGCGTGCAACTCGCCGGCATTGTCGAAACCTTGTCCAACAAGGCCATCTCGCCCATTGATTACCCTGCTGCGAACGAGCTGCTCAACAGCCCCTTCACTATCTTTGACGTGCTCCCGGCCTTCTTCTTCAGTGACACGGTTTCCGAGTCGCAGCGATTGGTCGCACTCGACATGTACGTCCGCCGTGCGTACAACACGTACAAGGTGCATGCTGTCAAGCACCACACCGAGTTGGCGGTTCCCGCAGTCGAGTGGCACTTCCAGTTCCCGACGCACGACCTCGGGATCGGCAATGCGCGTGCCGTCAACCACGGTCTTCAGGGCGACTTGCGCACGGCCTCGGTCTCGGACATGACGCTCATGGTCAAGCGAGGCGACATTGGACCTGTTCGCATTGGCATGATGGCTGCGTTCACGGACGTGACGGAAATGCAAGCCAACTTGGCCTCGATCGTCAAGCTGTTCCCGCAAGTGCCCTCTCAGCAGCTCGGTCGAGCGCAGCCGTGGCATGTGCTCAATCTTGCCGTGCAAGCGCCCTCCCAACAAGACGGCAACGGCGCATGGCCCACCGCCAGTACCACGGCCGACGCCGAGCTGTCGTCCATGTTTGCTGCCCTTCTCAGCTCGTCCAAGGCCGCGCTTCGTGCCCGTGGTATTCGCCGCATCACCATTGTCGTGTACCGCACTGGCCAGTACCCGCGCTATTTCACGTACCGCGAGCGTCTCGACTTTGCCGAGGATGCAACCATCCGCCATATTGAGCCATCGCATGCTTTCCAGCTCGAGTTGCACCGCCTTGCAAAGTTCAACCTGCTTCCGCTCGCCACTCCAACCAACCGCGGCGTCCATGTGTACCATGCCACGGGCAAAGACAATGCGCTCGATTCGCGCTTCTTTGTGCGCGCGCTCGTCCGCCCTGGCAAGCTGGCGCCCAAGGCCGGGTACCGTGACACGGTTGAGTACTTGACTGCCGAGGCCGACGGTGTGCTCAACGACACGCTCAACGCTCTGGAGCTCGCTGCCGAGACGCACCGGGGACTGATTGCAACCACTTGTTCCTCAACTTCTTGCCCGAGCTGCCCGTGACGCCCGACGAGGTCCAAGACTCGATTGCTGGCTTTTTGACCCGCCACGGCAAGCGCATGTGGAAGCTGCGCATTACAAGCGCCGAGATCCGTTTCCTGTGCCTGCCCACGCCCGATGCCGAAACCTCGTCGCCGTCGACCGCCGTCACCTACCGCTTCTACGTGTCCAATGTCTCGGGTGTGCTCAAGGCCGAACGTTACCGTGAAGTGCCCGATGAGCCCTCTGGTAAGGTTATGCTGCATACCGAGTTCACCACGGCCGTTTCTGGCAAGGGTGAGCATCATTTGGCGCTGGCCGACCACGTGTACCTCAACAAGGAGCTGGTGCAGCCCAAGCGGTACCGCGCACACGTCATGGGCACCACCTACGTGTACGATTACCCAGACTTGTTCCGGGAGGCGCTCATGCGCCAATGGGCTCACTATCCGCACGTCCCGCGTCCCGCCGGTCCGCTCGTCGAGGCCCAAGAGCTCGTGTTGGGCGAGGATGGCCAGTTGCGCAAGGTGAATCGCCCGATCGGTACCAATACGTGTGGATGGTGGCGTGGCTCGTGGATCTCAAGACACCCGAATGCCCCAAGGGTCGCCAGCTCGTGCTGATTGCCAACGATATCACATATGCGATTGGTTCGTTTGGCCCGCAAGAGGACGAGGTGTTTGCTGCCGCGTCAAAGTACGCCCGTGACTTGGGTGTCCCGAGGATTTACGTGTCTGCCAACTCGGGTGCGCGCATTGGTCTTGCCGAGGAAGTGCTAGCTGCTTACCGGATTGCCTGGACTGACATCAACGACAAGGCCCAAGGATTCAAGTACTTGTACCTCACTCCTGAAGACCACGAGCGTTTGCGCGACAGTGTGACTGTGGAGCGTGTCGAAGACGAGTCGACGGGCGAGGTGCACATGAAGCTTATCGACGTGATTGGCATCAAGGATGGTCTCGGTGTGGAAAACCTCATGGGTTCTGGTTTGATTGCCGGTGAAACGTCGCTCGCATACGATGAGATCTTTACTGCCACGCTCGTTGCCTGCCGCTCGGTTGGTATCGGTGCCTACCTGGTCCGCCTTGGCCAGCGCGCCATCCAATGCGACGGCCAGCCCATCATTTTGACCGGTGCTGCTGCCCTCAACAAGGTCCTTGGCCGCGACGTGTACACTTCCAACCTGCAACTCGGCGGAGTACAAATCATGCACCGCAACGGCGTGTCGCACCTTACGTGCGTCGACCCGCTGCACGGCGTTGCCCAGCTCGTCCAATGGCTCTCGTACGTGCCCGCACACAAGGGCGCGTCGTTGCCCGTGCTCCGTGCCCCGCTTCTCTCTGGCTCGGCTGTCCCGCCCGTCATGTCCACGGCTTCGGGCGTCTTGTCGGCCATGTCGTCCACGACGGGTGACCGCCCCGCATCGCCCGCAAGAACCGAGCGCGAGTATGTGTTTGACGAGGCGGACCGCGACGTTGAGTTTGCACCACCAAGCAGCCGTACGATCCGCGCCACATGCTTCACGGCCACGCTGATGCCGAGTCGGGCACCTGGGTTGCCGGTTTCTTTGACCGCGGGTCGTGGATGGAAACCATGGACGGTTGGTCAAAGACAATTGTAGTTGGCCGAGGCCGCCTTGGCGGTGTGCCCTTGGGCGCTATTGCCGTCGAAACCCGCCCCGTTGAGTCTGTGATTCCGGCCGACCCAGCCAACCCAGACTCGTCCGAGCAGACCATGATTGAGCCGCCTGGTGTGTGGACACCCGCTTCGGCGTACAAGACGGCACAAGCCATCCGCGACCTTGGCCGTGAAGGCCTGCCACTCATGATCTTTGCCAACTGGCGTGGCTTCTCTGGTGGGCAGCGCGACATGTACGACGCGGTTCTCAAGTTTGGATCCTACATTGTCGATGCCCTGCGCGAGTACCCGTGCCCCGTGTTTGTGTACATTGTCCCACATGGCGAGTTGCGTGGTGGCGCGTGGGTCGTGTTGGACCCCAAGATTCACCAGGCCGGCGGTATGGAAATGTATGCCGATGTGACTGCTCGTGGGGTGTCTGGAGCCCGAGGGTATTGTGGAAATCAAGTACCGCAAGCCGCAGGTGTTGGCGACCATGGACCGCTTGGACGCCGAGTGCCGCCGGTGGAAGTCCAAGCTCAAGCCCACCGATTCGGCCACCTCGTTGACCGGCCCGAACGGCGGTAGCGGTGCTTCGGGTAGCAACAGCAGCAGCGATGACGACACTGTCGACTTGCAAGCGCGTCTCACCGAGCGCCAAGACAAGCTGTACCCAGTGTTCCATCAAGCGGCGCTCAAGTTTGCCGACTTGCACGACACACCTGGGCGCATGAAGGCCAAGGGCGCGATTCGCGCCGTGGTCGAGTGGCGCTCTGCCCGCCGCTTCTTCCACTGGCGCATCCGCCGGCGCGTTGCCGAGGACCGTTTGCGTGCCAAGATCGCGCGCGCGTCGCCCGACCTGTCGCGTGCCGAACAGGTCAAGCTGATGCACTCGTGGTTTGCCCTCGCACGCCCCGATGCTGCGTGGGACGACGGGACGGTCGCTTCAGATATTGTCGTTGCGCAGTGGCTCGAAGCTGCTGACGAGATGCAGAGCGACGTCGGCAAGTCTGTGCAGGCGAGCATTGATGCGCTCGAGACGGCGCATTTGGCTGCACTTGTTGCCAAGATTTTGCGCGACAAGCCCCAGGCTGCCGTGACTGGGTTGGCCCAAGCTTTGTTGGGCGGTGGTGCTGGCGGTCAAGGTGGGAATGCCCAGATGGGAGCCGCATTGGCGTCGTTTGCGCAGTTGGCGTCCGTTTTGCGTCAGTAAACATGTAGTTGTCTTTCTCGCTTCTCTTTGTTCTTGATTGTGTTTTTCGTGTGTACATTTGCCTTTGTCCCATTCTTGTTTCGTTGGTTGTGTGAATCCTTCATTACTTCATGTGTTTGTAAATCGATGTCCATCAGTGTGCGCGAATGGACAGACCGTCATACCGTCAGCACAACATCTTAACAGTGCAAAACCCACAGAAACTCAACACTCGATGCACACGCAAGTCACTGATTGTGCTCTCCTTTCACTGCATTTCTGCAACTCAACCGTTCCAAGCAGTCGAATGTCATTGCTGTAATACCATCATCGACATTGAACGAGTATGGAGTCACTCCATCCTTCACAATTCTGACCGCTTCCCACCTGCATCCGCACCTCCAGAAACGGCCGGCCCGTTCAGCTTGGACAAGTACGCCTTGCACCCATCAACACTGGGCACAATCGAGTTGGGCACACACGTGTACCAATCGCCCATGGGACACTTTGTTTCGAGCGCAGGCCGCACGCAGGGGCAGTCGCGGGGATCAACAACACAAATTTTGGACGTGGAGGCAGACGGTGAGGGCTGTGGGCAGATGTAGTCGGAACATTCTTTGTTTGGCAAGCATGATTTGGAAGGTGAGTGTTGTCTGTCCGTTGCATGCTCGCGAGCAGAAGATGTAAGTCCGCATGTACATACCGTTGGCATTGGTTGCGGATGAAGCTTGGCCGCGATCACCGGAACCATCGCGCTGCTGACCTTGGTTCTGGCCGCCGAAAAAGGTTTGGAAAAAGTCGAAAGCGGTCACTGGCTGAGCAATCATGGCAACCACCAGCACAATGGCGATGGCGGCGATCAGGAGGCGGTTGCCCACCTGGCGCCGGCGGGTAGCAAGCTGAGTCAGGCGAGAAGGGCGGGTAGCCGTCATGGTGAATGTACTGGGATGCATTTCATGGAGTGTTGAGCTGTTCTTTTCGGCCATTGGAGGCAGGACCGAAGCGGACCTTCGTTTACGTGGCGTTTGGAAAAAAACGTCGATCCAACCGCGACCACCACGAACGATATTGAATGAGTTCCCACTTCGCAGTATATACCCATATGCGGTACATATGACCTCACGGCCAGCCGTCCAACCAGCTTTCATGACCCAGCGCCATGGATCCAATGCCATCACATACGTCATCTTCGGTGACAGGTGCAGACACAAACACTGGCCCGAGACAACACTCTGGTCGCCTCCAAGCGCAAATCGAGCATGTCACTCGCTTGGCCGAAACTCGGGATCATGAAAACTTGAAAATCGCCCTCGAGTCGCGATCGGACCGCCTCACTCAAGTGATTGAAGCTGGTTCGTCCCGGCCTTCCGCCTTCGCCTCGCTCTTTCGAGGGCTGATCGGAGCAAGCATGTAGAACCCAGACATTGACGTGCCCCCGGGACAATATTCATACTAGCATTGCTCTTGCTGTACAAGAACCCGGATACTCGCAAGCAGTCCATGGAATGCCTCATCAACAATGCCACCAACTGGTTCTTTAACCAATTCTCGGCAACCCAATTCCTTACCACTCGATGGGAGTACTTGCCGCTGGACGTGATTTCCATCACCTTGTTTGCGCTTGACATCGCGCTCGACACCCGCCCAGTGCTGGAACGTGCCCTCGCCGTGGCCGTAACCGCCGCTTGCGGGCTTTACTATCCATCGGCCCCCTTAAGCATCGGTCCCCCATCGGTCCCCTCAAGACCGATGCTTTACACACGTGATCAGTCGCTTAAGCATCGGTCTCTATGAAAGCCCAAGCCACTCCTGCGAGGCTGGAACCCCACCCTGACCGGCCACTCGCGGCCGGCCGCCCGTTGCAGCGCCAGGCAGGGTGAGGAGGGCCAGAAAAGGACCGTTGTCGGACCAAGCTGGACCACTGTAGGACCAAAGTATTATAGGCCAGGTTTCATCTGCTTATACAACACCATGTACATTGAATGTCCCAGCAACGCATTCCCCACACTCTGGCGCACCTCCTCGTACTCTCGCCGTCCCGATGTGACGACTTCACCCGACCGTCGGCCGCCGAGCCCCTTCATGATCTGCTGTGGGAGGAGGAACCACGCGAGCCCAATCTAAGCATACTGGGCATCGTGTGCGCTGGAGACCACGCAGCAAGTCTGGGCAAGAGATGAGTGTCTTTCGACCTTTGTATTGTAATTTGAACGGACAATTGCCGCTTTTCCAGCGCAATCAAGATGCACTCGTCACCTCATCCCACGTCCGACTCCACTTTTCCATCCACCCATGAGCCGCCAGGGCTCATCATGACCTATCCCACCGCTCATCCACGCACTAACCACCTCCTCAACGATACTCACTCCTTGCTCTCCGACACGTGCTCGCCTTTGACCCCTTCTCCCCACCTAACCGTCCATGCCACGATTGAGCCAATCTTAGGCTTTCAAATTTGTACAAACTGACGTCATGATTCGAAAATGCAGGGCCATCCGCTATTCCAGCGACTTCTGCCTGTGGCCACGCGATGGATAACCATGTCACCGCCCACCCGCCCCGCCCGTCCAATGGCGGCGCGACCGACCTCGTGGCTACCTTGCCAGTGCATCCCGGGGGGCCAAGCTATCGCGCTCGCCCGCTCTCGCTATTGTCCGGTTCGCACGTCGATGCTGGCAAGTCGCCTTGCTTCACCGCCAACAAGCAGCGACATGTCACAATGCATAACGAAGGGTTCAACAAAACCCTCCAATCCGGGTCAGTGGTCGGAATCCCGCTGTGCGTTCGGCCCATTTGACTGCCGATGTCGATTCGCGGATAATGATTCCGGCGGATCGGCTGAACCGCAAACCGGTGTGGTGTCGAGCTTGGAAGGGTTGACAATGTAGGTGGCGCCTGGATGGGGATGAGTTGGGGCGTAGGTGACGATGGGAGGTTGTGCGTGGCGAGGGATAATCACGAAGGGTTTGATCGAGGGTGTCGTCGGTGTGTGTAAGGATGAGGTGTAGGAAGAGGAGTCAAAGGAGTGCTTATGGTGGTTGAAGAACATGAATAGGGTTGATGTTGAGGTTGAAACCTGAATACAGACCAGTGCCGAGCGATTGCCTTGACCCAATACATGCGTCCCTTTCCCGTTGTACGGACACTTTCGGCATAGTGGGGAATCAGCCGCTGTTTCGGTTGTCAAAGGATGAGAGCCAGGCTGTTGTTCCTCATGACATGCATATGGAACATGGCAGCGGACCGACGGTCGGGTGAAGTCGTCACATCGGGACGGCGAGAGTACGAGGAGGTGCGCCAGAGTGTGGGGAATGCGTTGCTGGGACATTCAATGTACATGGTGTTGTATAAGCAGATGAAACCTGGCCTATAATACTTTGGTCCTACAGTGGTCCAGCTTGGTCCGACAACGGTCCTTTTCTGGCCCTCCTCACCCTGCCTGGCGCTGCAACGGGCGGCCGGCCGCGAGTGGCCGGTCAGGGTGGGGTTCCAGCCTCGCAGGAGTGGCTTGGGCTTTCATAGAGACCGATGCTTAAGCGACTGATCACGTGTGTAAAGCATCGGTCTTGAGGGGACCGATGGGGGACCGATGCTTAAGGGGGCCGATGGATAGCGCGACCCGCCGCTTGCGAAGAAGGCGCGGTCGATCTGCTCGAAAAGTCTCTGCTGATCCCGCTCCTGGTTGACCCGCTGTTGCAGTCACACATGACGTTTGGTTTCATGAGCGAGTCCAGTCCAGTCGAATCGGTCAAGTCGTCCGCGCACGACTTGCCAAGTAACGTTCAATCGCTGCTCAACCAGGACGAGAGCTATTGTGCAATTGCCTTGGTCGCGTATCTCGTCTCACCAATCCTCCTGACACGGTTGGAATACCAGCCCTTCTTCACCTTCGACCGCCAGGACACGATCGAGCGATTGGCGCACCAATGCTTCGCCAGGTACAATGGCAGTAGAGTCATCGACCACGTTCCGCCTCAGTTGCGGGCGGCACTCGAGAAAGTCATGGATGTTGTTGCTCAAGGATCCGGGATCAAGTGTTCTGATCCAGCAGAGGCAGCAGCCATGATTCAGCGGGCTCAGGAGCGTATGGGTGTGGTGGACAAGGTAGATGCAAGGATACTTGGCAAACTGGTCAAGTAAGCCTCATATCACAGTGATTTCGCAAATCAGTTGCTCAATGCCGTATCTGCTCTTTCCTCAGTGGGAGGTTTACTTCGAATGAATGCGATACAACAAGGCTCGTTGATCGCGGCCGCCAGTCGAGTGCAAATGATCACTGGCAAAGAGGCTGGCTTGAACGGGGGCGATAACGTGGCCAATGATTGGCCTATTGACGACAAGCACACTATGCAATGCAGCCAATCAACCCGAATTGAAAGCACATAGCGTTACTCCCTCATGTTTGTCCCACGATCACCAACGCAGCCGCCCGCTGGACGAGCCCCCGCCGGATCAGGATCGGGATCACGGGCGTCACATCTTGACGCTCTCTTGACTGCAAAGTGGAATCTCGACAACTCGCCGCTGCCGCCTTGCCCATTCAAGGTCGTACCCACCGCTGCCAACGCTGATAGTGCTGGAGTTGCTGTTGATCATTACCGCTCTCCTTACTCTGCGCTCCTGGCAGCGGCCGCTGCAGGGCCTTCAAGTTGGTCGGCGAATGGCAGCGCTATTGATATTGATGCTTCAACAACCACTGCCGCCGCACATGTTGACCCAGATACAACACTGGCAGATCTGCTGGCCAGCTCGACTCTCTCAGCAGTGCCAGCAGCCCCACCTGCACCCGTGCCGGATCTAAACCTCGCCGCCCTTCAGCAAGAACTCGATCAAGCACGACTCGACCTCGGCTCGCTTCAGCGTGAAAACTCGTTTCTGCGATCCGCCTTGGATGCAGCCCAGCAGGACCTCCGCACGGCTGCCGATTCTCAGCCGCAATCCTCTGCTGCCGAGCAACCAAAGGAATGCACCCAATGCCAGGAATACGAATCCTACGTATCCCGACTCGAATCCGAATCCATCTTTATGCGCGAGCGCACCCGAGACCTGGCGCTCCAGGTCGACCAGCTGCGGGACCAACTGGACTCGCGACCGGCACCCAACGCAGGGACGTCTCGCGCCTCATCTCCCTCGCCAACCGCCCAGTCAACCATGATCGACCAAGCACAAATCTCGGCCCTGACCACCGTTAGCGACGAACTCAAACGCCAGCTGGACGCTGCCAACGAGCGTGTCCGCGCACTCGAATCCGCCGTGATCGACCGTGACCACGCTCTGGATACGCTCACGACCAACTTGCACCAGTTGAGATCCGATCGCGGCAACATCCAGTCGCAGCTCGAGTCTGTGCAGTCTGAGCGCGACACGTTGCATGACGAGCGCAACATGCTCATGGAACAACGCCGCGTGGTGATTGAAAAGTTTGACGAGCGAGTGCATGCCGAGGTTGGCGCGCGTATCAAGGAGGAAGTTGGGCGCCGGGTTGCACATGAGCTGGAGGCGAGGGTCAGGCAGGCCATGGAGGGCGCCCAGGTGGAGTTGGATAGTGCCGCGGTGCTGGTGAATGAGTTGGAGGCGGAGTTGGCCGCAGAAAAGACGGAGGCGGTACGGTTGCATCGGGCGAATGCAGGATTAGTTGAAGAAGTGGAAGCGCTCAAGGTATGTTACATGTATGGGGTACAACAGACGGGCTGCGGCTGACTGACCGCATCCTTTTGCATTCGTATTCAGCTCGCCTTGACCATGGAAAACAAGGAGGTTCATGCCCGAGAAGAGCAGCTGATGCGCGAGAATCACGATCTCCATGTGCGTGCGATTCCTCCTTGTCCAAATGCCTGTGCGCTCGCACACTCAAGTTCTCTTGCCGTCGGACTGACAATGCAGATGAAACTCGACCGAGCCCACTCGCAACTACGTGTCCTCCAATCCACCGTCGACCAAGTCATGAACTCGCCGGCAACGACCACGACCATGGCCTCCCCCGCTCTTGCGCGCACGCCGTACTCACCCTCAACAACCACCCGCCCCGGGTCTGTCTCCTTCCGCATCGACACCCCCACCTCGAATCCAACGAATGCCACGGCCGCCACCCACGTCCCTGCCGGACCCGGCTCGCCCACCCTGGCGCACCGCTCGCTCGCGCTCAACCACACAGCCTCACAACCCAACCTGCGCGCCGCCTACTATGCCAACGCCTCATCCAACGGCACTCCGTCATCCACATCCATGACCCTGCCGCGCTCACCCGCCCCCGGCGCCAGCCCGTACACACCGCACCAAGCCGCAGGACGCCCCTACTCGATGATCCAAGATGCATGGACCGAAGAAACGCCCGTGCGCAACGGGCCCACGCCCACAGGTGACTCGTCAGCATCTGGCCGGTCGACGCCTGCTCGGCCAATGTCCATGCTCACCCCATCGACCTCGACTTCGACGCAAGCCCCCGCCGCCGAGTCGAGGTTTTCCGACGCGAAATGGCGCCAGCAGGTCGAGACGGCAAGGCACCTTGAGTTGCAGCTGCGCGACCTGATTGCGCTAAAGGAGACGTTGCAGGGCGATTATTCGCGCGTGCCGTTGGCGGCAACCACCTTGAATCGCAGGCGCAAGGAGGAGTTGGAGGCAAAGCTGGACGAAGTTGAGAGGGAGATTGGGTCGGTGAGGAGGAGGCTGAAAACAATGAATTTCCTGTGATGCGACCAAGTTGGATGTTGTTGGGCGTGGCGGTGCTTCATGTGTCAACCCAAAAACAATATAAACGATGGAGTTGATGTGTTCAATTCTGTCTAGTTGGTGAAGACCATATATTCAAATACTTCACTCGTGACTTGCAGGGGAAAGACAGCAAGCGGAAGGAAAACTATTAAATGTGCAAAAGAGCAAGAACAAGACGGGGGGTGCGGAATCAATTGAAAATGGGAGGATCAAAGACAAAAATGTGTTGCATATTACTCACAAACGTTTGCCAAGTCGCCACATTCGCGTTCTTTCGTTGTCGAAGTTCATACAGCCGCAGGGTGGCAACTCAACTTCTGCAAACTGGCGATTTATCCAAGTATAAAAGGGTCGAAGACTGCAAGAGAATCACAAGAAGAACGCCGGGAAATTCAATTCCTGCCATTCGAGCGACGACCAAGGCCGGTCCATGGAGCAGCCATAGGTGTAGCAGGGGCTTGCGCCTGCACAACAGCTACACGCTTTGTGTACTTGCACTTGTCTTATGTGACAACCGTGCCGCGCGACGAGAACTCGTCAACCCACTCGGTCATGGCGTCGCGCATGAACCTCTGCAAAAGTGTACAAGCGAGTGAGCCAAGATTCCAATTCGAGATGGGGCGTGGTTGATGAGGTCGATTCGTACGATTGCGGCAAAACGGAAAAGGGTCGTGTCCGTATTGACGACGTCCAGCGTGCACGCCACGGCGAGCTGGCTGAGCTGCGCGTGCGTCAACTCGAGCGCTTCCCGAAAGGTTTGCGGGAACGGTTGCACTGGAGCGCCAACGGCGACCAGAGCAACAGCAACGCCAGCGCCATGGCCGCCTGGAAGATGCGGACCAAGGCCTGGAACGACTTTGAGGAGCGGGCGCCAGGGCATCTCACTTGATGCTTGGAAGTTGTAATCACGCAAGCGCGAATTGGCGTGATACAGATCCAGTGACTGGGCAATCGTCCAAGTCATGTCGCCCCGAAGATTGTGGACGTCATCACGAGGACCGCCGACCATGGCAGTCAAGTTTGCGACTTGGGCGTTGAGAGTCTCAAATTGTGCGTTGAACCCGGCAATCGCTTGGATTTGGGGGACCCCGGCAATCAAGTGCTGAAGGCGCTGGTGAGTCAAGATGCGCGTGACGGCATCGTTCACTTCCTCAACCCCGGCGACAACATGAACTCGGGCTTGCATCGTTTGAGGGCGTTTGGTGAGCTTGTGCAACCGCTTGAAGGTATGCGGCCTTTTGCGGGAACGCCGGCGGGGGAGGTGCCACAGGTTCGTTGTTTTGCGACGACGGGGTGACAGATTGGTGGTGCTTGTCGGACTGCTCAGTTCGGCGCATCACTCAAATGCCAGTCAGTTGTCCAGGGCTCGACGCCGACGAGACGAGTGAGAGGCAGGCCAAAGTACCAATCACTTGCAGCTCATACTTCATCTCCATGAACCCACTCTTCTGGATCCTTTCCATCCACGATTTCGTCGACCGTCGTGATCTTGATGATAACACCTGGTGCGTTTCAGAACCTTCAGAATAGGCTGAGGCGACAAAGATGTTGTGGTCGTGCAAGGCCTCAATGATGTTGCGGACTTGATCAAGATCCTCCTTCATGATTCTCTTGAGCGGCCCGCCCGCACCTGAGCCCGCCATACGGCCGCCGTCGCTCATGGCGTTGGCAGTCTTGATCGAGGTCTGGCTTAGCCAGAGAACTATGCTCGAGGGGGAGGACGGAGATAAGGGGCCACATACGCACCACTTGCGGATTGATGAAGTGGGAGAAATGCCCGCTCTGAAGTAAGTGATGCGAGCCATCATCGCCAGGACGCCGTCGCATGTGCAGAGCCGCTACCTTCGCGCTTGGCGACTGATGATCTTGTCCCATTCGGTCTCCGTTGGCTCCGGGTGACCTTGGCATTGACTTGCAAATGCCGGACGAGCGGCTCGCCCGCTTGGTAGCGTTGGGGCCGTGTGGATGGGGCACAAACGTCGACACAAAGGTCTGACAGGCGACGTCGCAAAACGGGATCATTGGCGGGGAAGGGACGGCAACGATGGGCAGAGGCGAAGCGGCCGTACCAAGAGTATAATCAGGCCGAGAGGAACATGATAAGTATCTAGGCAATCTTCGAATGCCTTGGGCGGAAAGCAGCAGCGCACTTCGCACATGGTTTGCACCGAAATCGGATTGCACTTGTTGAAGCCCAACACGGTCCAAGATCGAAGGGCCATGACCAGTAAGGATGGACGTTGTCTTGTCTCACACACGTCTGACGCCTGCTCCGAAAGTCCGAAAGTCCAAACCGCTGTCCGAGCGGTGCTGCGCATGCAATGAAAGCAATGAAAAGACATTCATCATGTTCACCTCCTTTGCCTTTACCCAACGTAGCAGCCCCTATGTTCCCGGGTTCCAAGTGGGCGTGGCATCTGGCTTGCGTCCTATGCGCGGCCGCCAAGATCAGCTCGACCGCAACGATTCACTATCGCACGTCACCTTTGTCCGCCCCCGTGAGCCAAAGGTCTTTGACCTGATTCGCAAGTTGCGTCTTTGGCGGCCCGATCCCGTCATTGGGATCAATGGAATCCAGAACCATGTTCCGCCGCCGCCATTCGAGGTTCCCCAGTCGCTCATTGACGATGCTGTTGCAAGATCGCAGTTGCCCAAGGCACCGCCGAAATACCGCAAGTATGCCAGTCTCCTGTATGTTCCGATGCATCTGTATATGTTCCTCATGTTCTGAGAAGAACTCACCAGCTTACCGCGAGATGCTAGGGCAGCATTTCAACCTGACGAATGGATCCCGCCGCTCCCTCAGGCACCACCTGCGGGCACGCCCGACCCGCAGTTGACACCATTCACTTTTCAGCATTCGGTTCAACAGGACTTTTCGGGCCTATCTCCAACGCAGCACAGCAAGATTGTTTGCAAGACGTTCTGCAATCCCTGGCTTCGAATGCGTCCGCACCAATTCCAACTTCCAAAGTCCTGGTTATCACGCCCAACAGCAACTTGACGATTTCTCCACTGATTGACAGATGGCATTCCTCGACCGCCTCGCCTCACAGACACTGTCGCGACTCTTCATCTTCAACAGGCGTGGACTCGGCTGACCCGCTTTGAAGTTGCCGTCATTCTATCCGAGATTCATGACCTTGACCTCAGCATTGTGCACCAGGTGCTTCCAGGTGCATCATGCTTTTGTCCCATTCCACTTCCATCCATGTGATCAAGAATTGACTCGTCGTCATACTTGCGTTATCGCCTAGATTACAAATACATGGCAGAGGCGGCCATCCGCAAATCTGGCGGGCACCACGACGTTCGCCACTGGCCTATTGGCGAGTATGTGCGCTCTCAAGCCGCCGCCAACCTCGCCTGGCCCACTCCGCCCTCAAACATTGCGCCCGCATCCAATGTTTCCGACCGCGGAACTCCATTCACGTGGGATCGATCGTTTGATGCAATGTTTGGCCACCTTAAGTGTAAGCAGCGGCATGCGATTGGCCTCAAGACTATTGGTGCGCATTGGTATGATATTCGTACGTGACCGTCTTTCTCTCTGTGCTGGGTATAATTTGCGAAACGAAGGCTGATTGCCGTGTCAACAACCATCCTTCAGACAAGACCCCACTTCCGCTTGAGCGCTCTCGCGAGCGATTGGAGGCGTACATGGTCCAAGCATGGGTTCGCCTGACAAGACACGAAGTGGCCGAAATGTTGTCTGAGGTTGGATCCATGTCCAACACTGATATCTTGGTCATTTTACCTGGTACGCATGTGTCATGCATCGGATGCCTCGTTCATGCTCTTCCAACACGAGATCTAAGAAAGAATGCTTGTCAAATTGGCAGATTTCCTTACGCTCATGGCCGAAATCAAAGCCGCAAAGGCCGCAAGAACGGCTGCGAGACCGCTCGTCATTGCGGCAGAAATCTGACAAAAGTGACGGCGGGACAGTGCGACGGACGTTGCGGAGTGGCGGCTTGCGACGTCAAGTAGTACTTGCGTTGAATGTCTCATTGTCTCACGTTGGTTCCCCCCTTCTCACTCCACCATAGCTCCTCTTTTGGCCGTTTGCGGAGAGCCGATCGGATGCATATGTGGCAGACACCCAGGATCAGGGCGTCAATGAGAAACGCATTGCCAACGCTCACCCGATGAAATTTTCCTTACACACTTGATGCATTCGAATGAGCCATAATCATGCCGCCGTCACTGGGATCCAGCTTTCGTGGCACGCTTCAGCGAGTCTCCAAGGTCTTGTCGGCGGTTGCCCATCTGCGCGGACCTGCTGACAAGATCCGCTTCTTAACCCAAGACCCAGACGCCCGATCCATTGTCCCGCTGCTGCGCTTTACTACAGACCCGAATGTCACGTTTGGCATCACCCGCAAAGTTGCCGAGAATGCCCTGAAATCGCCCACCGCTGTTCCCTCGAACGGCTCGAGCAGCTCGAGTGAGCCCACGTCAGTACAGGCTCTGTTGCAGGAGATGAACGAGGGCAAATGGTCTCGCCCATCGTTGCGTGATCCCATGCTGGGCCATTTGGCGACCAAGCACAAGCTGGATGCTGAAGATATCGAGACGCTGGTTCGGTTGTTGGATCGCAACCTCAAGGTCGGGCTGGGTCCCGCTCGCTGGCGCGAATTGCCGCTCACGATCGACCAGCAAAAGAAGTTGGATGCCATGTTGAGCAAGTCAACACAAACCCCAACGGCCGCGCATAGCCCGTCTACAGCCCCGAAACCATCCTCATCTGTCCCTAACAGCACATCGGTGCCGACGGTCGCTGCCTCAACGTCATCTTCTTTGTCGACTGCATTAAGGTTGACGACGTTTCCGGGCACTGCCCTTGGATATCCATTCAAGGGCAAGCTTGATCCCGCTGTGTACTTTGCTTCAAGGAAATTGGACGGAGTGCGTATGATTGCGACCGTGACTCTCGACTCATCGACACAAGCAGTAAAACCCACTGTCGAATGTTACTCGCGAACCGGAAAACCGCTCTCTGTGCCCGATGTTGTCGTCTCTGACCTTGCTCGGCTGTTTTCCTCTATCAATCCATCTGTATCCGACAACGGACTTTCCACCTGGGTCCTGGATGGCGAGTTGTGTGTTGCCGGCTCGAAACCGGGTGCCAGCGACGACTTTGACCGTGTGATATCCACCGTGCGCTCAACCCGCAACACCGCCAACGCATTCTCAACCGACATCCATTACTACATCTTTGACGCACTCACGCTCGCCGAATTCATGAGCAAATCATCTTCCCGCATCCTCTCAGACCGCCTTTCCACGTTGATCTCACGGGCATGCGCATCATCACCAACCATCTCCATCACTGTCGCGGAACTCGGCCCACATTCCTGGTCCACGCCAATCCCAAACACCTCGCACCTGCACCTCATGACGCACCAACGCATCCACGGCGCCACCGACGTGACCCACGTTGCCGACCTCATGCACCTGGCCCGCTCACAGGGTTGGGAAGGCCTGATTGTGCGTAAAGACGCCCCCTACCGCGGCGCCCGCCACAAGGACGTGCTCAAAGTCAAACACTTTGCCGATGCCGAATTCACCGTGGTGGGCGTCGACATTGACCCAGCGTTTCGGATCCCGCGGCCCATGCTTCCGCCCGTGCTTGGACCCGACCTTGCGCCCTACGTGCCGATGGCGGCGCACCATGCAAGTGAAAGTGTGGTAACGGCGCCGTATGCGAAGGCAGTGTGGGTGGATGTATCTGGCGGGCAACGTGTGGCGGTCGGGTCGGGCATGTCGCTTGTACAGAGGTTGGAGTGGGCCAGGTATCCTGAGCGCATTGTGGGCAGACAGGTCACGGTGCAGTATTTTGAGCAGACAAAGGATGGCAGTTTGAGGTTCCCGTCGCTCAAGGCCGTGTATGGGCCAGAGGGGAGGGATGTATAGTCTTGGCTCGATGTCACGCCAATGACGCCAATGTATGCACATTTCTACCATCAATCCAGCTTACACTTCCGTTATTGCGCTTCGGGTCCCAGGGACAGTTTCGTTTCCGCTCTTCCTCCTCGTCTCACGGGCGATCGCTGCGGATGTGGGTTGACATGAGGCCGTGCGGAACACATGAGGATTTGATAAATATCTGTATGTATGTGTGTGTATTTCTGTTGGAGGGTGTATAGCTAGCAGAGGCAGAAGGACAAGGGGAAAACAAAAGCGGGGAGATGCACAGCCAAAAAAAAGAGAGGGGGTGGAAGAAGGAATCACGAACGAAAACATAAACAAAGCAAAGCATTAGCGAGCATTGGATTCTCACGTTGAAAGCCAGGGAGGCGGAATTGGTCGATTGAATGGAGAAGGAAAGATGACCAGTCGACAGAGCGGATGTGGTGAATGATGGGAGCACAAGTAGCGGCGGCAAGTCGAAATGGGAAAGGTGATGTTGGAGGGAAATGGGGGTTGTGATCGATAAACATACAGCAGAGCCAACAACAACACGCCGAAAGAGTGAAAATGCAGAAAACTACCGAACGTGAATGTGCCCATGCCCCAAAATGGTCCGCCACGTGCGGCCAGACTCGGTATCCGTGACGCACACCTCCAACTCGACGCGCCCAAAGTAAATGGAAATGCTCAAATCCCGCTTTGACCAGTTTGCGTTTGCGCCGCCACCGCCAACTCCAGACGACGTGGATGGTGCTACCGACACCATCGAGTCCCGCGCGCTCCCATGGAAACTGCCACTGGACGGCGAATTTGGCGGATAGAATGGCCGCGCGTCAATTGTGACCCGGCCGAGGAAATCACACTTGTCACGCCTGGTATGCAACAACGGCCGCCTCACATCCGATGCGAAAATGTTAATGTCGGCCGTCCACGACCCTGGCGACAGCGAAAAGTGATGCTTGGCATAATGCGACGACATCTGCACGGGGTCCCCCTTTTGAATAAAGGCCTCCACATAGGAATCCACCAGCCAAAACGCCTGATTGCGCGGCTGATCAGGCGCACGGTACACGACATCACGCTCCTCATCGACCTGCGGGTCAAACGGACGCAGGATCTGCACGCCAATGGAGCGGCGCGCACGGCGCGACCGGATACTGTCGCCGACAGCTGCGTACACGGCACCACGCAACACGGCAACCTCGGGCGATGGGATCGAGCGCACGCGATTGACGAGCTTTTTGATGACTGGATCGTCGGCAATCCGCTTGCGCAGGTACGCAGAGTTGCCAAAACCGCCGACAACAAACATGTGCTCGAGCACCGTGCCGGACCCGTTGCTGCCCACAAGCGCCCCCGAAGCCGTTGCGCCCGCATCGCCGTTGGTCACAAGCGAATGGATCTGCGTCTGCACCAGCCGAATGATCGAGTCCAAGACGGGGTCAAAGAAACTGCGCATGCGCTGCGGATCCAACTCGATGGTCCCGCCCTCCAACGCCTCAGGCAACTGCCCGTCCAATGTATCCTCGAGCTCCCTCAAGATGGCTTGCGGCACGAAAATCTCGTCAATTGCCGACTCGGATCCCGTAAAGGACCGCTTCCGATACTCCCACTGCGACAACAAGTTGTTCCATGCGGCCGCACACCGCGGCGAATGGCTGACGTTCTCAAGACCCAAGGGCGTCATGAGCTCGCCCAAGTAATTAAGGAACGCCACATCCACATTGGTAGCGCCGAAAAACCCGCCCTGGCCCATGGACAGCTCGACTAGTTCCGGCGCAGACCGTGGGTCATCAGTTTGCCCAATTCGGCATTGGAACAGGTCGACCGTGCCGCCACCGCAATCAACAACGAGAAACTCTGACCCGGGACGCAGTTGCACGTCCGGGTCGTGGACGCACGCCATGCACGCGGCCTCGGGTTCGTAACAAAAGACGAGGTTGGGCGAGCGTTCAGTGGTGATGAGGCCGGCACGGTATGCGGCGCGGCGAAGGCGTTGGTGGGATTCGGCAGACCAGTTGACGGGGACTGGAAGATGGGACCGGATACATTTGTGCATGTGGGTGTGAGTCACGTGTGTGTTTATGTCGGTGGCTGAATGTGTGGTTTGACGTACCTGTCAAGCAATACATGATTTCGTCTTTTGCAATGTCGCCCTTGCCAAACGATACGCCCCACATGCGGTCGAGCGTTTGCATGCAATACCCATCGACTTCACGGAGGTAGTCACGAATGATATCGTCAGCTTGCAGACCTTCGGGAATGATTGGCTTGAGAAACTCTGGCGTGCTTGGTTCCTATCATTGTCCAATTCTGAATGTCAGTTCCGCAAGTCAGCGAGGAAAACGATGAAAAATCACGTACGAGACAAAGCTTGACGCGCTCAATCTTGTGCACCTTCATCGTGTTCTTTTTCATGGCGGTAAAGCCCCACGAATCAAGCGCCAAATTGTCCTTGGCGTAGCACGAAATGGTGGGCGTTTTGACGCCCGTCACGTTGGGCGGCTGATCGGGCCAGTTGAGCGGGGTAACAGGTTGCAGCTTTGTCGGATCGGATTGCATTTGCACAATGGCAAAGCCAGAGTACGTGGTGCCAAAGTCGAGGCCCACACAGTACCGGATCTATCCATGGCGCAGCCTCCGTCGTCAGCAAATGAGGTAGGCATGGCAATTGATGCATCAGAAGTGCAGGCATACCTTGGACACGTCGTGCGCCACAACTTCTGCTGGTGCGAGCGGCGTCACGCCACTCTGCTGCTGTTGCTGTTGCGTCTGCGCAGGCGACCCAATTCCAGAATCTGGCCGGAGGTTGTTGTCAGGTGGGTTGGCCGGCCGGTGTTTGGGCGAATGTTTGAGCGCTGATCTGAGTTGCTGCTGCTGTTGCTGGCCGCCCGCTCCAACCTGTGGACTGCGCAACGACATTTGCGATTTAGACGAGGCGAGCGAAGGCCCTCCACCCTGTTGGTGATAATTGCCCGACAAGGGCGACGGAACGCCAGGCGATTTCGGCGGCACGCCTGCCGAGGACCGCGGGCTACCCGGGGCCGTGGAGGTCGGCGAAGCAAAGTCAAAGGACCCGCGTGGCGAATTCAGCGACATGAGCGAAGATGGCCGGTTGGGGGTTTGGCGTCCGCCGTGTGTGCTGGAAGCGGCACTGTTGTTGTAGGACGAGGACGAGTATTCAGCGGCAGCGGCAGCAGCTGCAGAGTATTGCATGAATGAGGCGGACGAATGTGCCGTGTTGGTGCGCTGGCGGCCGCCTGTGGGGGCGAGGGCTGGATCGGCATAGGGCGAGTAAGGGTCGTGGCCAAGGCCCGGCTGGTGGTGCATGGGCGGCGGGTTCTTGCCGCGCGCCTTGTCCTTTTTCTTTTTGCCAAAACCGAGGAACTTGAGCATGGTGACGAACTGGCGGGTGTGGCGCAGAGGCAGAGGGTATCAGTTGAGGTTGAGAGGTGCGGCCGTCTCGGATCGAAGCGGAGAGGACGAGTCGTCGGTCAAGGCGCAAGCGAGCGAATATGTAGGTAGTACTGCCGGAGGTCGGCGGTGTATTGCGTTGCCTTTTGTGTGGATATCAAGGGTGTCTGTCAAACCTTCTTGGCACTCGTCCATAGCAATACAGCACTTGCGGGAGATCTGTCAAGAACAGTCGAGAAACGGCGTTGCACGGGGGCAAAAGAACATATTTAGCAGGGCCGCTACCTCGGCAATACAGTACAGTGGCCATGCCACAGGGAATGAAAAAGAAGGCCTTGTTAACATTGCATTCAGTCCGTCGCAATTCAACTCCCCATCCGACCCTCAATCGTCTCGTCTGTTCGCAAGCATTGGTCGGAGAAGCGGATCGCGGTGAGTGAGAGTGATCACGATGAGACATGGACAGGCTTGCGATCACAAAACCTTTCTCGAAGCAACCAACAGCAGTTGAGGGCAATAAATATGCACATGTATTTTCACCCCCAGTCGCACTCTGGCCAAACACTTCTTGCTGTTTTCACTCAGGCACGAGATAGACCCCTCATTCGGCATTGATTCAGTTTGGACTGCTTGTCGACTCGGCATGCCAAGGACTTGGCCGTTTGGTTTATCGTTCACCAGAGAACCGGACACTTGGCTGCCCTAGTCGCTGATTCACTTGTGCAGCGGCACAACGGTGAGTCTGCCTCTTCTTCAATCAAACGGTGTTCCTCGGTCCCATAGTCATCGCCTGTATGTATGGCGGTGAGGACGGTTAGGTTGCACGGAAAGCAAGTGCGAGACATGTGAGTCGGAAAACGCAGAAAACGCGCAGACCAGTCTCTCCCTTCCCATTGATCGGGCGCTCACCGCATTAATTCGAGACTCTGCCACATCCCAGCCAGCAAGAGAAAGAAATGGAGGAATTCCAAGAGAGTACCATTCTTTGCGGCCGAGCAAAAGCAATGGAGTGCGGTTCTCACACTACTCTAGAATTTGGAGCAGCCGGTATCGCCGCGCATGTCTGCTCTCCGGTGCAAGTTTGTAATGGATCATGTCTCGCCTCAATCCAGCTCCAAGGAGCTCGATAATGGTGAGCAGCGGGGCTGCTCAAAAGGCACTGCCATCCCCGACCCGCCCTCCTTCCCTTCATTCCGTGGCCTATCACCAAACAAAGGCAGTCCAAACCAGCCAAAGAGCTCTAATCCACACACTCTGATCCACTCGTTCCCACACGCCAACGCAAACGCCCCACCACCATGTCCGCTGCCGCTGCCTACTACCCGCTCCCCTGCCACTCGACCGACATCACGGCGCAAACTCAAGCCATTGACCAGTCGCAAGTCGCCAACGCTGGCGATAACTCGGTCATCATCCAAATCCAGCAAGCCGTGCAAGCCCAAAAGGCCGACGTCGCATCGACCGCCGCCGCGGGCGGCCGCCACATGTCCGATACCTACGACCAGCAAGACAGCGTGGCCCAATCACAAGATCTCAACCAGGTTCAGTTTGCCAACTCGGGCGACAACTCGGTCGTGATCCAAAACCAAAACGCAGTGCAAAGCCAGTTTGGTAATCTTGACAGTAGTGACGGGCACGGGTGGGCGACGGGCAACAGCATTGACCAGGCGCAGGACCTCAACCAATTCCAGTTTGCAAACGCCAGCGACAACTCGATCGTGATCCAGAACCAGAATGCCTTCCAGGACCAATTCGCCAACCTCCACGGCGGCCACGGGTCGGGCAATAACATTGACCAAGCCCAGTCGCTCAACCAGTCGCAGTTTGCCAATGCCGGTGACCATTCGGTCGTGATCCAGAACCAGAACGCCGTCCAGAACCAGCAAGCCAACGTTGGCGGTGGCCGCCACATGCACGATGCGAATACGGTTGCTCAAGCGCAGGACCTCAACCAGCTCCAGTTTGCGGATGCGGGAGATAACTCGGCCATCATCCAAAACCAAGACGCGCCCCAGAGCCAATTCGCCAACATTCACGACTTTGGTGGGCACGGCTACGGCCATACCGGGTATCCCGACTCGATGATCACGCAAGCTCAAGACCTCACCCAACTCCAGTTTGCCAACGCGGGCGACAACGCGATCATTGTGCAAAACCAAGACGCCTTCCAATCGCAATTCGCCAACCTTTTCGGCGGCCGTCACACGTCGGACGCCGACGTTATCGCCCAAGCGCAAAACCTCGACCAGTTCCAATTCGCCAACGCGGGCGACCACTCTGCCGTGCTTCAAAACCAAGACGCGTTGCAGTCGCAGTTTGCGCTGACCAATGTGGACCCGCACGGGTACGCTGCTAGTGGTGGCGCGGGGCACGCAGGTGGGAGCGATTGGTTGGCCACGTTTGACTTTACGCACCAGGTCCAGGATTTGAATCAGGTCCAGTTTGCGAGTGCTGCGGGCGGCGATGGTGGGGCATCCGCAATGCATGCGTCGGTTATGCCAGATGTCACCGAGCCGTTGGTGACCATGTCGTTGTTCTAAGGGGTGAGTCGATTTGGCTGTTGTGGTGTACATATGCTTTCCCGATGGACAGTTCTTGACGTTTTCCTCCTTTCATTGTCACTCGCCTTATAGTATCTGGGTGTGTTTTCCAAGTCAGTTGTGTAAATTGCCGACATTTGATCAGTTGAGGTACCAGTTCTTTGGTGATAATGTAGATACAGATTTCGTTCCTCGGGTATCCAGTGAAAAAATGAACGGGGGAAACCGCTTCTGTTGGCCTAAAAGTCGGACACCGAGTTTATTTGCTTTTAGGCGACCAGATCGAAATCTCGAACATCGCCGCTCCCTGCAGCCGGGAATTCTCGATGATGAAGCGGTTACCTGGAAAGGTTTCCATGCATAGACTCGATGCACGCTCGCCTACCTTCTCACTTCAAGCACCAATATGCCAGCAGTGATGTGCTGTATTTACAGCTTAGAGAGATTTCCGTTGACATTTGAGTTTGCTGTAGTACCGTACTCACGTTCATGACATGCTATGCCGCTGTGACGCTTCTTCTTCCATACCTCCCAAGAAAACTTGACAAGAATTGATGCCTAATCATGTTTGACAACCGACGCTAGCTGAGCAGCGGCCATTGGTGAGGAACGATGGAGCGTCTCGCTACAGTAGGTGGGCGAAACATGCTTCCAGGTCTCTCTGCATCTTAGGATTTGCAGCGATTGCGACAAGCATCTTGCGCATGGTTGGTTCCTGGCCAGGAAGTCACTGATGTTGAGGATCAGAGGAAAGATGACGCGTCAGACTGAACGCGACCGATCGGAGGACCTTGCTCGCTGTGCCATTGTGCTATCCAAAGCAGGAACAGCTCCACATTTTGCAACGCATCGATTATTGAAAGCAACTTGAGCATTTGTCGCTGACTGACGAGCCTGACACTGAATTGGCCTTAAGCAATCCACTCTACCCCGCCTACTACAGTGCGCACGGCCTACCATCGCCACCCAACACACTATAGCTATCCGTCCTTGTCACTGCACGTCCGCTCCGCCGACACTTGACCGCTTGCACAGAGCACCCGACACCCAGACACTCAACGAACTCGTAGAACAGCCGGAACACCCCCTTCCTGCTTTCGCGACCGCCGATGCCATGGAACGCTCTCGCGCACGATCCCGCACCCACCCTGTGGCGCCGGCGACTCCAACCTCGTCCGTGCCCATGCCTGAACCCTTGCCTGTCCCATTTGCCGCCAAATCTGCTTCCTTGCGCATCATGTCCATCCTCCCCAAGCCGACTGTGCTGCCATCGCCAACCTCGTCGCCTCCCGCCCAGTTCCAAGCAGACACGGATCTCGACGCGGACGCTCTGCTGCACGACTCTCTCTTCTCTCTATCGTTCCCTGCCAACGCCAGCGGCCCCAGTGACCTCGCCAAACCGTTGCTGCCATCACTTGCGTCGCCACCAGCACCACCAAGCCATGTGCTTGCTGCGTTTTCCGCGCCTCTTCCACCCGCGGCGCGCTATAGTGACGCCGAACATCCTTTCCACCAGCATTCTCTTCAGTCCATGCCTCTGACACATCGCCTCCACCACCATCCCGTTTCCGTGATGGACCCACACCCACACCCACACTCACCATTCAGCACTCTCCACTTGCCGCCGTCCCCTGCTCCTTCGGAATCTTCGGCGTATATGCCATCTTTTCCTGACGCCGACTGCCACTCGCCCAAGCCTGTGCCTTCACCAACACTCGCCAAAGCTACCCTGGCTGTGGCACCCAATCTTGAGCAGCCACACATTGATCTCGCTTCCATTACCACCTGTCTCGACCTCCCCGCTGAATTGGCCCAACTGGCCCGATCCGCCCTCGACTCGTATACGACCCCAAGTCGGCAGCGGTATTCAAGCAACCAGCTGATTGCCGCCGCCATTATTTGCGCCGCGCGCGCACTCAACGTCAACCTGTCCATGTGCGACACGGTCAAAGCGTGTGGGCTCACATCCGTCCACCAAGTCCGGCCCGTGGTGAGTGATCTCCGGCGAAGGTCCGAGACGCTGGTGGCGATCGAGTCCGAGTCAGATACCGAAAGTGTTTCGCCCTCGCCGTCATCCATGCCCGAGTTTGTGGCTGTCGAGGTGCCCTTGGCACCCTCATCCCAAAGTGTGCCCGAAGAGCCAAACCCACAGCGACCAACGCGCGTCGGTTCCTTGTCCCGTCGGCGGCGGCCCACATCGCCATCCAAACCCACTGCGGTCTCCTTTGCTCATCTCACACCAGACATTGTCGCGGCACTCTCTCTGCCGCCGTCGGTGCACAAGCACATTGAGCACGTGTTCCGGACCTCTAGGCAACAAATTAAGCTGCGCCGCAGTATCAAGGGCGGGATGTGTGGAGACGAATCGATCCTGGGCGGCGCCATTTATTTCGTGGGCAAGCGGCTCGGCATGTATCCGGTGTCACAGGCCAAAGTGGCAGAGGCTGTGGGCAGGACGCCAACGACGGTCAAGGGCATGTTTGATCGCATTTGCGGGATGGGCGATGAAGTGGTTCCAAGCGAGTTCAGGAGCGGCCAAGAGAGCGTTCAAGGTTGTACATAATGTTTACCAGCAGTCTGGAGATTAGAGACTGTTTCACTTGTTTTGACTCGTTGCTTTTCCTTTTGTTTTCGGTCCTCTTGTTTCTGTTTGCACTCTCCGTACTCGACCACCGATCCAGCCAGACCTAGCTTGGCTGACGACTTGTCGTACCATCCCTACATCCTTGTGTTTTTGCCCCTCCTGACTACCCCACTCCTCTTTCCTGTGTTGACACACCACTTGCGTTCCTCATTCGACTCCGTTGCCGATTGGAGAACCTCCGTCCTCCTGCATATACGCACTTTGGCCTCTCTCGTTCTTTTTGTGCGACTTTGTTTTGGGCGTCCTTCCTTCCTTCTCTGTTGTTGTCTGTATCAATCAAACACAGCCGGGCGACAGGAATCGGTGCCAACGTATGTATTATGTCCCACAAGCTTTTTCTCGACCAGTCTTGACGCTGTCAATCCACAACCTTGTACAAATCTGGCCTGCGCTGCTTGCCCACGGGAATCTGCTCCCTGACCTCGTCCACCTTATCCAAATCCACCTCCACGAGCACCATGCCCTCATCCTCGCCAACCCTGCTCACCACCTGCCCCTTAGGATCCACCACCATGGAATGCCCAAACGCAACATATCCTGCGCCGCGATCGCGCGCAGGCGAACACATACCGACCCACACCTGGTTGTCCACAGCCCTTGCCCTAGCCAACAGCTCCCAATGCATGGGTCCCGTGGTCATGTTGAATGCGCCAGGGTAGATGAGCACGTTGGCGCCGCGGCGCGCCATGGCCATGGCAAGTTCGGGAAAACGCACGTCATAACAGATACCAATGCCCAGTGTGGCAAACGGCGTTGGCACCAACGTCACGGCCGACCCGGCGCTCAGAACCTTGGACTCTTGAAACGTGATTTTACCAGGAATGTCAATGTCAAATAAGTGCGCCTTGCGGTGCGTGGCAATCAGCGACCCCGAGGGCTCCCAAACCGTGCACGTGTTGTACAAGCTTGCGCCATCCTTTTCGGGAATCGAGCCCGCAACAAGGTACACGCCGGCGTCTTTGGCGGCTTGCGCCATGGCCGTGCACGATTCGCCCGTCGGGATGGGTTCGGCGTACGCAGGGAAGTGGTCAGTGCCGTAGGGCGAGTTGAAGCATTCGGGCAGGACCACAAGCTGGGCGCCCTGCGAGGCGGCTGACAGGATCTTTGAGCGTGCGGCGGCCAGGTTGGCGGCTTTGGTGGGGCCGACGGCGAGTTGGATGAGAGCCAGGGTGAAGCGGCGCGAGGCAGAGGCGGCGGCGGACATGGTTGTGCTAGGAGTGCTGGTGGCGGCGATATCATGCATGGTAAGCCTTGCTGGCATGAGTGAATGGCGGCGCATGGATTTGTCTCGTCTCAAGGCAGTTGCGGATCGCTTCGTTGTGGCACCTTGCCTTCGGCGTCGATATCAGCAACCGCTGGACTTGACCAAGGACACTGCCAAGGCGAATAACTCTCCGCAATCTGTGCTATGCACATTTTCTCTGGGCTTGGGCTCCTATCTGGCCCATTTCCCCGGTTCCCTCACCTACCAAGTCGACTCGCCACCCGCGCGGTCCCCGGGACGGACGCGCCGAGCCATGTATGCGATCACAACCTCACGCACTGAAATGCCAAGCCAGCGCCTTCTATGTCAAGTGCGTTGCCCTTGCCAACCACCGCATATCCCGGATTTAGCCCACCTCACAAGTTTTCTTCATCTACAGGCCAACCTTATGGTCCCACAGCCACGGCAGACGACATCCATCGAAACTCAGTTTCCTCGAGTTTTTGTTTGCCAAGACTTCGACCCGGCACATGTTTGGCCCAAACCGGTAAGTTTCGACTCCATGATTGACATTGAAGAGGAACCAGTATCCGCCGGCCAGCATGGGCTGGACACAGTTGAGGTAAAGCAAGCCAAGTCTGTGTGCGAGTGAAAGCCAAGTTTGAGAGGAAGCAGCAACCCGCAGAGTCTACAATTGGCGAACACGCACTGAGTCGGGGTCACTTTGGGACGGCGCTGGCAATGACGCTTGCTGCTCCAGATCGGCCGGACACCCCCGTTACAGAAAGCGGACCTATCACACCAGGCAAAGGTATATCAGCACCCTGGGCGCTCCATCTATGTCAAAACTTTGGTTTACATCGGTCGTTTCGTCGGATTCGATGCTTTTCTTGACATAAAACCATATCCACAATCTTGAACAATATACAAACAAACGGATGACTCGACAGGCAGGAAGGACAACAACAGTATGAAGCACCAGAGGAAAAATATGTACAAGACATCTCGGGAATCAAGCTCCTCACATTCCGACCACAGTTCGCTTTTCTTTTCACCCGCTCGTTGACGTTGCCGTACCGCCGCCGCCCACAACGCCCGAATCGCCGGGATGCGCGCCGAAACCTGCGCCGCCCATGCCCCCCGTCTCACCTGCAGGCATCACCACGACGCTCGGCACCTGTTGTTGCTGCGGACCATACCCGCCCGTGCGATATGTGCCACCGTAGTAGTTGTAGTCGCGCCCACCAACCACGGGCTCGTCAATGCGTGCGTAGATCGGGTTGCCGTAAGCGTCACACGCAATCAGGTGTTGACGTTCGGCGGCATTGTCGCCCGAGCCCGAGTGCCACCAGGAACCAGTGTGATGAGTCTTTGGCAAGTGTTGGAGCATCATGTACGAGAGAAACACGGCCACAAGCTAGGTACGTGCACACATGTAGACGAATCAAAAAGTGAGCATTTCCCACACACACACGGTTCCAAAGAATCGGTCTCAGAAAGACTGCTTGTATACCTGAACGCCCGCCAACACGATACAAGTGACGCCAACCGCATTCTGCGCCTTGCGATACCCGCCCACCAAGCTCCGGTAGCAGCTCGTCTGATACCCAAACTCGACGCTCTTCAAGCACGCATCTGGGCTTGTCTTTGGGACTGCACGGTCGGTCGTGTACCTAAACCCGCAACACCCATACTGCTCCTGAATGTCCCTGATAATCCTCGGATGCGCATCGTACGCGCGCTGCCACGCATCATCGAGCGCATTATCAACGGCGCCCTCGTTTGCCAGCGCAACGATCCCAAGAACGAGTTCTGAGGTGACGAGCACAAGGAGGCCAACGAGAAACGTGTACAGCATGGGCCGAGAGTACGTGACGGTGCCCGTGACGCCGCCGAGCGAAATGAGAAACACGAGTGCGCCGACAATCAGCATGAGGACGGGCAGCGTGCGGTCGCCCAGAGTCGACGTGGTGTTGGAGAGCGTGTAGATGCCCAGGACCAGGATAGCGAGCCCAGACAGGGAGGTCAGGGCCGCGATTCCGAACACGGCCCATTTGGTCGATTGGAACGACAAAAGGTGGTGCAGGTCGTAGTCGCGCTCGTACCGCGGCTGGGTGGCGGCGGAAGTGCCAGAGGCGCCCGCAGGCGGTTGGTCGGTGCGGTTGGGCATGGTTCGACTGGATTTTTGAGACTGATGATGGACCTGTTGGAATGATGAGGCAGAGGCAATGCCAGTGAGCGCATTTGTTGGCGTTGGGGTGACCTCATGATGGTGGGTGGAAGCGTACCAATCCGAGTGGGTTGCGACTGAGGCGATGCAATCGTTTCTCGATCCACTCATGTAAAAAGTATGGAGGACGGGGCGGCCGAGCAGAGGCGGCCAATCCATTATGAATCACCCCTCACAGCTGAGTCGATCGCATGATTGACGGATCACAAAGTGAGACATTGCGCTGGGTCCACTTTTTGTCACCCACACCCATCGCTGCTTGCAGCCGGGCACAAGAATCGAATCAACAACGATAAACCAAGAGCCAAGATATCCGAAACGTGTATCATGTCTGTATACGCAAGTAAAATGATATGTGCAAGAAACATCGGCCGGCGGCGTGTGCGGGGTGGGGTACAGCTTAGCATCAGCAAAAGGAAGGGAAAACGAGATGTGGGGGTAACTTGAACGAAAATACACAACAGCAACCACAACCAAACAGACCATGCAGCTCTACATGTGGCTCGCACTATGAAGCCGCTGGCTATCCGAAATACTCAACTTGTGCCACCCGCGCAACGCCGACATGGCCCACGCACGCGACCCTCTGACTGCCTGTGCGGATCCGCTGGGAGCAGCCCCAACCCCAACCCCGGTCCCGCTGGATGCCACCATGCCGCACGAAGCAGCCGCAGGCGTGGGTGGCGACATCATTTGATACGACGCGCTCATGGCCAACGCCGACGACGGCCAATTGCCCACAGCATTCATGGCGGGCGCCGTCAGCGCCAACGGCGACGACGGCATGGGTGGCGTGACGCTGGCCGGAACAGCTGCGGGCGCATACGGCCGCCACATGGGCGGTGCGTCCGCAGGCGGCAGCACGGGACTCGTGGGTGCAAACCCGGTGCGGGGCGAATGTGCGGGCAATGCCAGGACACGGTCGAGTGTGGTCGTGTACTTGCCCACAAACTGTGCCGTCGCGTGACCCTGCGTGTCTTGATGGCGAATCGTCCATGAGGACGTGCTTGCAAGACTTGTGCGCGTTGCTGGCTGCACCACACTTAGCTCGTCCACCGCTTGATGACGCACGTGCCTCCAAGTCCTGGCCATCGCATTGGCAAACATGTGCACGGCGTGCGACAACGGAACCACAACGGCACTCATGTCCACATGCAACAGCCTACTCGCATCGCCTGTGGGACTCTCGCGCACCGTGACTGAAAATGCGCCACGCCCGGGCACATGAACCATCCTGGGCGTTTGAATCATGTAGGCGCCATTGTGCATGTCAATGGGCGACGACGAGTATGGGCCCGTTTGCGAGTAGTCCACGAGCTTGTACCGGTCGACAATGGCCGCTGATGGCGATGACGACAAGGAGGCGCTGGCCGGGCTGAGGTCGAGTTTGAGGCTCCACCACACGGATGTTTCTGCCGGGTCCACTGTGATGGATGCCACATGAGACTCGAACGATGATGTTCGACCAGGTGCTGCTGGGACTGTCGCGTGCAGAGCAGGGGCAGTGAATGCAACGAGCCCGCGATTGGCGCAAACCGTTGCGACGCTCAACTGGATCGTGCCTACGGGCGGCGCCGTTGCTGCGTGACCCGATCCTAGGGCTGACACGATGAGTGACCCTTGAAGCTGGTGTGCAGGTGATGCCAGCAGCCATCGGCCAAAGTAGTGGTTAACTGTTGCGCGCATGGCTTGCGAGACGGGAACGACTTGGGATGCCAGGTGCTGGATGGAGCAGTGGGCGAGGATTTGGGATTGGACAGCGGGTGGGAGTGAAAAGAAGCCGGAAGTGGACGACGGTGCACATGGTGGGTAGCGCGTTGGGGACAGAGTCAACGTTGGCTTTGTTGGCGCGGGAGAGGGAATGCGGCCAGCGTTTGGCGGTTCAGCTGCGTTTGTCTGTGTTGGCGATGTACAGGGCGACTGGCTTCCCGTGCCATGCGGGCCGGCAGGCGATTGGACGAAGTGTGAATGCATGATGTTGAATGAATTTGCTATGTACGATTGGACGCGCGTGTGTGTGTGCATGCATACACGGGTCAGAACTGACGAGGGGCTGGCGAGTACTTGTACTGCTACTTGTCAGAAGCAGGGAAAAGTGTCACGTACCAGTCAGCGTTGCTTGATTGCGCGCGGAATCGAGTCGAAGACAATGATGAGTAGAAATAGGAAGTCCCAACAAGGACTGGAAATGTGGATGGGTTGAAGACGGGGGTGGTCCCTTGAAGATAGGAGAGACTGTATTGGGAAGATATGGACAGACGGAGATGCGATTGGGATGAGGGGATGCAGGATGAGAGCAAGTCAAAACTGAGGTCGAAGAGCGAGGAAGGCGGCGGCGGCACCGGGGCTCTTTTGACTGGCAAGTGAACCAACCTGCCCACGGTAGGTGGTGAAAGTTGGAGCATGCACTTTGCGCTGACAGCAGCCGTCGTCGATGAATGACGGTGCTAGGCGACGAGGTTGGATGATGCTTTGCAATTGCGGAGACAAGGGACGATGCCGTGCGAACGGGGCGGAGGAGGCGTTGGGTGGGCAGGGCAGGGTGGTGAAAGGATAAAGAACGAGGGCAGAGGTCATCCAAGTTGAGCATAAGGAATGAACGATGGCCAGAACATGGCAAATCGAATGGGAAGGGGAGGCGGGAGCTCGGCAGGTATATGCAGTTTGCAGAGGATGGAGCGAATCCGCGGGCGATTCATCTTGCGGGCGATGGCTCTGTCCACAGCTTAGGGCTCTTGGATGTCGACATGATGATCGCCGGAGGTTGGCGGCGCCTGGTGAGATGGCGTCCCCCACTGCAGCTGGTCGGAAGGTGCCCCGAGTTAGGACGAATGTTTGACGGTGAGGCTTGACTTTCGATCAATTGCAGCGTCGGGATGGGAAGGGATTTCATTGTGTTGCTGGTACTCAAGTTGCATTGGCGGGGATTCACCATGAATGGGCGCGTGGTTAGAGTTGATGTTGAGAAGAGGTGTTTTGGAAGGGATTTGCGAACGTGAGAACGGTGTGAACGCGTTCGAGTGCTTCGACGCGATCTGACTCATGCTGACGCGGATCACGCTTCCAGAACGGCCATCGAAGACACCGTCGAAGACGTCTCGAAGGCGAAGAACCAACAACACCATGGTCCGTCGATCCGACCTGCGTCTCGTCCAGGAGACAGGAGAGACGGATGGATTGATTGATCGCACCTGCGCAGCCCAGGCGAGATTGGACATGAGCAGATCCATACCTCGACACGATTGATGGATCCATGCATTCCATGCATACTGCAATGCACGCCGAATGAAGCTTTAGCACTTGACTTCAATTTGTCTGCCGCCTGCGATTGCAATCTCTGGCAGTCCATCCACTCTCCCAACCACCACTTTCCTTTCCTCGCTCTCAAGTCAAGTGTTCAACAATGGCTGCCGCTTTCGGATGGGACCAAGGCGCCGTCTTCTCGACCGCCGTCACCCTTGGCGGACCCAACGCAGGCAACGGCAGCGGCAGCGCCGACGGCGGCGATGACTACCAGGCCATCCAGTCGCTCTTCTTTGACTTTTTGCAGCAGTTCCACATCAATCACACGTTTGTATACCGCGAGCAGCTGCACCAGAACTTGGCCATGCGCAAGTACTTTGTCGACGTGTCGGTCCAGCACTTGGCCGTCCACAACCCGGACTTGGCCGATCGCCTCAAGCGGGCGCCCCAGGAGATGCTGCCTTTGGTACGTACGCTCATCTTGCCTGCTCCAAGGTGATCGATGTGACTTCTGACACATGGGCTCATTGGCAGTTTGAAATCGCAGCTCAGCGGAGTGCAAAAAAGATCCTTTACCCAAACCCATCGGTTGACGACTCCAAAGTGCCCCTCATCCAAGTAACGCTCAACTCGACCGACGCCATCACTCCGATCCGCAACCTCAATGTATGTTCCAAACATCCTGTTGGTCCACATGCAGCGGCGACAGCATGCATCATCTCACCCCTTTTAAACCTATGATTAGGCAACCATGGTCGGCCGCCTCGTCCGCCTCACAGGCATCGTGATTGGCGCGTCGACCTTGTCCGCCAAAGCCACCTCGGTCCACATCATGTGCCGCAACTGCCGGTTTGTGAAAACGCTCCCAGTGACATCGGGCTTCTCGGGGATCCAAATGCCGCGCGCGTGCGACGGGCCGCCGACCCCGGGCGCCCCCAAAGATTGCCCCATGGACCCCTTTATCATTGTGCACGACAAGTGCACATTTGTGGACCAGCAAACCATCAAGCTGCAAGAAGCGCCCGACGTGGTGCCCGTGGGCGAACTGCCACGCCACATGGTCTTGTCTGCGGACCGGTCGCTTGTGAACCGCGTCATGCCCGGGACGCGTGCGTCCATTGTGGGCGTGTACTCGGTGGTGACGCACAAGGAAGGCGGAAAGGCAAAGGATCGTGCTAGGGGCGCCGTGGCGTTGCGCACGGCGTACCTAAGGGTCGTTGGGTTGACGGTGCATCAAGACCAGGTCGGATCACGCACGGGTGGCTCGGGCCAGGGCGGGCCAGTGTTTACGGCGGAGGAAGAGGACGAGTTTGCGGCGATTGCGCGCCGGCCGGATTTGATCAATGAGTT
Source organism: Catenaria anguillulae PL171 (assembly GCA_002102555.1). Classification (NCBI taxonomy): domain Eukaryota; kingdom Fungi; phylum Blastocladiomycota; class Blastocladiomycetes; order Blastocladiales; family Catenariaceae; genus Catenaria; species Catenaria anguillulae. Next base: position 324,983 of record MCFL01000015.1, read on the forward strand.
TGCAAACTCGATTGCGCCGTCCATTTTCGGCCACGAGGATGTCAAGCGCGCCGTGGCGTGCTTGCTGTTTGGCGGGACAAAGAAGCGGCTCGTCGATGGCATGCGGCTGAGGGGCGACATCAACGTGCTATTGCTGGGTGATCCTGGTGTGGCCAAATCGCAGTTGCTCAAGTTTGTCGAACGTGTTGCTCCCATTGCCGTGTACACGTCCGGTAAAGGCTCGTCTGCCGCGGGTCTGACGGCATCCGTGATCCGCGACCCCGGATCGCGCGAATTCTACCTCGAGGGCGGCGCCATGGTGTTGGCCGACGGCGGCGTTGTGTGCATTGACGAGTTTGACAAGATGCGCGATGAGGACCGGGTTGCAATTCACGAGGCCATGGAGCAGCAGACCATTTCCATTGCCAAGGCAGGTATCACCACCATGCTCAACTCGAGGACGAGTGTGCTTGCTGCGGCCAACCCCGTGTTTGGTCGGTACGACGATCTCAAGACGGCTGGCGAGAACATTGATTTTCAGAGCACCATCTTGTCGCGTTTCGACATGATCTTTATTCTCAAGGATGCGCATAATGAGGCGGCCGATATGCGCATTGCAAAGCACGTCATGGGGATTCATCGAGAGGGCATGGGTGTTGGGAATCGGGGCGGGCAGGCTGGCGCGGCAGGTGCGGCGGTCGATTTCGACGTCAACACCATGCGCAGGTACATTACGTATGCACGCAGTCGGTGTGCACCGCGATTGGATCAGGAGGCTGCAAGCGAGTTGAGCTCGTACTTTGTACGGATTCGTGCAGAGGTCAGGATGCAAGAAGAGAAGACGGGCAGTCGTGCGGCTGTTCCCATCACCGTTCGGTACATCTGTTTCCTTTCTTTTTTCGCTTTTTGTCTCGCGCATGCTCACCTCCTTCCCGTTAACCACCACAGTCAACTCGAAGCCATTGTCCGTATCTCGGAATCCCTCGCCAAAATGACTCTCTCGCCGACTGTCCAAGTCACACACGTCCACCAAGCCATCCGCTTGTTCCAGCTGTCAACCATGAACGCGGTCGAGTCTGGCCATACGGTCGACGACATGGCCAAGGATGACTTGCGCAAGGAGATCCGCCAGGTCGAGGACGAGATTATGCAGCGACTGCCCATTGGGTCGCAGACCACGGTGGCCTCGTTGACGGCAGAGTACGCGGCGCGTGGGCTGAGTGAGGCGGCAGTGCATCGTGCAGTCAGGATATTGGTCGATCGTGGCACGTTGCAATTCAGGCATCAGAGGCGGTCCGTGTTTCGGTGTGGAGCATGATGTTGTCAGGCCAGTTGTGCTGTGTGCAGTTTTTTTTTGTTTGCGTAATTGCTCGTTTCATACCAGTCTGATTTTGCATGTAATTGCTCTGTCGATGTATTTTTTTCTTTTTGCCTTTCATCCGCCGAAGCAACAGATGCTGCGCAACAATAACGTTGGCGAGTAACAGTGAATGTCAACGATATGATCGCCGTTCAAACTTGTTCTGATGAGAACAACATGTTCGCATGTTATGTATGGCGTGCAAGGCGATGTATGTAGTGGTCTTCTTCGATGCTCGCCAGTAAACTTGCGATCGGAATAAAATTGAACCAAAGGCAAAACGGTGTGTGCAACAAAAGAAATACTTGACAAAGAAGCCTGGGCAGTTGCCGAGCACTTCTAGTAAATCGCATCAGCTCTCCGCACTCTCCTCAACAGGAGAAAGAGAATCCCTAACCTCTCCACATGAATGGCATTTCAACCATAACATCCGGCAGCCATGTCCTCTTCAAGTGAGCAGCCGCTGACGCAGCCTCTGCCCGAGAAAACTCAAATCATATCGACCAGGTCCTCGTCTGCACCTGAAGAGACGCGTGCACGAAGCAATGATGCAGTCAACTCGAAAAGTGCCACAGCACGTACCTCGTCCATCGCAAGTGGTGGATCAGAGAAGGGAGCGTCGGCGCCGGATACATCAACAGTCGTCGGTGCCGTCCTCGTCGCAACAGGCAGTACGAGCACCCAAGACTTCCATCAGCAGCCACACGCATCCACGAGTCCTGCGGTCAAGGGCAGCACATTGGGGAGGAGTAGTGGTGTCAAATCGGATGCTGCGCTCAACGCCTCTGACGTGTCGTCGCCGCCCAATTCCACCACGAATGGTGGTGGCGGTGCAGCGAGTAATCAGTCTGCGCGTGCCGCGCTCCACCCGAGCCCTCTGTCACAACCAGTCGGACGCGATGCGGACGGTGGGAGCACTCAATCAATCGTCGCGCCGCTTACGACCGAGGGCGCATCGCAAGGCGCTGCGCCTGCCGCACCGCGGCCCACGTCGACGCTATCGCGAATTCGCGCAGCAACTGGCCCACCAGCACCAAGTCCGTTGCTACTCGCGGCCGCACGAAACCGCGCTGCCGCTTTGGCAACGTCTGCAATGTCACCAATGACGCCCTCGGCGGCCGCCAAGTTACCATCAAGCAACTCGCCATCGGCACTGTCTGACGGGTCATATCAGCTCCCACGTACGGAAACTGCAAGTACGTCGACATTGATGCGGATGCTGCCAAGCGGCCTGAACCGCAAGCGATCCGCCTCGGGAAGTTCCATCGCATCTGCCATGCGCAAGCGAACCGCCTCGGCAGCCTCCAGTTTGCAGCAACCTGGGTCACCCAGCTCGCAGTCCCAGTCGTATTTGACCATGGCAAAGCAGCAGACGGAAAAGGCCGAGGAGGCAGAGAGCAAAGGGGGAAGAAAGGGCAGGCGCATGTCGTTGGGTGCCGCGTTGATGATGCCTCCGCCGCCTCGTGTCAATGACAAGTGTGTTTCGGCAATTACGCCCCAAAAAATGCCAGTTCCTGTCTGTTCTTTCTGACTGATACGCATTCATGTCTCCAGTATGGACGTCAAGACATTGATCAAGTTTACAGTCTCTGCATTGGGAATCCTCTATGGCGACGTCGCAACGTGCGCGCATATCCCCAAGTCTCTTTACCTGCACCGTGCCATCTAACTCTGACAATCATGATGTGCAACTTGTCATTGGCGCAGGGGACCGATGTTCATCTTCAAGTCGGCCATGAGAGACTCGTCACCAGCAACGCTGCGATTGGATGTATTTGGATGCCTCTCCTTTATCACCTGGACGACCATCTTGCTTGGAGTTTTCAAGTATTGCTTGATCATTTTGCACGCAGACAACAACGGTGAAGGAGGACAACTAGCTCTTCTTTCTCTGATTCCGCAGCCGGATGACGATGCTTGCCCACCATGGCTCGCGAGAAACTACAAGAAGGTGTTTTACTTGGCCCTCATCGGAACTGCCTTCCTCTTGTCAGATGGGGTATGATTCCACAACGGTAAACCTTCTCTGGCTGAATTGTGCTAATGTCACATTGGTCGAATAGTTGGTCGGCCCAGCACTGGCAATGCTTGCGGCTCTTGAGGGCTTCCGTGTTGCAGAGGTCGAATATCCAGCGGCCTTTGCTGGATTCCCAGTCGAGAGCTGGCGTGTACCCGTCACATGCGCGCTTCTTGCACCGTTGTTTTATGTCCAACGATATGGTCTCGGTCGCATCACAGCAGTATTTCCGGCGCTCATGACCGTTTGGTTTGGCTCCATGGCTATCGGCGGTGCATACAACATTTACCTCAACCCATCTGTCCTCGCCGCCTTGAATCCTGCCGAAATGTTTGTCTTCATCGCCAGGCGCGGGTTTGGCGCCACCATGAACATGCTGTCCAACGTGATGCTGGTCGCCAGTGGGCTCGAGTTTCTCTATGCGGATTTGGGCGTCTTTCGGCGAAAACCAATTCTCTTGTCGTTTACGCTGGTTTGCGTTCCGGCAACGCTCCTCAATTACTTTGGGCAAGCCGCGTTCTTGCTCGATGCCAATCCAACGAGCACTCCCGCATTGCACAGGTTGACTGCCAACCTGTTTTTTGATTCATTCCCATCGTGGTCTATTTGGCCGTTGGTGCTCATGGGTTGCATAGTGTCGGCAGCCGGATCACAGTCGGCCATCAGTGGTTGCTTTGCGTTGCTTGGTTCGTTCAGTGGTGCTGCGATCCCAGCACATTCGGTGTCTCACTCACGCCCTCGTGTTCCCACGCTGTAAACAGACCAAGCAATCTCGCTCCGCGCCGTTCCAACTATCGAATCGATTCACGTCGTTGGCTATGGTGGACACGGCACATTCTACGTGCCTGTGTTCTGTTTCATTCTCTTTGTCGGCGGCCTCCTCCTAGCCGCCATCACGCAAGACTCGGAAATCCTCTCTTCCACGGTGGGCGTCTGCGTCGCCGGCGCGATGCTAATATCGTCCATCCTCCTGATGATTGTCATGAAAGTCAAATGGAACTTTCCTCGGTGGAAGCTCGCCGCGTACTCTGTGGTCTTGGTGCTCGACATCATGCTCTTCTTGTCCAGCATGGCTAAGCTTGCCGAGCTCGCATGGGTCACGCTCATCTTTTCGATTGCAATTGTGTACATCATGTTTGTTTATGTGCACACTTGGGAGGATATCAACAAGGCGCTCGACGATCGGCTGTGGACTTTGACACAAGTGCGGCAGCACATCCGACAGCACTCGCAGCGCGTCAAAGGTCTTGGTGTTTTTGTGGCATGCACCGACGAGGAGGTGCCGCATGTCCTCACTGTGCTGGCGTCGCGGCTTCCCGCCCTGCCCGAGGACATTGTGCTCTTGACGGTCCAATGCATGAAGGGCCTGCCGTTTGTTGCCGAGGAGGACCGCGTAATCGTGCGCGCCGTTGACCCGTCCATGGGCGTTTACCGCATTCTCATTTCCTACGGGTTTGCTGAGCGGTCGGCGGACGTGGTGCAAGCGCTGGCAAAAGCCAAAAAGCGTGGACTCAAGGTGAAAAATGAAGACAACGTCACATACTACGTGTCGCGATACTCGGTGCGGACAAAGCGGGAGCATCCGTTCTATCGCCGGTGGCAGTACAAGTTGTACGAGGCACTCAGTCGCAACACAAACAATCAGGTGGATGCACTCGGATTGCCCGTTGATAAGGTGGTGGAGGTTTCAAACGTTTTGATTTTGTAGTCACTTTCCCTGATACACAGTGCATGGTTGCTTGTTGCGAGGAGGTTCTGACGGCAAATGGTATGGTGTTCTGATTTACAATAAGACGATAGTGTACAATGACCGTGCGCACGAGAAATGCACTCACCGGCGCTGCTTCTTGGACTGGGGCTGATACGCCGCAAACCGCTCTTGCTGCATCTGCTCCTCGGTCTTTGCAGCAGCCTTGCCCGAGCGCCGCTCGGCTGCTTCCTGCTCGGCCTTGCGCTTCTTCTCGGCCACCTTCTTGCGAAACTCGTTGACACGGTACTTTTTGGACAAGGTCTTGATGTCGTGCTCCTCCTTCTCTGGCGGCCGGAACGGGGCAATCTTCTTGAGCGACACGAATTGATTGAGGTCGGCATCGTCGGCTTCCAAAATGTCCTCAACGGACAAGCCGTAATCGGCGGCCTGGACCTCACGGTACCGGAATCGAACGGGCATGCCACCGACAATGTCCTCGTAATCGAGCTTGTACAGTTGGTCAAGCTCGTCGGCCATGGCAGCTTGCTCCTCGGCAGACAGCTTGGCCTTGGCCTTGCCCTTGGCCGCGGGCACGGGTGCGGATGCCGCCTTGGCGGGGATGGGCTCGACAAAGTCCACGTCCATGGCATCTGCGTCGGGCACCTCAATAAAGTCCTCCTCATCCTCATCCTGCCGCTTCTTCTTCTTCTTTTTCTTCTTCTTGGATTCGCCCTCTTGCTCCAACTCCGGGTGACTTGGTGGCTCAACGAGGGCAGATTCTGGCAATCCCATATCCTCGTCACCGACAATGTCACCAATATCAATGTCATCGGCCCACTCTGGCTTCTCGACATCCTCGGCTTGATAGTAATCGTCGTCAAACACGCTGCCCATCTTTTGATCCCACGCATCCGGGTCAAACTCGGCCTCGAGGTCCACCTCGTCAAACCCGACCTGCTCGTTACCCGTGATTTCGGCAATCTCGCGCAGCTTCGTCATGATTTCGTCGCGCTTGAGGTTCTTGAGGCGCTTGAGCTCCTCCTGCTTCTGCAACTTCTCGGCTTCCTTGCGTGCCTTCTTGGCCTCGCGCTGCCGCTTGCGCTTGTCGTCCTTGCGGCGGGCCGACTCGGGCACATCACGCGCGTGCGTCTTGATGGTCACGTCGCCCTCAATGGCATTGGCCTCCTCGAACCGGAAGTTGTACTTTGCCTCAAACCCGGCCATCTCGTCAAGCATTTCTTCGTCCTGGTCCAAATCGTCGACCGTATCGGCCGGATGCGCCTCGTCGCCGTCCCACAGGCGAGCAGCACCAGACTGCTTGTCCTCCTTTTCGATCCACCCGCGGTTGAGAATATAATCCATGAGAAATTGCTCGTTTTGGTCGTCGTCGCCGCCCTTACCGTCCTTTTGCGCATCGGGTACGGCAAACACGTCTTGGCCACCGGCCGCGGCCACCGACTCGAGAAGGAACTTTTTGTAGTCCTCCTCCTCCTTGGCCAGCATTTCGTCCGTCTTTTCAACGCTCGTGAACAAATTGTCCGCATCGTCGTCGTCGTCGCCGCCAAAGGCAACCGACTTGAACTCGTTCTTGAGCTGCTCTTGCTGCTCAACGTGCGTCAATTCGCGGAGTTTTGCGAGCTCCTCTTCGCCCGCCGCGGCAACGTCAACAATGCCCTTGAGGACTTGCTCACGCTCGAGGTCCTTGAGCGTGACTTTTTTGGTGCGAGACTGTGATGTTTGGTCAGGTTTGCAGTGTCAGATGAGTCGTTTGCCGAGACCTGTGGTGGAAACAAACAAACCTTGAGTTCTTGCTGCTTGCGCTTCCACTCTGCTTGCGCCGTCTCTAATGCCTCCTCTGGTGGTACAAGAAAATGTGAGCACTCTAACCAATGTGAAGTGCAACTGCAAATGCCAGGGCAAAACATACCAGAAAAGAAGGCCGACTCGGACTGGTACACTTTGGGATCCTTTTTCCGAATCAACGCAATCGTCTTGAGAATCTGCGCATCGACCTCGGGCGTCACCAATTCGCCCACCTCGTCCTCCTCCTCACTTTCCGAATCGTCCTCGGAATCCGACAGGAGCTCGGCATCATCGTCAATCAAGTCGTTGACATCCACGTCGCGGCCGTACTTGCGGCGCAGCTTTTCAAACTTGCTGGCCTTGTTCTTGTCGAGACCCTTGTACTTGTCCTGCACTAAAGCGTGATCGATTGGCACGTGAGTTGTGCGACGTTGAACGGGTGAAGCACAAGCAGGGACGCTGCGTACACCGTCCAAGCTCTTCCTTCTTTTTCTTTTGCTCGTAATTCTCGGCAAACTTGCTGTTGATGGTCAGCTGCACTTCGTCGTCGTCGGCAAACAGTGACATTTTCAGCCGTTCGATGGATTGATTGGGGCGTTGGTTGGGACGGAGGTTGTGGTTGGCACTCGGCTAATTATTACGGATACTTCATGGATTGCAATGCATGGATGACAAATGTGCCGTACTGCGATATGTTCCAGCATTTACCAATGCTCGCGGCCCAGCTTGCCAACTAACGTAGATAGGCAGAGAAGGTCTGGGAATGTGCGAGCAGTCTGACGCGTGCATTCACATATGCTCTCACGTGACTGGTAACCAGTGCACCCATGCCATTCAGTCATCCAGTCGTGAGAGATCCATTCTTCAATAGTAAACAAACGATAAAAAACAAGCAGAAACATTCATACGCCGGGGGTCCCCAACCACCTGCGAATCATGCGCGTAATGTACTCAACTTGCGGGTTGCTCGAGTTGCGCAACAACGACAAAACCTCGCGCAAATCTTCCCTTGGCTCCCGACTCTGGACCACCTGCTGGAACACGCCCAAGCACGCACCGCGCTTTCCTTCCCAATGCTCGGGCGCACTCGGATCCAGACGCTCAAGCACGTCAAAGGCTTTGGCCGCGTAAAGGTACTGCTGGGTCTTGTACGAGTCGTTGGCAATGATTTGCAGCAAGGTGAAGGATTCCGACGACGTGTCCATCTTGAGGTACAGTTCCCAGGCTTGGCGTGCCTTGTTGCACATAATGTCTGCATTGCCGGGGTCACAAATCGTCAGCCTAGCGAGTGACAAATGAGAGAGCAAGTTGCGAATCTAGAAACGCACAGCACTTGGCCAAATGGCTGATGAACGTAAACTCGGATCGCATCTTTTCATCCTGCACCGCCGTCAATGCCTCGAGCGCCTCTGCCCACGCACCCAAGGCGGCCTTTGTCTGCCCGAAGTTGTAGTTGAACGTGTCGTCGTTGAAAAAGTATGCCTTGATAGAATTGAGATAAATGAGCACGTCATCAAAGTGACGGAGCAGAAAGAAGCAGCTCGCCATGCACTGCCGCCCAGCGATCGTGTCGCACTCTGACGCCGAGCTGCCTACGAGCTGGAAATGTTGCTGGGCTTGCTTGAGATGGTCGCGCGACTCTTGTGCCTGGCCCAACACGGCAAAGACGATGGCCTTGAGAATGTACTCGGCCGGACTCGCTGGATCCACGTCCTTCATCAACTCGTACGCCGCGACCATGTCGTCATGTCGCAAATGCCAGAGCGCCAAGTTCAAACGCGCTTCAGGAACCACGTCCACCAGCGGCTCCAGCACCCCCAGCGCACCCTCTCCGTTGCGGAAAACGACTAGATTGTGGCGCAAAATGTCGGCTGCAAATTGCTGATTGGATCCCGAGCCCCCACTGAGCGACTTGGCAGGCGCACCGGCTGTTGTAGACGATGCCCCACTCCCAAATGTCGGCGACCCACCAGACGAAGATTGCGCTCCACCGGCTCCTGCAGCGGACGCGCCAATGGCGGCCCCACTCGCCGACATGCGGTCCAGCAGCTGCTTGAGTTCGAGCTCGGCCGCCTTGCCATTGTACAGTCGAAAGTGGTTGCATGCCTTGAGATTGCCTGCAGTGACGCTATCGGGAACGCGCGCCAAGTATAGGGCCAGCACCTCTTGCGCCACGTCATAGTAGTCGAGCTTGTAGTAGCAGAGCGCAAGGTACACGTTGAGCGCAAGATACTCGGGGTGCTCGCCAAGCAGGCGCTTGTAGATGTCGATGGCCTCTTGGTAGTGGCCGCGCAGATAATGGATCGAGGCGAGCGTGAGTTGGTCCTCGACCACGTCTTGCAGGTGCTGATGGTGGAACATGAGGCGCTTTTCGTCGTTGAGCTTGTGAGAAGCGTGAAAGTGAAGTCGGTTTTGAAGCTTGCATTGTGGTCCTGAAGATGGAGTTGTTCGCTGAGTTGCGAGGCGGTTCAATAAGTGCGGCTCCAAAAATGTGCATACCCTTCTTTGCATTTGCATCGGCTTCTTCGTACATGCCCAAATAGAATTGCGTGACGGCAAGATACAAGTGGTACAACGGATCAGGCGCCGTGTTGTTGGTTTTGGCGTCGTCCACGAGCTTCTGGTAAATGGTCATGGCGCGCATATAGTCGCCCAGGTGAAAGGCAGCATATCCGGTCCATAGCCAATTGTAGGGCTGAATAGCTGTTCCTGCCGAGCGCTCAAACTATGGATGGGTTAGGTGGGAATGTGACAGCAAGATGCCGAATGTTTTGGTGCAAACCTCCAGGAGCGTCAAGGCCCCAGTGTAGTCGCGGTCAAGGAGCAGCTGCTCAAGGGTTGGAAGGGAGTTGGAGGTCGATTTCTCATTCGGGCCGCCTTTTCCGGCCCCAGCTTGAGATGTGGCCGCCTTGGTGCGTGAGAGAAGCTACGCGACATGGTTATACCGAGGTGAGCAAACTAGTTTGTTTGGGTAATACAAAACGCCGTAGACGAGTGCATACTGACCATTGCTAGGAGTGACTATCAAGGAATACACACTTTGACGTGGATTGCCAGCCCGTGACCGAGCGACTGTCAAGTTGTGGGAACTGGCCTCCCAAGATTGGCAAAATCAGACGCACCCATGATCGACGCGATCTTGGCTTGGTGGGGGCCCTGTCGCCGTGCCTGTATGTGCATGTGCATGCGGCTGCGAACGATCCGTGCCATCTAATGTCTCACATGTGCCTTCGCTCAAGATTAGAGATCACCTCAGTCGGGTCTGGCTCACTGTGTTTTCTCTGGGGTAAACTTATCTGTCGCGGCCTGTTCGACGCCTGGTGCCACTTTGGTGGTGCAGTCCCGTTCTTGCACTGTCACCGAAGGAACCCTTGACGGCACGGGTGGGCGACATTCAGTGCATGCGATTCAAATGCATAGGTACCCAGCTGCTCTCAGTCGGTCGGGGGTGGATGGCTGTCGCGGATGTCGCGAGCAGGCAAGCAGTCTCGCAAGTCAGCAAGGTAGCAAGCGCTTCGGCCGAGCGGCCGTCGGTTCCGTCTGTAATGAGGGCCACCTGACCGAATCTCGTTTGCGCAACTTTCGAGCTCGTCAGTCGCTTTTGAAATGAAGCGCGGCGAGGCTCTCCATCCCCCTGATGAATCAGCCCCAAGGTCACGAAGTGGCGCGGAAGAGTCAGCACCCCTGGCTACATTTTATTCCATTCACTCAATGACGAGCACACATTCACTGGTGATGGATTAGGTAAGTGGTGGATGGGCGGTGGATAAATGAGTGGTGTGCGCAATAGTGCTGCGCATTCTCCAAGAAAGACAGTTCATCACTTCGTTGTCCTCACAGAGTTTGGACGAGGGCCGGCGGGTGGAGTCATGGCACCGGCGAATCAGGTTCGTTTGTTGTTAGCGGAGTGGGGCTGAAATGCGGTGGGCATCAAATGTCATTTTCGATCCGCCGCATCTCGTGACAGGTGTTGCAAGGTTTGGGAGGCGCAAGTCGCGTGGCTTTCGCTTTGTATGCATGAGACAGTGAGTCCATCAGCCACTTATGAGCTTCTGTAGTGGCTTTGCTGCTCGCCAAAGCAGCATCTCGAAGGAATTGAGTGGGTCCAGCGGCGCCAGCAAGGTTCAGTTTTAGGCGAAAGTCGGAAACCGATGGAATCCATCGGGACAGCATGGGGTCCCTTGGGCGAGCAACAGATCCCTCAAACCGGCAGCGGCGATGAGTTGGATCGGGTATAAAGCCCACCGGCCACCCCGCTGCTCCTCCCGCTCTGGACCCTCATTCGAGCGTCAAGTTCTGTCTCTCGCCGACCTCCTCTTTCTTCATCCTATTACCCCAATCCTCTTGGCGTGTGCTTCGCCGCTCTATCCTTTTGCCAAATACCTCCTTACTCGCCTCCCTCACACACAATGGTCAGCGCGCAGACCTATTCCTACTTCGTCGCGTATGTTTCCTTGTTTTGCTCATGTAAAACTGTCTCGCGTCTGTCTCCGCCCATCAAACTCACCTCTGTGATGGCTTTCTCTTCCATGCTGACAGATTCGCGGCTGCCCTTGGTGGCTTCCTTTTCGGATACGAGATCGGTATCATCAACTCGGTCCTCGAGATGAACCCGTTCCGTCTCTACTTTGGCATGTCGACCGTTGTCAATGGCGCCCTCGAGAAGACGGCTGAAGCCACCTTCTACACGTCGTCGATCGTCACGGCCTTCGTTTTCGGTTGCATTCCCGGTGCCTTGATCATTACCCTCGGCGGCGATTTCCTCGGACGCAAGCGTGCCATCTTTGTTGGTGCCTTCCTCTTCACCTTGGGCGGTCTCCTGCAAGCACTCGTCCCTGCTGGCTCGTCCATCGGCTCCCGTGTCACCTTCATTTCCGCTGGTCGCTTCTTTGGCGGTGTCGGTATCGGCATGCTCTCTGGCTCGGTCCCCTTTACATTGCCGAGTTGGCGCCCTCCGACTTGCGCGGTCGTCTCACGTCTGTGCAGCAGCTCATGATCACCATTGGTATCGCCTTTGCATCGATTTGCAACGCCATCATCATCGGTGCTTACGGCAACAAAAACGAGAACAACGATGCTCAGTGGCGTCTTGCTCTTGCGATCCAGGCCATCCCCGGCTTCATCCTTATGGGCATGCTCTTCTTCTTGCCCGAATCTCCTCGCTGGCTCATGTCGCGCGAGCGCGAGTCCGAGGCCCTTGCCAGTCTTGCCAAGCTCCGTCAATCTGACGAGAAGGCTCCCCTCGTCCAAGAAGAGTTCCACGACTTCAAGCAGGGTATCGAGGCCGAGAAGGCTGTTGGCAATGCTTCGTGGTCCGAGCTCATGCGCCCTGGCATCCGTAACCGTTTGGTTATCGGCATCATCCTTCAGTTCTTCCAGCAGTGGACCGGTATCAACGCTGTCATGTACTACTCGTCGTCGCTCTTCATTGCCATGGGTATTCCTCGCGAAACAGCCATCACTGTCAACGTTGTGATCCAGTCGCTCGTCAACGTTTTCGGTACCCTCCCAGGCATGTACTTGATTGAGCGTGCTGGTCGTACCAAGTTGCTCAAGTGGGGCGGTCTCGGCATGGCCACCTGCATGTGGCTCCTCGTCTTGTTTGTCAACTTGTTCCAGTCGACCGTTGGTATGCCCGGCGACAAGATCACGGCCGACACCTTTGTGCCAGGCTCCGCTCGCGCCTTCTCCATCATTGCCGTGCTATGCATGTACGCCTACGTGCTCTGCTTTGCCTCGACCTGGGGCCCCGTTGTCTGGGTCTACCAATCCGAGATCTTCCCGCTTCGTGTCCGTGGTAAGGGCACTGGTCTCGCCACCGCATCCAACTGGATCAACAACACCATCTTGTCCTTCTCCTGGCCCTACATTTCGGAGGCGCTTGGCGCCTCCCAGTACGCCGTGTTCGGCTGCACTGGTCTCGCCATGGCTGCGTACGTTCAGCTCCAAGTTCCCGAAACCAAGGGTTTCAGCCTTGAAGACATGGACCGTGTCTTTGGCTTCAACGGCAGCAACAAGGCTGAGGCCATCAAGGCATAAGTGAAACCCATTCCCCTCCTTTTTTTGTGTGTTCTTTTTACCTCTTTCCTTTCTCTTGTCGCGAGACTGGTGTTGTTCATAGGTCTCCCTTTTCCCACCCTTTTGGTTGTGCTTTTTCTTTCATTTTACACACCGAGTCTTGTTGTAAAGTACTCGATTGACTTGCCAATTTTGTAATGCAAATTGCTTGAATTTCCTCCGACATTCAGTTTTATGGCATTTTGTCCGGCTTCTCGTCTGGATGCCCAAGTTAAATTCGCCCATGTTTCCCTATTGCCGTTTCCGTTGAAAGCTGAACTCGCGTGATTGACGACGTTTTCAACGTAGGAACGGCTGCTAGCCCCTACCACGGCCAAAAAAAGTATTAAGAAAAAATAAGCCATGCAATGTACATGGTATGACTGTCCTTGTGTACAATTTTCAGGCATATTTTTTATGTAGGTGTGCAATAGAGGTGAAAGTTGTCTTCAATTTCTGTCAGTGATCGGCATGTCTTTAACTCTTGACGACTGATGTTCGGTCTGAACTATGGACAAAGTTAACGACAAAACGCGTCGCTTTGTTCAGTTTTGTTCGTGAACGGCAATACACAAGTCGTAGTCAATTGACATGAAATGGACATGCGCCGGAAAAGTGATCGGCAAGGATTCATCATCACATCATGACACGTAGCGAGTGGGTCAAAAGCAAATTGCAGTGTATGTATGAGAAAAAATGCCACTACTGATACATGATGACAATGTCGGACAACACAAAGGAACGGTCTAGACTTCAGCCTTCTCCCCAACCAGCGCCTCCTCGCTGCCTTGTGCCCCTCGATCACTGTCCGCCGAGGCAACGTCTTTTTCCGGCTCCAAGTTGTGCTCACGAAGCAGAAAGACACCGATCACTGCGGGCACCAACGACAGCGCAGCGCCAATCGACAAGTACCGCTGCACGGAAACATACGCCTGGACCACGGCCTCACGCTGCGCGACCGGCAGCTTGAGCACCTCCTCGATCGATCCCAAGATGGTTGTCAAGACCTCGGGCGCCAATGTCGGCAACCGCGACATGATTTGCGACTCGAGTGAATTTGTCCACAGCGCTCCAGCAATGGCGCCGCCAATTGACGAGCCCAGACCGGACACAAGCAGCCAAAAGGTCATGAGCGAGGCAATGAATGCCGGGGGAACCGAGGCTTGCAGTGCAACCATGAGCGAGCACACGAGAAATCCGCCGCCGATGCCCGCGAGCGATTGACTCAGGATGTATTCAAAGTCGGTCGAGTCGGGGCCACGGTACGTGATCATCATGGCCACACCAACGGCGTGCAAGACAATACCGAGGATGGAGTAGATCTTGTGCCGCTTGGTGTACTTGATCAGGATGCCCGTGAAAATGGCCGATAGCGACGCCGTGAGCGAATAGAGCTGGGCAATGATGCCGACTTGCGAGTACTCCATGTTGCGTGTCACGCGCACGTACGATGACAGGAACGTGTGGTACAAGGCGTAGTCAATGAAGACAAAGACAATGGTGATCATGGCGCCGATGGCCGTGCGGTTGGTCAGGTGCTTGTAGGGGAACACGGGAAGGTAGCCCTTGGCGGAGGCGTGCTTGACTTCCCAGACGCCAAAGCCAGCGAGCAGAAGTATACCGCTGACAAGCATCACGATGGGAATCGCTAAAAAAAAAAGAACACGAACAGTGAGCAGTCCGAGTATCAGTGAGAGCCCTCGCTCGGGCTGAAAGTGGAAACGTACGGTTGCCAAATCCGCCAGCGAATCGGGACGATGTGAGGAACGGCAAAAAGAAGAGGGCGAGACCAAACACTAGCATGCCGACGCCGGGCAAATCGAGCTGTTTGTTGAGCAAAGTCGTGGTACTCGCACCAGTCGTGTTGTACCTCCAAGTCATGGTTTCGTCAATCTCGCCGTTGGCACGGCACTTGCGCTCACCCGCATAGAGCTTGTAGATGATGGGCAAACCGAGCGTGGGAACCGAAATAGCGGAGAAGATGTAGATCCATTGGTATCCGAGCTTGATAAACATGTTGGAGAGGAACGGGCCAATAAACACCGTCACGAGGAACGGGAGGTTGACGATGTTGCTCAAGAGACCACGATTGAGGAGAGACGACGCATCGGCGATCAAAATTTGCGAAAGGAGGTATTGTCCGCTGCGGGAAAATGTGTTGAAGAGGATCGAGATCTGTATTTCGAGAGTTGGGTAAGAACTCACGACGAGATGCTGAATCAAGCGCTGTCGAAGCGTACCGCATACACTCCAAAACTCTGAGCCGCCGCCATCAACACACGACTCAGTGCGTAAAATGCCATGCAGAGGACCGTGAGCTCCAACCGACCAAACACATCCAGCAACTTGGCAACGATCGGCTGGGAGACCGAATACAACAGTGCATCAAACACGCCGAGGACGGGCAGCATACTGTGCTCCCCCAGGTAACTCAGGACGAACGGTTCGGCGGTCATCTCCATGCTACCGGCCAAAGCACTGAAAAAGGCAACGCCAAAGATGCCCGCAAACACAATGATGTAGTCTTTCCGGGTCCACGACTTGACGACGGCGGCCATGCGACGAGCGCCTGGAGGCGCATCTGAATCCGGTGATGGATGGTGAGCGTTCATGTTAGAGGCGTGATCAGCTGAGCTAGAAGTCGTGGATGAACGGCCGTCAAAGGCAAGCTGCTTCAGGGTTGGTATGCTCCTTTAACCGACTCATGCTCTGCCGCCCCTCCACACGGCATCGAGTTAGTCGATCTTGATGAAGTGGCGAGAATTTTCGACAGCACAAACTGTCGTGGGAACTTCATATGCACCATCTGATAGCATTCGGCAAGTCATGGGTCGTTCTGGTGGATGAGCCGATGAGTGTTGCGGCGGCGTCTACTGAACCCGACCCTGTTTTGGATCTGGTATGTATGTACGGCTTCATAAGAATCGGCGGATCGATTGTGATTGCTGTATGCATTGCTTACCGACCGCCTCGGCAAGTTGAATTGAGTCCGTCACGCTTGATTGGTAGGCACAAATGAGACAACGGGTCAGACAAAGGGCTTTATGGCGCGGATTATTTATGAAATCAACCCTGATGAGTGTTATCGCCGACACCGACGTTCTATTGATGATATTGGAGTACTGTACACAGCATGCCGACAGGGTGCGGAATAATTCCAGAAAATTGACCGAGAAGTTTGGTTCGGCATTCATTGAATTATCGTGATCAGATAATGGCACATTTTGAGACAGGTTTCTCCGAATCAGGTGCGAGACAAGGAAAGCAGCCAGACTTGCTAGACTTTGGCCACGTCTTTCGGCTATTATGGTGGAACCCTGACCGATGAGAGATGATAACTGTCTGGTAGTAAGACACCACTGCATGGTATGGGGTGTCATGAAGATTATTGTCGGTTCTGTCGCGAGTGGGCTAGTTGCGATGAACGGGATGGAAGAGCTGTTGGATTGAACGACGTCCTGTCAGCGGCACTACCGGCATGAGACCTACATTACGAGCTCACCGCCTCGCCGCCGCGAATTGAATGCGTCCGAGCCAACAGTCAATCGTTCCACGCTTGTTTTGCAACACCTACATTTTCCAGACATGACCATCTCTACCGCCGACGACACTCGCTTCAAGAACGTGGTCATCTTGGGAGGTTCTTGTGGAGGTCCGTTCTGGCCTTCCGCGCATTGCCTGCGTTGCATTCCGCAGCAACGGCTCACTGTCATTCTGGCATGTCTCACCATCATATAGGTATCGGTGCCTGCCATAAGCTCCGCGAGCTCGGGGGCCTTCCCGCGCCGTACCGCATCGTTCTCATCGAGCAGCACTCGCACATGCACTACTGCTACGCTTTCCCACGCGCTGCCGTGCACGGCGGCTTTGAGCGTGAATTGTTCGCACCCTATTCCAACATGTTTGGCGGCGACGAGGCCCGCGGCATTGTGATCCAAGCAACGGCCAAGCAAATGACGCCCACGCATATCATCACCGACAAGGGCGAGTCGATCCCGTACGAATACGTCATTATCGCCACGGGGACGACGGGTCCTGAGCCAACCACGCTCATGTCGCACACGACCAAGACGGCGGCGATTGATACGTTGAAGAAATACCAGGCGCGGATTGCAGCTGCGCGCGACGTTGTTGTTGTTGGCGGTGGAGCCGCTGGTCTGGAGATGGCGGCGGAAATCAAGGAATCGTTCCCCGAGACCAATGTGACACTGGTGCACTCGCGCGACTCGTACTTGCCGGCGTACGAGCCTAGGCTGGCCGAGGAGGCGGCGAGCATTCTCGACAAGTTGGGTGTTGTGCGTATCTTGGGCAAGCGCGTGGACTTGTCTGGTGTTCCCACTTGGGCCTCGTCCCCATCTGTTTCGACCGAGGAGCAGACTCCGTTCGAGGTCCGTGCCACGGACGGGTCGTCAATTGTCGAAAAGTGTGATCTCATTGTACGTTGACTTTTCCTTCCTTTAGTTCCTTTTCCCGGTTGCCAACGGCTAATGACTCTGTATACTTGGCAGATGATGTGCACTGGGATGCGGCCCAACTCGGAAGCCCTTGCCACGTTGACCACCGCGCCGTTGGACAAGTCGGGCTACATCAACGTGCTCGACACAATGCAAGTTGCAGACGCAGCCTTCCCGAACATCTTTGCGATTGGCAATGTGGCCGCGACGGACGACGTCAAGATGGGATACACTGCATGGCGCCACGGTGCTCTGGCCTTGACGAACATTATCAAGTTGATTGAGGGCAAGAACAAGGACGGGGCTGCTGTTGAGCTGGAAAAGCGGGAGCGCGCGACGCCGCAGATGATGCTGTACATGGGCATGA
The DNA here is from genome assembly GCA_002102555.1 of Catenaria anguillulae PL171. Taxonomy (NCBI): domain Eukaryota; kingdom Fungi; phylum Blastocladiomycota; class Blastocladiomycetes; order Blastocladiales; family Catenariaceae; genus Catenaria; species Catenaria anguillulae. Next base: position 342,710 of record MCFL01000015.1, read on the forward strand.
AGGATGGTGCGGCGCAGATTGTTGAGGAGAAGAGCGGGCAGGTGATGGTTGTGGACGGAAAGATGATGGCGCCGTACTTTACGCATAACATTGGCGCAGACCGTGTGTGGCAATGGCTCGGGTCAGAGTTTAAGGAGGAGAACTTGGACTTGTGATTCTAATCCTGTACATCTGAACTTGTCGATCTGTCGTTGCACACTGCATTGTATTTCTTCAATATGATGTTGGCACCCGTGTCTCTGTCACAAACTGTCCCACTGACTCCACTGACGAGTACTCTGACTCGCGACCAGACTCGGTGGCGTCACAGTTGTTCGCCCGCCCTTTCGTGTGTCCGCCACCGCCATGTCGACGTCGGCAGAGAGCCAAACAGGTCCGGTCGCGGCCAAAAACCACATGGGTATGGAGCAACCTGATGGCAATGCAAGGCGTATCACTCAAAGCAATGGGCCTCTAGCCTTCCAATCCATCGACCACCGTTGCTAAGCAGCCTTGCCCGTCGCCACCTATCACGTGCACCTGACCTGCGCCATCCTTCGCAGTGAGCCAGCCGAGACAGCCGAGACAGCCGATACAACAGCATCCCCCGCGCCCCAGCACATTGCCTGTTGCGCCGCGTGCCAATGTCTTTACCGCTCCACACATCTCCCTCCGACTCAGATCTGGTCGGCCTCGAGGCCGTGCCTCTCTCTGATGGCTCCAGTTCTGGTCAGAGCTCGACCGCGGCCAGTGCCCTCACGTCGCCAGAGATGGATGTACGAACTGTTACTCCCGTCGAGGCGGTTGGCGGTCCATCTGATCAGGTTGGATCCGCTCCGCCATCACCCGGCAGACAAGAACGTCGCGATGCCGTGCTGGCTCAGCTGCTCGCAAGAGGCGTGGATTTTGATACGGCTCAAACCGCGCTGGCGTGTACAGGCGGTGATTCATTGGATGCAGCGCTTGCCTTCTTGACGGTTCGATTTCGTTGTCTCATTCACGGAGGGAGAGGTCGCCCAGACAAATGACTGAACCGGCATCAACCATGTCGTGTAGGAGCAACAATTGGCACTTGGTGGACCACCCGCCACCTCAACTGCGGAAATTCCGAGTGCGCCACAGCCAGATGCACCATCTACACTCACCGAAATCCCGATACCCGAGCCCGCGCCTCCGTCTCCTCCACTTCCCCGCCGAATCAAGTCCATTCTCAAGACGTCCCCCAACGGCAGCAATCCAAACAATTCGCCATTCTTTGCTTTCCAGCAAAACAGTTCCAACGGCAACACGTCGTCCGGCGTCTTCTCATCTGCATTCGCGGCCGCTTCGTCGACACTCGGCTCCAAAACCTCGGAATGGCTCAAACGCAATCTGTCCATTGACGTGCAAGTCGCAGCAGCCAACCTGTCAACATCCATTCGCAACTTGCTTCCTCCCACGTCACCGCCGGGCCTCGAGGAAATGGACGCTGCACTCGGCCATTTGCCTGTCAACTTCGACCCAACCTTGGCCTCGGCCAAGGATATCCCGGCCGTGTGGCTCACGGTTGCCGCAGACCAAGACTCGCGTATACCGCCTCTCTCGTCGAGTTGCGTCTTGTATGATGCAGTGGACCGGCGATGGACGCGGCACTTGTTACGTCGGCAGCGCCTCGCCAAGGAACGGCGGCTCAAGAGTGGCCGCAATTCGCCACCCACCGTCGTCAGCAACGCATATGCCCCTACTTCCTCTACGGCCGCGACCACACCAGAATCTACACCAGCTCCATCCATTTCTGCCGCTCCTACCACATCGTCATCATCCAACTACTCCCCTGTCCGAACGACCGCCGACTCGGACAATGACGACCACCCGCTCTATGGTGCCGACGACGACGATTCGTCCTGCGACTCGGAGGTCGGCGCAAAAGGCCGCACCGACCCGTACGATCCACTACTCCCAGGATACTCCAACACCAAACGCGTCCGCTTTGTTCTGCCCGCCGACTCGCTTGCATCCTCGCCACCCATGCGCAACGGCGTCGTCACAACGCCCACAACACATCCAAGAACGGTTGCGCCCACTGATCATCCGCTCAACGGCACAGAAATGGTGGTTGTGGAGCCCGAGGTCATGGGCGCGGCCAAGGGTCTGTATTCTGCACGCGAGGTCGTGCAGGCATACGTTGCGGCATGCACGGATCGGCGCACGCGGCCACTCAAGGCCGTCATGGACGCATTCCTGCCGCATTTGCAAGCAGCCGCGGGCATGGCCGGATCAAGCCGAAGTGCAGCCGTGACCATGACGGGATCCACGACGCCCGCCTCGCTTGTGATTGAAAACATGCATTTGCGCCGCCAGGACTTGATTGCTCTTGGGTCCGTGCTGGAGCTCGAGTTTGGGTTGTTGGATCTGCGCTTGACCAATGTGTCGCTGACCAACGATTTGGCGAGGTATTTGCTTGCCTTATTGTACCGGGTGGATTCCTGTCCGAGCTTGTCGCTCGCGGACAACCCAGATCTCATGCGGCCAATGCCGGTACCCGGCAGCCTGGCGCCGTACTTGGAACAGGAGCGCCATCGGCAGCAACTAGCCCAACAACAGCAGCAAGAACAACAACGGCTCCAGCAACAGCAACAGCAGCAGCAGCAGCAGCAGGCATCCCAACCCCAACAGAGCGGAGCTGCCGCCGTTCCAGATCCAGTTCCGGCCATGGCTGTCGGCCCGACTGCCTCGTTTACGGCAATCACAAACACCATTCGCCGGCGCTCGAGTATGGCAAGCTTTTCCGGCCTATTCAGCGGCAACTCGACCGCCGCCAGCCCCGCATCGTCCGCCCCATCTACGCCCACCACGCCGCAAACGCCACAACCGACACCTGTCACTGCGCCAACTCTGCCATCCCTCGACCAACTCCCCTTCCCGCCACTCTTGGCCCCATTCCCTTCCACGATTGCAGCATACATTCAACGCTCGGTCGCCTTGCGCTCGCTTGATCTCTCGGGCATCCCGCTCGGCTCGGGCTGGGCCGACCTGCGCCCGCTTGCTCGCGCCTTGCGCGATGGGCCCGACGGACTCGGCGCCACGCTGCAAATCCTCACACTTGATAGGTGCAAACTGACGACGGCCGCCTTGTCGCAGCTGTGTCCGGCCATCCGCCAGTCAAACCTGTCGAGCGTGAGTTTGCGGAGCAATTGCATTGACCCGATGGGTGCCGCGGCCATTGCCGGGATGCTCATTCCGTCGACGGATCCTGATGCGCGGTTGACGGCGAGGTACGACCCGCTGTGGCGCGATGTGGTCATGGGTAAGCGCCCGCGCGGCGTCGTGGTCCTGGACTTGTCAGACAACTCTATCAAGTCAGGTGTCAAGGTCTTGGGCGAGGCGTTGGCGAAATGCGTACATGTTAAGCACTTGTTGTTGGGAAATAATGCGATTCAGGGTGGATCTTTTGCTGCATTCTGCCGGTCAATGGTACGCGTCCTGTTTTGATTCTCAACCAGGCATGCTCACAGTTCTTTTCCCTGTGCTGAATAGTCATGCAATATTTCTATTGAGCTCCTCGACCTCTCACTCAACACCTTTTCCGCCGACAAGGAAGACGTGGCTGCCATGTCAGAACTCGCCAACTGGCTTGGCCAGCGGCCAGACGTGCCACCTGCTACCACCGCCATGTCCGCCGCAATCCTATCCGGCTCGCCCTCGTCAGACCCAGCCAATGCCGTCCCGACCAAGGTCGGCCCTTCTTGCCCGCTCAAATGCCTGTCACTCGCCAAATGCACGCTCAGCAACCCGGCACTGATTGCCTTATCCAACGGGCTCGTGCGCAACACCACGCTCGAGCGGCTCAATGTTGCCGCCAACGACGCACATCTCGGTGCTTATATGGCCCTCGCACACGCGCTGCTGGCACACCCTCGCATCACGCGCGTGGAACTCGGCCCGCCGCCGAGCGAGATGGAGGTGGACAAGACGAGCTACGTGAGGGAACTGGCAAGGATCTGTCAACGCAACGAGCAGCTGTTGGCGCGCGAGACGCAGTTTGGTGCCATGAAGGACGCATTGGATCGTGCATGGGCCGTGGTGCGTGGATTGGCCATTGCCAAAGGGCAGGTGATTGATGCCGAGGGCCAGCTCGTTGGGTTGGCGAGTTCATCTGTTGCTCCACCTGCAGAGGCAAGTGGGACGCCGCCGATAATGGTGTCGGATGAGTCGTTGGCGAGCGACGAGTCGGGCACCACCGCGGTTGCGTCGTTAAATCCGCCGCCTTTGGCAGAGTCTGCGGCCGAGGAGTCGTTGAGGGTATCTGCGCGGAGCGAGTCGTTACAGGTGCCCAAGGACTCGTTGCCGCGCGGGCCGTCGCCGCCGCCCAGGCACGGCGTGTCTGAGGACAAGATCCGGGCCATGATTGACAAGTGCCTCGAATTTCGTGTGACATTGAACGAGTACATTATGAGTCAAGAAGAGTGCGATCCACGGTTCATGGGTTCGTTTTCGTTTTTTTCTTCTCTTTCCCTTTTGTCTGCACTCGACTCTGACCTTGAAGTTGGCATGGCATTTGTCTAGATCAAGTGCTTCATTGGAACGATGTTTTCACTGAGCTTCTCGCTCGCTCATGACGACAATCTTGTGACGCGGGATACATATGTTGAAGCCAATTCCCAACACGGCCTTTTGTCCCTTCATGATATCATACCTTTCGTTGAATTTATTTTCTGCTTTCCTTTTCACTCTTCATTAATTTTATTCATAGTCTCATCATACAGGAATCTCAATACACCCTCTCTCCATGGAGCAGCCACGATTCTCGTGTCTCACGCTTCAACTATTCCTCCTGTTGACCCCTGATCTGCTGTTCTTTTGACGGCGACCTGACCCCTTGACCTCACTTCTTTGAAACCACGACATGCTGATGGCCGTCCTTGCATGAGGTGGCTCGACTCTGGTCGGCATTTCCTTTCTCTGTTTCACCAGTCGATACCCTCGAGTTCCCATTGTCATTCTGTTCCACTTGGAATCTCGTTGTATGTCCCCACCATTCTTCAAATTGAGTCTTACACTGCCGTAGCAAAACCACCTCTTCTAACCGCCGCCAAGATTCCGTCCACAACTTCTTCCACTAATTCCGTCGCCCGGCTGCTGGACTTGCTGATTGGCGCTTGCTTGCCGTCCTCGTCCTCCCACCATCAGCCTGGTGTGTCTTTCGCTCACGCGTTTCTTGCTCTATCCTTGTAGCGTGCCTGACATTGTTTTCGACTTATTCCTGTCGCACACTGCTAGCGATCCATCCAACTCCAACCGACCATTCACCTCCTCGCCGCTCACGTGTGGTCCAATTCCCAAGTCCTCAAGATTCTGGCAACGGCCAATCGCTCTTCTCTTCTTCCCAGTCGTCCTCGTCTTCTTTGCTTGGATCCAGCGCTGCCAAGCTCAAGAATCTTGCCTCAAGCCTCACTCAATCCTTTCCGCCTGCATCGTTGCGACGTCAACACGACCGCCATCCCGACACCCCCCGCCACCAAAGGCAAGTTGCAGCAGCCTACTTGCAATCGCCGCTCAAGTTCCGCCGCCGGTCCGGATTCGTACCTCCGGGCAAACTCGATTGGATTCCTGCCAGCACAAGTTCCACGGTGGACCTTGACGCATCGGTCGCTGGATCCTTGCCGCTTTCGTCAAGTTCTGCATCGTCAAGTGTTGTTCGCACTCGTGGGTTATCGCTTGCCGGCTCGCGCATTCAAGAAGAAAGTGGGGAAGACGACGCCGAAGAGGAAGTAGACGAGTGCACATCGAGTCAAGGAAGCTCATCATTGGGAACCATCGCCACGTCAATCGATTCGGTGGTGATTGATCCAGCTTCAGTCTCGTGGCCATATCCAAGCGTACTGTTGACAAGGTCGACGGCAAAGAACCACAACAAGAAGCAGAGCTCATTCAACCATCCAAGATCATCGCAGCCGTTTCGCGCAGTCGGTCTCCTGTCTCACACGCACGGGTTAAAAATGTCGCCTGGTACTCAAGGTCAATCAGCTGGCTCTGGTTCGTTCGATGCTTTTTTTCAACTTGCTTGTCTTTTGCCTCCATCGCCCTCCTCCTTCCCACAATTTTGCCGAGATGTTCCTTTCGCTGCATAGACCGAGCGCGTGGAAACGGTCCAACTTGGAGCAGAGCCAGATGGGCGCGTGTGATCAGCAAGCTCACGTGCATCAATTGATCATTATCGTGTCCAAACTTGTGGGGCGGTTTCTTTGCATCACCAGTTGCTGCGATTGGATGACTCCAACCTCATTGCTCATCTTTTCTTTCCTCCGCCTGTGCCTGTGTCTCTGCCATGCCAATTTTTTTCTCGTTGGATCGTGCCAAGCCTGGCGCCGCTGTGTGGCCATGGAATCGAGCACGACTTTGACAACGGGTTTGCTCAATTGGATTCTGCGGTGGCGGCAAGGAGCCAACCTTTGATAAAGCGCAGAGTGGAGTGAACGCTGTTGATCCGCCCACACCTGCCTCCCCTGTTTTTTTGTCGGTGACTGTCTCGCGCCGCTTCCCACTCTCTTCCCCCCTCCTCATTGTTAATTCCACGATCCCACAACCACCCAAAGCGACTGCCGCCGACCTGCAAAGATGACCATGCAATGCACGTATACACTTTTGCCCACTCGGCCATCGAATCCGAGGTCACACGCACACACCGCAGACGGCCGCCCCCCTCCAAGCGGTTTTTCACCCAACTTGACTTGATTTCATTTCGCATCGCCAACCCCTTTTTTTCGCTTCTTGATGCTTGATCGCTGCCTTCAAGACTCGCGCATGCACGCACACTTGCGCACCAGGGCCGGGTGCATTCAGCCGCTTATTCATTCGGCTGATAACGGCCGCACGGCCGGTAGTGATGTGATGTGCTCGCTTTCTCTTTCTCGCTTATTGCCAACCGTCGTCTCTTCCGTCTCGCGTGACCCGCAACCCCCTGGTCATTTTTCATTTTCATTTGCAGTCCTTTCCCTCATCTCTGTCCTGATCTTGCCACTGAGTGTGCTTGTCGTGTGTACAAATACTGACCCTCTCCCCTCTGTTTCTCTGATTGCACAACGTGACTATCCGTACCTTGACCACCCACCATTTGATCTATGACAGCCATGCTTGCCACCGCCATTCCTCGCGCTCCCGCTACCGCCGCCAACGGCGCCTCCAACGGCGCCGGATCGCACTACCCGCAGAACGTGGGCATTCTCGCCATGGAAATCTACTTTCCGCGTCGTGTACGTGGTGGATTCCCCGCCATGTCCTGCGTGACTGATCGTACTCGGAGCTGACCCCGTATTGTGTTTGTATGTTGAACCCTGCTGGCGCTACAGTGCATTGATCAACAAGACTTGGGTACGTCGTTGCTGTTGCTGGTGTCTCGTGCGGTCGCTGTTCGTTTGCCTTACTTGCTGACATTGAGCTTCGTATCCTTGTGTACACAAAAACAGAAAAGCACGATGGCGTGTCGGCTGGCAAGTACACGATTGGTTTGGGCCAAACCCAAATGGCGTTTGTTGACGACCGTGAGGATATCAACTCCATTTCCCTGACCGGTTCGTCCCTTGCGCACTGTCCGCTCACCTTGTGACTGGATGCACGTGCTGATCCGTCGTATTCCTTAACAGTCGTCCGCAACCTCATGGACAAGTACAACATCTCGTACACGGACATTGGCCGCCTCGAAGTCGGCACCGAAACCATCATTGACAAGTCAAAGTCGGTCAAGACGCACTTGATGGACCTGTTTGCCGCACACGGCAACACGTCCATCGAAGGCATTGCCACGACCAACGCCTGCTACGGCGGCACGTCTGCCCTGTTTAATGCGGTCCAATGGATGGAATCGTCGTACTGGGACGGCCGGTACGCCATTGTTGTGGCAGGCGACATTGCCATTTACGCCTCTGGGTCGGCACGCCCAACGTCCGGCGTGGGCACTACGGCCATGTTGATTGGTCCGAATGCGCCGCTCGTCATGGAACGTGGGCTCCGTGGCACGCACATGGAAAACGTGTACGATTTCTACAAGCCCAACCTGTCGTCCGAGTTCCCCGAGGTCGATGGCCCGCAGTCGGTTGTGTGCTACATGCGCGCCGTCGACAAGTGCTATGAGTACTACCAGGGCAAGCTGGCACAGCACAATGCCAACCACGTCCACCAGCCGCTCATGGACGTTGCCGATTTCGCCGTGTTCCACTCGCCTTATGCCAAGATTGTGCAAAAGGCCGCCGGCCGCCTCTTCCTCAACGACTACTTGCGGTTCCCGGACTCGCCTCGGTTCGCCAACGTCCCCGAACAACTCAAGTCGACCAAGCTCGAGGATTCCTACTTTGACAAGGACGTGGAGAAGGCGTTTGTTGCCGTTTCCAAGCAATTCTTTGCCGAGCGCACCGAGCCGTCGCTCTTGACGTGCAAGATGATTGGCAACATGTACTGCGGCTCCCTGTACGGGTCGCTCTTGTCGCTGCTGTCGGTGACGCCCGAGCAAGACTTGCTGGGCAAGCGCATTCTCATGTTTTCGTATGGCTCGGGCCTCGCCTCGTCCATGTTTTCGCTGCGTGTTGCCGCCCCCGTGGGCCACATTGTCAAGACGACCGATGTGGTCAACCGGCTCAAGGCGCGCACCGTGCTGTCGCCCAAGGTGTTTGAGGAGGTGATGGAGTTGCGCGAGCGCGAGCACAATGCCAAGGAGTATGTGCCCACGGGCGACCTGGTCAATGGCTTGTTTGACGGCACCTATTACTTGACGGGCATTGACGCAAAGTTCCGCCGCACATATGCACGCAAGGAGCCCGCGTCGGCGTGAGCACTTTGGCTGGCTGAGTCATGGTGCGAGTAGATTGCTTGTGATTCCTTTTTTTTTTTCATTGCCTTTGTGAAACTTTGTCTTGCTCCGTTTCCCTCTTCTCTTTTGCTCGTCTTCCTGGTCCTATTGTTATCATATCGCTCATTAATTGCCCTACTTTTGCAAAGAGTTTCTTTACGCACTGTGAATGCAAATGATTCTTCGGATTGCTCTTGCATTGTATTCGAATATGTACATGACTTCGTTGGTCAGGAGCCTGGCGCACCACGGATATTTATGCTGCTGGATCAATCAATGCCTGGTGGAAATCATGCAGAGTGGAGGACTTGTGGAAACGAGGAACGAGGAACAGCAAAAAAACAGCGAGGGACCAATCATGTAGAATGATGAATGATAGCATGCAAACGAGGAAAATGGTTGTGCGGGAGGCGTGGAAGCAAGCGACAAGAAGCAAACCAACGGCAAAAAGCAACATACGTGGAATACCTTGAAAAATGACAAACAAGGATGGCAAAGGTATTGTCAGGGAAAGATCGACACAGAAACACACATATATGGCCGGGGCGGAATGATAATGGAGGTGGTCGGAAAACCTTGTTGGAAACATGGGAATGAAGGCCATGGAAGAGAAAGAAAGAAAATGCAATCACCAGTATCATCTGTTAGGGGCGGGGAATGACTTTTCTGATGGCAGATATGCAAGAAAACAGCAGCTCGGCAAAGCTGGGACGGAACGATTGGCCACGAGGAAACACTGGAGTGTGTGGGTGGTGTGGGTCCAGGGGCGGATGGGAATGACGCGAATCACACAAGATGGACGAAAATGGTCACCAATCGCTACTCCACAACCGCGGTACCAGAGGCGGGCGGCCGAGCGCTCATGCGTTGGCACATGGCGCTTTGCAGGGTGCGGATCACGGTATCCTTCTTGATGGGCTTTGAAATGAAATCGTTCATTCTGTTTGGGGGAGGAGGGAATGTCACTGGCAATTGGTTGGGAGCGGAACAATGCAAGGTGACGAGAGCGATACGTACCCTGCCTTCAAGCACGCGCTTCTTTCCTCTGGCAACGCCGACGCCGTCATGGCGCAAACCCAATGCACGGCCGCCGCCGAACCTGTGGCTGTACGCTCCCGTTCGCGAAGTAGCCGGGTTGCTTCAAGGCCGTCCTGTGCACGTCCAAACGTCAGTGTCACTCCGACATATCAGGTGCATGAACTACAACAATATAAGTGGGTGTACCATCGTGGGCATGGATACATCCATAAACACCACGTCATATTGCTTGCTCGCCAACAACTCCAACGCCTCGCGCCCATTTGTCGCCGTCGAAATGTGTCCCCGGTGGCCTGCAGACGAAATCACTTTGACGGCCACCTTGAGATTGATTGGGTTGTCGTCCACAACCAGCACGGATTGCACCTGCCAGTCCAGGGCTGGATCGTCCATAGCCAGCACCGCAGCGGGTGTAATGGGTCCCAATCCAGGCGACGGGTGCGCTTGCAAATGCCCGCCCTCGGGTGTCGACATGCGTCCAATTGTCTGTGCGCTGGCAATTGCGTGTGCATTCACCGACCCGACAAGCGGCGGCGAGTCAAACGACTTTTCATTTGTCAAGCGCTTGTTTTGGACTTGGTTGTTGGTGCCGGAACCGGCGCCGCCGCTCATGGACGAGAACGGGTTGGGTTCCCCCGATCCGGTAGCCTGTGGCCAGCCGCTGGCGCTCGCAGTGACAGCACGAACCAGCGCGCGGTACAGGGCGGCAAATTTGACGGGCTTGCGCACAATCACATTGGCCATGGGCACCTGCTCGGGATCTTGCTCGGGCTCGCAACATCCGACGGGCACGACGGGCGAGCGCACCGAAGAAATGGAGAGTACCGGTGCCACTTCGCGGAGCGCGGCAAGTTCGCGGGCAAAGGCGACGGCTTGCGGCGTCGATTCGCGCATTTCAGGACTGGTCAGGGATCCACGACGAGCAAGCGAGTGACCGTTGGGAGCTGCGCTCGAGAATGGGTCCACCACGAGGAAAACCATGCGCAGCGGGGCGTTGCTACCTGCCAGTGTCCGTAAACGTTGAGCAGAGTGAAGCGCGTCAATGACGGTCGTGTGTGGCCAGCAGCTTCCTCCCATGGCATTCACCATGCTCGCAAGTGCGTGACGCGTGGCAGATGCGGACGGAGCGACCATGAGGACAGCAAGCGGATTGAGCGAAATGGGCGCCAACGGGCCCGAATTGTTGCTGTGCGTGGTGAGTGGGCTAATCATGGTCCCATCGCTGCTGAGCGTCGATGCGGGCGAAAGCGGAACGAGGTCGTTATTGGCCGCTGGAGGCATTAGCAGCGAGCGGGGGGACGGTGTGAAAAGGCCAGAGACTTCATCGAGAACTGCGGGCGGGGCATCGACGTTGGCGATGGGCATGGCAGGCGCCTGCGGACCAGGCGCGCCGACCAGTGTGTCATTGGATAGTCCACCACGGAGTGATGGGGTCTTGTTGGTGAAGAGCCCAGGTCCATTGTCGTACGGGACTCGAACTGGCAATGCAAAACCAAACACGGATCCAACGCCTGGGGCCGATTGGACCCAAATCTTGCCTGCGTGTAGCTCGACGAGCTTTGCGGAAATGGCGAGACCGAGGCCAGTGCCATGGGTGCTTGATGGCGGCGCGGATGCAAGATCGGATCCTTGGATAAATCGCTCAAACAATCGTTGAAGACCTGCATGACTGATGCCTTGACCAGAATCCACAACGTAAAAGTATAGGAACGGTGGCATGGGCTTGCGACCAGCCGATGCGGACGCTTGTGGTACCGGTGACGGCGCGGCCGTTGAGGTTGATGGAGGCGGTGGCGGTGGAGGTGGGCCAGGTTTGTTGCCGAGCAAGGGTGAAGTGACACTGGTACCCGTCTTGAATGAGGTAACAGCAATGACTCGCTTGGTTCCGCGTGGCGGCTTGGCGGATGACGAGCTGTTGAGCGCATTGGCACTGTTGCTGCCTGTCAAGGGTCGCGTCATGCGAATGTCATCATCCACATCATCGTCGTTGTCGTCATCCATTGAAGAACTGGAAAGAAGACCCGACGACGAAGCGGACGAACCGTATTTGTTGGTCAAGTTGGAATGCATGGCAGCTGACGAGTAGGACGAGCTGGCCGGTTGGGGAGTCTTAAAGTCGGTCGGGAGCATCTCAATCACTACGGACGACCCAAAAGAAGAAAAAAAGTGTCAGGAGTATGCCCGTGTAGATGGCTCTTGGGAAACAAACGTACCCTCCGGCTCAATCTCATCAATCATGGTCGCCGGATCTTCAAAAGAAACGGCCGGCCGTGCCGCGCCCGTCACCAACGGCCCCGTAAAGTCCAAACACCGGCGATTAACCAGCTTGGTATCGTTGGCAAAGACAACGGGCTCCCTCGCAACCACCACAAAGATCTCGCCTTGCTCGGTAAACTTGGCGGCATTTGACACCAAGTTGGCCAAAATTTGTGTAATCCGCGTGCGATCACCAAACAACTTATCGGGAATGAGTGGGTCGATAATGTAGTTGAGGGGCAAGTCGAAATGCTCGACTCTCTTTGCGATCAAATCCACACACGTCTCGACGCACGTGCGCAGCGAGAATGGAGCCGAAGACAGCGTCAGCGACCCCTGGTGCTCCAACTTTGCCAAATCCAAGATGGTATTGACCAAGTTGAGCAAGATCTGCGACGACATCATGACGGTATCCAAGGTATCGCGAACGTCTGCCGTCAACGACGGGTCCTCGAGCAACACATCAACAAACCCAATGATGGCATTCATGGGTGTGCGCAGCTCGTGCGACGTGGTGGCCACAAACTGTGATACCTCCTTGACGTGCGCCTCGGCGGCAGCCAGCCGCTTTTCCATTCCGTCGCGGTCCTGCACGGCAAGGGCCAGCTGCGTTTCCGCTGACTGACGCGTCACGTACTGGTGCGCATGGTCGAGCGACACTTGCAGCTGGGTCAGGAGATCCGTGTACCTGAGTGTTTCGGCCAAGCTGAGGTGCAAGGCGGTTTCGTCCGACGCGCCAAGGACAATGAAGCCGGTGCGTGTGCCAAAGCGGAGGCGGAACGCGAGTCCCGACGAGTAGCGTGCGCAGCCAAGGAGATAGGCGACATCGACGGTCGACAATTTGACGATTTGTGACTGGGTCAGGATGGAGCTATTCCAATCATACCCACACAATCACAATCCGAGTCAGTCAAGTGCGAAACAGAGGGAAGAGAATGCAATATGATCGCCGCACTTTGCAACCCGCTGGCTCGTCTCTAAAGTGTAATCTGTAAAGAATGGACCCGCGACCGAACGACCAGATGCAGAAACGTGATGCTCGGCAAAGCATCTCAACACACGGCACGCGCGGTTGCTTGATGCATTGGCCGGCGACGAATCCAGCGGATGCCTACGCCTGCTGCTTGCTGGCGCAGCCATACCCGTGTCGATTGGGAGAAAGACCGTGACGGATGGGAACTTTGGGTACGAGCGAGCAAGCTCGCCAACAGCAGCATCGATGGTCGACTGAAGAGACGTGCGACCGTGAATGAAGGTGACGAAATGACGGAACTAGATGAAAAAACGACGGTAAAGTCGAGTCAGGTTGCAAATATCGAGTTTTGAGGGCGTTGGGATTTCGGGGGGCGCACATTTTCGGCCCACTTGTCCGTGGACTGGGTGATTGCATCGCGTCGAATCAAAAGTCCGAGCTCCTCTTCGAGACGGCTCATGCGCATTGGGTATGTGAGCAGGTCGGGCATGAGCCGCAAAAGCACGGCGGCGGTGGCGGACGATACGAGTGCACTAGAATGAGGCGCAGCCGGGTCAATCATTCCGAGCAACATCTGTACCACTCAAGGTGAACAGCACACGTACGTCACAACTTTGATACTGGTCAATACCCAGAACGGGGCCATGAGAATGCGGACCAGATGCGTCAATCCGCTGAAAAACACAACACGATGCAATGCTCGGTGAGTGCCGAAAACGCACCACGGCCCAAGGAGATCGTATACGAGATAAGAAAGCATAAAGGAGGTCGCACCAGCACATGATGAAGGCCGTAAACAACCACAAGACCCATGTCAGCGGGAACCTCGACGACAACTGACGCTGGAAGTACCAGATCATGAGCGGAATGGCGAAATAAGCGCCTGCGGTTATCCCATCAGCAGCATTTTCAACAGACATTTCCAGCGGCGTTGACGAAAAGGGCGATGCATTCGCTTGCACAGCATCCCCTGGTTGCTGTAACTGCTTTGCCAGATGGACCTCTATCGCTGCGGGCGGGTGAGCATACGGTCTGGGTGCTGGCGTTGCAGAAGCAACTTGTGCGCTGCATGCAACGGCGGCAATGAGGACGCATGCGAGGGCTAGGGCGGGCTGCATGATACGAATGCTCTGGGTTTGGTGGCGAGAGTCATGGCGGGTTGAGCGGGTGGGCAGAGGGATGTATGCTCAATAAATGCATGTGGATCTTTTGAGCCTGGGTGATTCCTGTTGGCCGATTGTGGAAGGATGGGGTCGAGGGAGTTTCGTTGACGGGACTGTTGGACAACAGGATCGGGGCTCGCTGACGCGAGCTCTTGTACGACAGTCATAATGGCTAATGGAGGGATTGGTTGGTCTGTCGAATGTGGAATTCTTGTCGCCAAATGGCAGGGGGTATGTAGTATGACAGGCGGCTATTGGTGTTTGGTATCCGGCAAGCAAGCGGGAATCTGTCTCTTGGTCTTGAGAGCACTTGAACCAATCAGCGAGCGAGGTCAGAGTTATGCTGATGGGCAGGAGCAATTACCCACGATCGAAGCGCACGTACAAAGTCCCGATTCCGCCCTTGTAGAGACAGGCAGTGAACCGTCAATGATCGAGGCACGAGTTTAGGACACGTGCACGTGTGATTCCAGGTCGTGGTACTGTGGGAATAGGCCAACAGCGCCGCTTAGTTTAGAGCTGAGCTGAACAGGCGTGAACGAACGACGATCGGAAGGGGGGCGGCCCGGAAAATCACTTGGCGCCAAGGGATTGATTAGACTGGAGGGCAGCGCAGGCAGAGCTGGATGCATGTATTGAAGCCAAATCCCTCGAGAGAAAGAAAGATTGACTCGACCGAGTATCACAGCGTATCAGACACGCGGATTGGAGTCTGTCTGCTGCTTGATTGGGTATGCTGTGCAACAGCAATGTGCGAAAAGCTGGAGGGAAATGTTGGGGTGGGGAATATTTGCTGGGGATCAGATCGATGGTACGGCGGTGTTGGAACTGTTGTGGGACTGAAGGAAATTCGCTGTGAATATGGGGGTCAGCAAAGCTTGAAGACGCTTCCTACATAAGTTGACACGACCAAACACCGTGCCAAGGCCATCACACTTAGGGAGCCAATTGGGCGAGATACTCAAGAGGGTAGTTTTGAAGATGTCGATCGGGCAAGCGTCAAGTATGAAGATGACGATGAGGTTCGGCCAAAACGAATGTGGTTGCCAGAAAAAGATGGCAGGGATGGGTTCGTGGCGGACTGTGCGACTGTCGCAGGCTCAAAGAGGTGATGACAGCCGGCTGCCTTTACTTGGTTGGACCTCAAGTACAACCAGGCAATGGTAGAAGGGAATGCTTAGGCTGAAATGGCGTACATGCATCTATTGGGAGATTGTCTTCGGCGAATGCTCGGGTGATGTGAAAATGACGACTCGAGCAACTAAAGCTGATCGACAGGTAGAGAGGGGACTAGAACGAGCCAAGGGAGGGGGAGGCAGAGGGAGCGGTAGGTGTAACGAGAGAGCCGGTGGAGATGGGCAATGTAAGTAGGACTCTTGATTGTACATGTGGGCACTACGTAAGAGGGCAGCCTGGGGCGGAAAGATCTCAAGGGTAGGATCTGTGGTAAGAAGCTGAGGTTGAAGCAAAGACAAAATTGGCAGACAGGAGCCTTTTCTCCACGCTCGAGATCGATGGACCGGAGAGCCACCGCCGGCCAAGGAAGCTGATGACGGGGCACCACGGTCCTTCAAAGCAACCCGCAGATGGATTTACTGCACATGTACCAAGGCAGGGTCAATAGATGAGCAAAGAGGAGCCCAAGCATCCATTCATACTTACCTCTGTACAAATACAAAGGAGTTCACCGGATCCAAGAAAGCGCCACACAGGTTGGCGGAGGACTTGTGGAGACTCACACCATTTTGTGTGTAGCTTAAACATGGTAACTTGTCTGTGAGGACATCAACGGATAAATCGCGATCATCCGACGACCAGGATTTCTATGGGTATGGACTACGATGAGTCGGATTGAGCCTGGCCGATTTGCCCACATATTCCTCAATAACAGTGTGTTACATAGTTTCAGCATTTAACCTGTTACCGCATTCTGACTCTGAGCATTTGCTGGGGTGCGTTGTTGTCAGATCTGCGGGCGTTCAGCTTCTGAATTGCGTGAGTGAATAGCATATGTACATTTCGTACGTCGACCGTTCCCTGCCCAGAATATGGTAAGTGAAACGAGCCATGCGATCCCGACCGTCCGCAATGTCGTCCCGCCACCATGTAGTTCATAAAAACCCACTTTCCGCGGCAGACCCGGATCCCCTACCCGATGTCGTTGCCTCTTGGCCCAAATGGTGGCTCCTTCCTGATCCTCTCTCCACGAAATGGCTCTCCCTTCAGCACGCTGGCCCGTGCTTTCCGCCTGACTACACACCTCACGGCGTGCCAATCCTCTATGGCGGCCAACCAGTTTCCCTTGGCCCTGCAGCAGAAGAGGCTGCCACGCTCTACGCAGCCACCATTGGCGTCGCACCAAGCAGCAACGTGTTTGACGCCAACTTCTTCTCCGACTTTCTCACCATAATTCGTGCTTCCGAGCCCACAACGTGCCCCATCACCGAGTTTGACAAGTGCGACTTTTCGCCTCTTATCAACTACTTGTCCGCAGAACGCGCGCGGCGCCAGGCCATGTCTGCCGACGAAAAAGCCGCTGCCAAAGCCGCAAAGGCTGCACTTGAGGAGCCACATGCGCACGCCTACGTTGATGGGCAGCCCGTCAAACTCGGTGCATTTCATGTTGATCCACCATGTATCTTTCGCGGTCGCGGGCAGCACCCGCTTGCAGGCAAGATCCGCGCGCGCGTCCGTCCGGAAGATGTGATTATCAACGTGGGCGAGTCAGATCCGGTGCCTTTGCCGCCTTCTGCGCACAAGTGGAAGCAGGTGGTGCATGATCATTCGGCCTTGTGGGTGGCAAAGTGGACCGATTCCATCGAGGGAGGGGACAGGTATGTGCATATGCCGCTGGTGAGCGCGTGGAAGGGCTTGGCGGATTTCAAAAAGTTTGAGGCGGCCAGGAGGCTCAAGGGTGGGATTGAGCGGGTGCGAAGGGAGTATATGCGGTCGATTCGGGACGAGGCAAGCGAGCAGAGAGAGCGCCAGCTTGCGACGGCCGTATACTTGATAGACTGGATTGGGTTGCGTGTAGGCGGCAGTCCGAGCCAAGATGCAGATGACGGCACCGTGGGCATTCTCGGCTGTTGCTCGTTGCAGTGCAAGGATATCGCGGTCACAAGTGAGGACACGGTTTCGATTGCTGGCGCTCGTGAGCTTGCCCTTGATCCGCTCGTGTGCACCATCTTGCGGTCGCTGAAGCAGGAAAAGCAGGACGCGGAACCTCTGTTCCATTTGATCGATTTCACTTTGCTGTCCAGGTACCTGACGTCGCTCATGGACGGCTTGACAGCGACCGTGTTTCGCGCGTTTAATGCGTCGTTCTCGACGCAGCAAGAGCTCGCCCGTTCGCCCGCCAATGCGGCAAGCATCGATGATTTGGTTTCGTTTCACGGTCGTGCGCTTGAGGCAGCGGCCGCAAGGTGTCATTTTGCGCTGGATGCACTGTCGACTGAGGTGACGGGAGTGTGCACGGCCCAGGTGA
Source organism: Catenaria anguillulae PL171 (assembly GCA_002102555.1). Lineage (NCBI taxonomy): Eukaryota > Fungi > Blastocladiomycota > Blastocladiomycetes > Blastocladiales > Catenariaceae > Catenaria > Catenaria anguillulae. The sequence continues at coordinate 360,424 of MCFL01000015.1, forward strand.
ATTATGTGGACCCAAGGATCAGCGTGTCGTGGTGTAAACGTCATCATGTGCCCATTGAGCGAGTTTTCATGCTGTCATTGACAGAAAAGTATGTTTGGGCCTTGGACGTGGATCCGGATTGGCATTGGTAAGCCGCAAGTAGAAATGAATTTTTTTTCATCTTGGTTCCCTTGCCGACTTGTTGGCAAGCATCGCTCAACTCTTCAACCTCACCATTCGGCTGCTGTATACTCAGCGGCTTAAAGCTCCAGCAATAAAAGGACGACAGGTCAGCAAAGAAACAGATAATAAAGGTAGATGCATTCGCTCTTCTCGTTGCGCTTTTGAGCGAGAGTGGGTACCGAAAAGGTCCGTCTTGTTCCCATCTGTGTGTGCAACGCACCGAGTTCATGTTTCCACAGGGAACCAGACACGCGACACAGGCCGTGAGGTCCTCAACAGAAGACAGGAAATGACCATCAGCCTGATTGCGCTGTTTTTCGAGACAAAGTCATGTCAGGTGTCGATCAGGAAGTGACCCTCGCGGCGTCGGTCGTCGAAGGCAAAGGGCCGGGGCCGGAAACAGCAGTGGAGCCGGCGGCCGAGCCAGAGGTAATGAAGGCGGCTTGTGGGACCCGCTCAGCATGCGCCTTGAGTGTCCTTTTCGCCGGAGCGGGCCTCAGTCGCTCGATACAGAGAAAGCGATGGTCATGGTGCATTGGCTGTACAAGATGAGACGAAAACAAAAGAGGCACGACTGATACCCGTGGGCGGTCGCTGACAGTGGGCGAGGGTGGGCCGGTTCATTGAGGCTCGCACACGGAGCCTCATCGGTCTCCTTCATTCCTCAGGCACACTCTCTCAGCAGGACTTGATACCACTCACAACTTGACGTGTGACGCAGTGACAAGGCATGTATACACTTCATCCATCCATTCGTTCCCTTGCCGCATTGGCTCGACATTCTCCACTCTCGACTCGGGCCGATCTTGCGCTTGAGCAACGGTGTCTCCCGATTGCTGATGAGACTTTTGGACCGGCGTGTAAGAAAACATGTGTATGTACCCTCACTAACGAAAAGGCTCGAGTCAATGCGCCACCACCGCACCAACATAATCTCGGCTTTCCACTCCCACGGGCCCCGACCCATGAATAAACGCAACCACGTCCGCAAACAATCCGGACCCTGCATCCATCAAATCCGCCACTGGCTGCACATGGTTGAGCCCGTCGCGCAGTTCGAGCTGCACGTCTGGATTGAACGAGCGCACCAGCTCGGCAATGGACGCGGCCTGTGTGCAAGGGACCGTATGGTCTTCGGTACCATGCACAATGCACATGCGTTTCGGGAGAGCAGATTCAATCGCGGCAGACCAGGTGGCGGTTGGCGAGGAGGCAGACGTGGAGCAGATGGCGGCAGAAAGGAGGACGGTGGGCGATCGCAAGAGCATGTTTTCCAGCGATGTGCCTGATTCATTTCGGGCAAAGTCAGTGGATGCGAATCAAAACAAACAAGAAGAGGGGAAAATGATACGCACGAGCAGCTCGCCGCATTCCCGAAATCTCCTCGACGCCACGCATGGATTCGTAATCGTAATGCTGGACCACATTGAACACACCGGACAGCAGCACGCATGACCGTATCTTGGGCAACCTCTGCGTCAGCACCGGCATCTCGCCCTTACTCTCCCTCGCCCTCTTTTTCTTTCCCACGGGCGCGGAATAATACCCCGACTCGCGCAACACGTCCGCCACCCTGTCCCGGTCCACTGTCAACCCAGCGCTGCCCACAAGCACCGTCAACAGAGCCAAATGTGCGCCCGCAGAATGGCCCATCAGATGCACATTGTTTCTGTCGCCGCCATACTCGTGAATGTGCTCATGGACCCAAGTGAGCGCGTCGGCAACATCGCTAATCATGTCGTCCATGGTTCCGCGCGGATACGTGCGGTAGTCTGGGACCACGGTGACGATACCGCGCAGGGCAAATGTGTGGCCGAGGGCACGGTAGTAGGATTTTGAGCCCGAGGACCAGGCGCCGCCGTCTGTCGGTCGGTACAGTGCACGTGTGAGCAGATTAAACGAGATGGAATTGGGAGAACTGTAGGCAAATGGAGACGCACAGATGAAGACGAGAACGGGCGATGTCCCTTTGGATTTGTGGATGCCGTTGACTTTGGGAGTGGCAGAGGCAGCTGGACTTGAAGACGAAGAAGAAGGAGGACGCGAGGTACAGTATACATCCAGCTTGAGGTCGGGGCAGGCCGTCGAAAAGGGAATGTTGGTCCTATCAACATACACACACACGCATACACAAGGACATGGTCAGCGCTACATGTTCAACAGCCGACTGGATTGCTTCGCCGGAGGTGCAAGTGCAAACTCATACACGATGGTCCGGCGAAATCTGTTCCCACCCATGACCCAATTGACGGAAAACACCACCGCCTGCCTGACGACGGGATCAAACGGCATCAACACGACCGACTGAATGGCTGCCCAAAACACCTTTGCAACCCTGACGGGATGCCACCGGAGCAACACGCGCGTCCCAGCAGGGCGACCATCCTGCGCAGACATCAAGTACACGAGTGCACAGCAAATGTACGCGAGGACGGCGAGCACGGGTAGCGTAGGGACAAGGACGGCGGCAGCAACAACGAGGATCGGGACGAGGGCGACGCACACGATGAGTGAGGCCGCAGAGACAGTCAAAACGGCGAGTGTAAAGAGGGTCAGGTGTGGGAGCGATGACAGGGAGGAGCGCAGCCGGCGAAGGAGGCCGTCGACGAGCGCGCCGACGACAGGGATCGGGGTCGCAGAGTTGGTGTTTGGCTGCGGGATAGGGTTGGACATGGTGTCATTCATTCCTGTGGGATTGGCATTGCACTTGCCGTCCATCATTGGTGCATTTGAAGGGGGAGGCACCGAGTCCATCAGTCCATCGGCACCAACAGCCGAGACGGCATGACGGCATGACGGCATGAGTGCATGTCAGGGACTGCCAGCAAAGCGCGGAAACGTCGGATCGGAATCCATCATCCTCGGCGGCATGAATGCACGTGCCCCCCGAGCGAGCTTGAGCGCGGTCGAAGGCATATGAAGGCGTACCAAAGTCCAATGTAACCGCACTCGGCCACCTTGCGCAATCCACTCTGGACCTGCACAAACACCCTTCAAGACCTCCCAAGATGCCAAAGTATTACTGCGGTACAGTCCTTGTCCGCATTCGCTTGTTCGCCCCTAACCGTGGCACTGACCGCGGAACTGGTTGATGCTGTCCTGTCGATAACAGACTACTGTGACATCTTTCTCACGCACGACTCGCCCTCGGTGCGCCGCTCGCACAACATTGGCCTCAAGCACATCAATGCCGTCAAGGAATACTACTCGGAGCTGGGTGCCGGCCAAACCCAGGAAATCATCGACATGATCACCAACACGCACGCCTCGCGCGGCATGGCCGTCCCTCCCCCGCCCATCCCTGCACCCTTGCCCATGGGCCCGCCTGGTGGCGGCTACGGCGGGCACGGTGGATTCCAGCACCGACATGGCGGCGGCGGCGGCGGCGGCGGCGGAGGCGGGCACCAGGGCCACGGTGGTGGTGGCGGCGGCGCACATCATCACAATCATCATCCAGGTGGCTCGTTCCAACAACCGCGCTCAGGCCCTCCTGGGTCGCAATACCCGAACCAGGCGCCTGCAGGTACCGGTCCAGGCCAAATGTACGGCGGTGGAGGCGGCCAGGGAGGTGGGTTCCGAGGTGGGTACGGCGGCGGTGCGCCGCGTGATGATCATTACCGCGGCGGCGGCGGTGGTGGCGACCGCCAAGACGACCGGTATGTGCCTGGAGGAGACCGCAGCGATCGCGACAGGTATCAGCCCGGCCCGCCCTTGGGTGGGCAAGCCAGGTACTCGAGCAGTGGCGGTGGAGTCGCTGGTGGGTTGCCACCAAGGCCGCCTGTGGGTGGCGCGGGGATGGGGAGTGGTGGGTCGTCGCCAAAACGCCATCGGTACTGATGTCGTGTGAAATGCTAGTCGAGTCACGTCCAAGCCGATGCATGTATTGGTCGGTTCATGTCGGATTCCTTTATGAATACAGTTTTTTCTCTTTGCCACTCATTCACCGTCCGAAGTGAGCTGCGTCGTTTGTTCAAGTCTTCAAATTTTCTATTAGTATACATGTCCTCTCCCAGTTTGTCTCGAGCGCTTAGTATCAACCTATTGTCGAACGCAAACTGTCGTTGCCGCCTGACACGTCAAAGTTGCGACTTCAATTGTCAAGACTCTCAAGACGGCAAACAATTGTATACTCGACAACAATCATTCACTCAATGCAAACTTGGCGCAATACCCCCATTGATTCCGATTTCACAACATGCTATCCACGCTCACAACGACCCTCGGCGGCCTGATCCCGGCGCCCATCGCCTCCATGCCGCCGGCCCTCACGGTCCTTGTTGGCGCCATCTTTATCGAGCTCGTGTCGTGGCTCGGGTTCACGCTCATCTCGGAGCAGTTGTTTGCCGTATACCGGTGGGTGTTTTACCGGTCGTCGTATGCGCAGCAAGCGCAGTTGAGGGACGAGATTTTCGGGCTGCGCAAGGAGGTCAAGGGCGTCAGTGCCATGGTACGGTGTTGCCAGTGTTGCGGCAACGATGGCCCTGCTTCTGAATGAGAAAACAGTGCTAATGTAATGGTGTGACAACCTGTGACCATATGTATGTGTAGGATGAGTTTGCCAAATGGGCAAGGGTCAGGCGCCAGTTGGACGGCAAGACCCAGGCTTACGAGGAGATCAGTACGGTTCTCCTTTTCTAATCCTCCTGACACTTGCTGCTTCCCAAAAGATTACTCACTCCATCATGTCCTGGGAAATAGCCAACACGCTCCGGTCCACCCGTACCATGTTCCTGCTCAAAGCCCAAGTCTTTACCCGCGGCCTCTTTTACCTCGTGTACCTAGGCCTGTCGATCGCGTATCGCACCACGCCCATGTTTTACGCCTCGGACGATTGGTTTGGCGGCGGGCTCATTGGCTGGTTCCTCAGCTTGCCGTTTGCGCCCGCGGGCGCCATTTCCGTGGTTGTTTGGGTGTACGCGTGCCGGCGGGTGTTGAGGAACGTCATGGAGCTGGTGTTGGGCGACAAGCTGGATGCGGTGCCCGAGCAGGCCGCCGATGGGGTGTTGGCCGAGAAGGACAAGACCGACTGAGGTCATGTTTCGCGAGCGTGGTTGCGAACGGAGAGCGGGGTAGGTGGTGATGTATGAATGCCAGTATAACTCGATGTAACGACATAGTCAATCTTGTGTGCCAATAAAGCTCCTTGGGCGTCATTCATGACAGGCATCAAAGCATTGAACACCCTGGCGACATGCGACATGCGACATGCGACATGCGACATGCGACATGCCCAGCCAGCCAGCCAGCAGGGTGGCGAGGTGGTGCCCCATGCCTGCAGGTGGTGGTCAACTCAAGTCCAGTAGTAGGTCTGCTGGAATCAATTCTTCTGCTCAGTCATTTTTCTTACCAAACCTCATGCAACTTGCCAAAGCAACTGCAATCCGGCGAGAAGCATCTGCAACACCACACACGCACCAGTACCATGTCACGACGCCCACCCGCATCGGGCCCTCGCCCCGGCAGCGGCCCAAGTCCCTCGGCGCTCCCAACCGCCGTCATTGCCGGCAAATGGCGCGTGACCCGCTTCCTGGGTGCCGGCTCATTCGGCCACGTCTTTGCGGGCGAAAACATCCAGGACCCGTCTGCTCCGCTCGTTGCCCTCAAGCGCGCCCTCACGCAATCCGACAAGCCCACCAACCAGCCGTCGGTCGGCGTCGACTACTTGGCCGCAGAACTGGCTGGCTTGCGCCAAATCACGGCCGCGGGCGGTGCGCCAGACTCGCTGCCAAAGCTGTTTAGCGACGAACTGATTGAGACGCCACGTGGGTTGATCATGGTCATGTCGTGTCATGGGCCGGCACTTGCCAGTGTGAAAAAGGCGCTCATGGTCGCCAGGATGGGCGGAAATGAGTGGGGCGTGTCCGAGATGACGGCCAGCGACAAGGTCGTGCCTGGTATGGGGCTGGACGTGGAGGTCGTTGTTGAGATTGGCCGTCAGCTGGTATGTACTTGCTTTTTCCTCTGACCCTCCGGCGTACTCACACCAAAGCATCGGGACCATAGGCAGAAACTCTTGACTGGATTCACAAGCAAGGCCTCGTGTACTGCGACATGAAGCTCGCTAACATTGTGCTTCGCCACCCGAACCCGCCGTTCACCTCGCCCAACTTTCCCGCCGATATCGTCCTGATTGATCATGGCCTTATTCGCCCAATCAAACCGCCGCAGTCTGCACAGCAATCCGCCTCTGCATCATCGGTCGGCTCGCAGCCCAACGAACCGCAACGTAACGACCGTATCGGAACCCCGCGCTATGGTCCGTCAATGCATCCGTCGCAGTCATTTTTTCCAAATAGCTCACTCGATCCCATCTGTCATACTTGTTAGCATCCATTTCCATGCACCGCGGCCACCCACCTACCCCGTCCTCGGACTTTGAATCCCTTGCCTATACCCTATTTGACCTGACCCTGTCACACCTTCCCTGGACTAAAGTCGACGCCAAACCGGGGCCTGCCACCTGGCAAGCCATCTCGCGCGCCAAGTCGCACATGACCGAACACGAATGGTCCATCTTGCTGGGCGAACGTGACCCGCTCGCCGCCTCTGCCCGATTTGCCAACACCCTGATTGCGCTGTGGGACGCAGCACACTTGGCGCGCCCGCGGTACGCCGGCCGGTTCAACTGGGAGCAAGTGTTTGTGACCACGCCAATGAGCACCACCCCGGTTGCTTTGTGGAAAGGCGTGCCCGCACACGTGCTTGATATTGTCGACAAGGAGCTCGCGCATGCGCATGCGGTGGCCGAGCGTGAGGCCGGGTTCCTTAGTCCGTCAGCGACACAGCTTGATTCATGGGGAATGCCAGTGATTGTCAAGGAGGCCAAGGTCATGGTGGTGAGCGATCCGTGGGGTGCCGGGGGCGGCGGCGGAGCGGGCGCGGGCGATGTGCCGCCGCCGAATGCGGCGCCATCGTCCGTGTCGTCGCGCGGTGGCGGTGGCGGATGGGACGATTCATGGGGTTTGGCTGGTTCGTCGTCGCATGGGTCGACGGGTGCCGGATGGGGTGCAGGGGCGTCTGCGCCGGCCGCGGATCGGGACAATGGGTCGGATGGCGGGTGGGGTGGGGCCGCAGACGCTGGATGGCGATCGGGCCGTTCGGGCAGCGGTCGTGGCACGGCGCGTGGGGGACATGCGGCGTCTGGATCGGATCGTGGCCGTGGTCGTGGGCCGCACGCTTTACAGCAAGAAATGTCAACACGGCAACAAGATCAGGGAGATGCTGGGGAGGCGTATATCTGGGAACATCCGGCGTCACCCACGTGGGACCAGCCGCGTCAATCTCAAGGCCGTGGAACTACCAACACTGCGCGTGCAGGTGGGGATGCAGACGGGTGGGGTGACGAACACCAGCAGCAGCAGCCGTCGCGGTCGTCTCCCGGCGGCGCAGGCCGTTGGGGCGATCAGTGCGGTGCGGCGGGCGATGGATGGGATCGACCAAGTGGCCGTGGCGATCGCCATCAAGCCGGCCAACAGCGCGGAAACGGGTGGGATCGATCCAGCGGCCAAGGTGGCAATCGTCAGCAAGGCGGCGATCAACGTAGCACGGACGGGTGGGACAGATCGAGCGGCCGTGCAGGGGGCGGCAATCGACAGCAAGGCGGAACGTCGTACGCAAGCCAGGATGTCAGACGTCCAGGGAGCGGTAGTGGGTCCGATGCACGCGAGCAGCGTGGAAACAGTGGGTGGAGCGGACCTTCAAATCGGCCGGCCACCAGCAACAGCGGATGGAGTGGTCCGTCGAATCGGCCCCCCAATGGCGGATGGGGTGGTGATCAAGGAGAGCAAGATGACGATGGGTGGGGCCAGAGTAGTGGTGGCCGGAGCGGACGTGGGCGTGGAGGGAGGGACGGAGGCGGTGGTCGAGGCTGGCCACGGTAGGCTTCCTTGTGTGGTTCCAACCAATGTTTGTGTATCTATGTTCTCGTCGTTCATACGCTGTGACCTGCGAGATCTATCCATGTATTTAAATCCCATTAGAGAAAACAATAACGACCCAGTCTTAACATGCAGCCAACCTATCCATCTTTGGGACAATCAAGCGTTCAACAATAACAATGACAAGGGAATAGGCTGCGGCAATGCACAGCAGGATCCATTGGAATCCTGGCGCAAGTGAAACCATGTCAAAGAAGGCCATGACCATCTCACTGCCAGTCAGCGCCAGGCCAAGTGACCCACCCAAGAGAACGCAAACGCATGCGATAAACGTGCGATTGTGAATGAGCGGGGCACGATACGGCTCGCCCGCAGTGAAGCACATGCCCGTGCCAATGTACATAAAGGCCGTGGTAACGAATCTGGAGACCTTTGGGTAAGCGAGACGACAGGCACTAGGCTATAAAAGCACGAATACATGGGAAACGTACATGGCCGTCCCCTCAATGCATCTGACAACACGGTTCTCCGGATCAAGCGGGTACTTGACGTACCAGATCTGGTCTCGTGAGTAGAAGAATACGTAGAGTTGCACGGCGACTTGGAGCAAGATGGTGAAGGTGATGGAGGTCATCACCGAGGAAGACATGAGCCGGTTGACCGGTGGAATTGTTGACAGGGATTCGGCGGCCTTGGAGCGCGCCATGGAAAGGGCCAAGGGAAGGCAGATGATGAGGTCGATGTAAAGAAACTATGTAGGTCGGGTGTAAAATTCAATATGCAGCAACCCATGGTCAGATTCCCGCCGACTATCAATACGCTGTGTGATGAGCAGGGGAACACACCTGAAAGTCTCCCAAGTTGGATCCGATCGAGTAGAGAATAGCAACAGACGTAAACTGAATGAAGCTGTACACTCCCATAAACTGCAGGACAAAAGCACGGCAATGTGAGCGTTTCACTCGATTCTCACAGTGGTCGACAAGCACCGCATGTACCTTAAAACAAGAATACGACGTGACCAACGCAGCCCTTCCCTCGCGAATCAAAGTCACACAGCAACCAACATCCTTGTCCGCAGACGTGAACGGCGCAGCAATGCTCGCCTCGGCTTCGGACAAGGACAAGCCCACGGTAGCTGCTCGCAATGCAGACACGTCGTTTGCGCCGTCGCCAACAAACATGATGGAGTCGCCAAAGAAACTCTGCATCTTTTCGACCAGTTGGCGCTTTTGCTCAGGCGCCATGCGCGCAAACACACTCGCGTGCTTGAGCGCCAGCTGGAGTGTGTGCTTGCTCGCGTAATTGAGCAAATGGTCAAAGGTTTCGCCCGTCATGGCCAGCCGTGGTGGCAGCGTTTCAGCGGCAGCGTTGAGCTTGGTGCTGCCACCAAGGTCGGCCAATGAATCGAGCGTCACTGACGAATCGCCATGTAGTTCCCACACCAATCCTTGCTTGCTCGCATCGCTTGATTCACGCGGCAGATACACGCGTTGCGTCGGCTCCACCAACCTCGCTTGCCTCGCCACGCTTATCGCAGTCAGCAAATTGTCGCCCGTGCACATGATTGTCTGAATGTTTGCGTCACGCAACGATTCCATGGCAACCCGCGAGCCCGGTTTGAGCGGGTTTTCAAAGACAATAAACCCAATAAAAATGAGCCGGTGTTCGATTTGGTCTCGACTGGCACTCAGCGAGGTGGAGGGGAATGTGCGAGTCGCAAGAGCAATGATTCGGAGGCCGCGGTGCGCATAGTCGTTGACCGTGGCGTCAAAGTTGGCGGGAACTATTGAGCGCAAGTGTGTGAGACACTCGGAGAAAGAAAGAAACGGTCGATTTCAAGTTGAGCAGCGTACGCGAAGCTGGATCGCATATTGGCCGAATGGTCTCTGGCGCTCCCTTGCAAAAGACGGTCAGAGAGTTGGCTTGTTGTCCTCTGGCGTCTTGAACAATGACGGACATGCGGCGCAGAGCTGGGACAAAGTCAAATTGTTTGACGACAGCCTGACGCACACGCCCGTCGGGCGAGTCCAGTCGTACACCATCAATCCCATCCGTGATGGACCATCCAGACCATTCAAACATTTTCACGTCGAGCGGGTCGCCTATCAAACGAGGCTCGCACGATCCGCCACTGCCGCCGCGAATCTGCTTGACGTCGTGACAGGCGGCCATGCATGCGAGGATGCGAGCGTCCAAAACCTCAGCCTTGGACGTGGCCAGCTTGAAATCGGGAAAGAATGCTAAAACACCTTTCACTTCGAGGCCGTCTTGAGTGAGCGTGCCTGTCTTGTCCGCGACGAGAATGCGAACCATGCCTGCGAGGTTTATTGCGTTTGGACTGTTCAAAGCGACGTGAATCTTGTGATGAGAATGACGCACGGCCGAAAGATATGTACATACCTGGTGCAAAAGATTTGCCTTGGCCGCAACCGCGCAAGGGCAAAAGACACGCCCGCCGAAAGAGTAGCTGGCAACGACGGCGGTACAACAATCGTGATAATATCCAGCGCACGAATGATGATGACTTTGGCCGACGCTCCCTCACGCACATAGGAGACGACGGTGTAAATGAATCCAATCAATCCAAAGAGGCCGAGCACGCCAAGGAAGCGAAACGCGTCGCGGTTCATGGCTGACTGTTGCGGACGCGGATGCAACATGGACCGAATCAGGGCGCCTTTTGCGGTATTGAATCCCGTGCGAATAACCAGGCCCAGGGCCGTGTTTGAGTTCACCGGCTTTGAGCGCGATGATTGGGGCGAGCTCGATGGGCTTGACGAGACAGCTGGTCCGCGCGATCGAATCAGCTTTGTGCCCGAATACAGGACATGGCGAGACACGTGTGCCGGAAAGGTTGCGAGGGAAAAGTCGAGGTCGGAGAGGATTTGATTGGGGCCAGGGTTGGAAACTTTGCTGACCGGTACCGACTCGCCGGTGAGCATGGATTCATCGGCGACTGCATCGCCGGCGAGGACGAGAATGTCCGCCGGCATGACGGGAATCTGAGCTAGATCGAGCTTGACAAGGTCACCAGGAACAAGTTCGTTTGTATTGACAGTTGTCCCTGTTGTGAAAATCCGGTTAGAGACATCGTGTCCTTCTTCCAAGAGAATGACAATCATGACATACATTCGCCTCGTGCACGCATGACAGATGCAGATTCGTCCAAGCGACCCATGTTGCGCAGTCTTGCAATATTCTCCTTGGTTTGAGCCAAAGTGATGGCACCGGAAACGACTGTGATGATGACAATTGCGGAGGCAAACCCTAAACAATGCAGCGCCAAAATGAGACGACCAAATTAACAGGCGAGGTGAGGTAGCAAAGACCCAGTACAATAATAGTTGTTTGCACACCAAATAATGACCTGTGTTGAATCAAGTCTCAAATCAGTATATCTCAGCGTCACGACGAGTGTGAGACAAGAACGAACCGAAAACAGTTGAAAAACGGTGAATGGGTGCACAATTTCTTGGACAATCAAATCCGCCGTCGACCTTTCCGGAATCACGAGCGAATTGGATCCAAATACTTGCTGCCGCTGCTGCACATTAGCGATCGATGGCGACCAGAAATCTTCCATGTGCCGTGCGTGGGTAGGAAATCCGTTTGACGATGCCAGGCTGGTCCAGCGCACGTCCTTCCATGCAGCCGTGGTGGTAAATTGGTGCGTGGGTTCGTGCCAAATGAACTGGAGCGAGCGGTGCTCAAAGCTGACAATGTGCTTGAGTTCGGTCCCATGGTTCGTGGATGAGAACCCCTCGGACATCGCAAGAGGCGGGAACACGTTGTTGGTCATGCCGCCAAACGGATGGGAGCGTATTTTTTCAACGGAGGTCTGATCCCATGCGGAATTGTGAATCATGGCATACAACGTCTGCCCTTGCTGATCCGCGGTGGCTAAATTGACCGAGGCTCCAGCGTGTGCTTTTGGTTCCATGCCTGCGGATGAGCCCGTGACGTTGTAAATGCGCCGACCAAATGCTCGTAGCCACCAGTGCGGCAGCCAATGTGCCACGAGCGTCAGCAAGCCAAACGTCAACACACTGAATAACCGATAAACGAGCTTGCACATGGGCGAAACTTGGTAAAGTGTGACAACAGCTTGAACCTGGCCACCATCAAAGGACAAGTGCTGCCGCCAACCGAGCTGCTGACTGGACGACAAGATCGACGCATCGTCCGAGGGTGAGCCAGTGTCGCCCAAGTTTCCCATTGGGATAGCGACGGTCGTTTTCGAGTCGATAACGCCCTGGTTAGCGCTTGGGTTGAGCTTTTCGTGAGAATCCATGATGGGTGCTTCGACCTCCATGTCGGGATTTGTAAACGTGCTCGGCACGGCAGCATCCGTTGAAGCAGCGGTTTTGGCCGCTTGCTGTTGAGAGGACGCGTTGGATCCCACGCGCTGGAATGGCGTGCGTTGCATTGCACGTAGTGTCTAGGTAAGTCAGTGAGGGAATGCTTGGACCTTCTACCTTCTCTAATTGCATGGACTGACTGACTGTGTCCAGACTCTGGTTTGCTTGCATTCGGTCTCGAGCCAGAGTGGTACAGTGTAATGGCGGCACGGCGTCCGTCATCTCTTTGTGAAATGGGCCAAGTTCGAGAACCCGCTTGCTGATTCGAGAACTCATTTCCAAAGACGAGGTTTACGCATGCTGCGACACAACCTCAATCTTTACATGGCCATGCATGCAACCACAAAAGCACTCGATTCCGACCCGTCGCAATACCCTCTCATTGCCCGTGCCCATCAGCAACCTATACCATTTTGAAAGCATCCACGCCGATGACGCCGCCCGCCAACTCGACTGCTGCCGCCGCTGCCCGCTCTCAACTGCCACTCCTCGTTCCGTTTGCACGGCAAATGTACCGTGCTGCACAACGCAAGGCACCGCTCAATTCAGGCGCTCCCAGCATTTCGCGCAATGAAAATGCCAACAATCAATTCTCCGAGTCCAAGGACCCGTGTTGCTGTGCAACCTCTGCTTCATTCGATGATGCAGGAGCAACATCACACCCCGGAGCAAGGGAATCGCAAGTTTTGTCTTCTGCGCCTCATTTATCACGGAGTGCTGCAGAGAATGGCGGCAACCAATCGGCCACGGCGTGCGGGGCATCCACACCATGCTCCTCCCAAGTGGCCCATGTTCAAAAAGTCGCTTTTCATCTGCGAGACAATCCAAAACATGTCCTTGAGGTCACTGCTTCACACATTCATACCACAACGTCAACCCCAGCGCCGGGCACCCCGCACACTCACTCGCATTCCTCTGTCGACAATCTACATGTTTCTGTCGCCACCCAAATCGGATGCAAGCACAATTGCTCATATTGCGTCTCTTCCATGCTCGGTGGCCTCCGAAGAAACCTTGGTCTCGAGGAGCTTGTTGCTCAAGTCCAATATTTCACGAGCCCCGCTGCATTTGATCTCCCCTCGGACCCATCAACAGCTATTCCGCTCGCTGACAGCCCGCCTTCCCGCCCCTCTTCTGACCCGGCTCCGCTTACGATTCGGTCAGTTGCGCTTCACGGGCATGGCGAGCCACTCGACAATCCCGACACCCTCGACTTTCTCGCATTTCTTGCCTCACCAAGCTACGCACACGTATTTGGCCCGTCTGCGCCACCACCTCGCACCTCGGTCTCCACCGTCGGTATCCTCACCCCACTGGAAGAGCTCGTGTCCGAGTTTCCTTCCACAGCCGTGTCTTGGACCCTTACGTCACCCTTTCCCGACCAGCGCAAATTGCTCATGAGGTCGGTCGAATCGCACTCGCCCATGCTCAGGGTGCTCCCACTCTTGCATGCCGCCCGCCACCGCGGCCACGACGCCCCCATTGCCATGGCCTACGTACTGCTCGACGGCGTCAACGACTCGGACGCGCATCTCGACGCCCTGGCCAGGCTTGCACATTCGGGGCCAAGTGCACTGGATGCCATGCCCGTATCCTTGATCCACTTTCATCCCGTGTTGCCCGTGCAGGATCGCAAGTTGGCTGAAGAGTCAATCAAGGCTGTTGGACCAGAATCCAAGGTGCCGTCCTTGGCAAAGTACGCGCCGAGCGCCGAGCAGGTTGTGGATCGGTGGGTCAGGGAGTTGGATCGCAAAGGCGTGCCCGTGTCCAAGCAGCAGTATTTCGAGTTTCCTGCTGTTCATGTGTGAAGCCTGAAAGTTTCTTGTGTGCATTTGTTTCGTTTTTCCTTGCTTGCTCTGTCTTAATTTGTACCATGGATATCCCTTCGCTCTATGTACTTGCTCGCCATTCATGCTGTTAAAATCGCACTTTGTCTTTGACTGACCATCCATCAGTGCAGCCACTGCGTCAAGTGCAAATACGATCATGCATGCATTACTTGTCACACCACACACACTCATAGACAAAGTGTTGAATCACGCCCACGCAACTTTTGAGACAACAGCAAAAGCCAAGAAAAACACGAAGCCTTAGTTGGCAGCATCAAACTCGGCATCACGAGTCCACGAGTAACCCTCCTCGGCGCCGCCCGACGGCAAGGGGAAGAAATCGGCCTTGTCACCCTGCTTGCGCACAAGCTTGATGCCCCAGATGCGCGACATGTTGAGATCGCGGGTCGCGGGACCGAGGGCCCAGGTCTGGGAAACCTTTTCCTTGGGGCCAAGGGTGGCACGGAGCGTCACTTGGCCGTTCCTGAAGGCAAAGGTACCCTCGCCGCCGGCTTCGTGGCAGGGAGCGCGGATGCAGCGGATGTTGGAAGCCCAGGTGAAGGTCTTGCCGTCCTTGTTGAAGGTGATGCGGTGGCCGGCGCCAGAGGGCTGGATGGCGTAGGTGGCGGGGAGCGGGAAGGGTGCGTTGGCTGTGTATGTGTGCGAGCGTTCCCAGGTTAGCATTCGTCCGATGAAGCAGTTTGGACGCGTCGAGAACGTGGGGACACAGGATGTGGGAGCCGGATATGAGATTGGTGAAATGAGAAATATGTACCGAGGACGGCAACGGCGAGAGCGGCAACGATGAGGAGGATGGAGGCGATGTTGAGGGCAGACATGTTGAGTGATTTAAGGGGGTGAGTTTGGAATGAGTTAGAGTCCAGCGAGTGAGTTTGGATGATGAGCTTGGAGAATTGGAAAGTGTCGGGGGGAATGGGTCGATACTTATACCCTTGGTGGTCATCGTAAGGTGTGCACAGGCTTCGGAACTTTCGAAAGTGGTCGACGAGGGAAATCTGATGAGGAAGGTTGGCAAGCGAGTCAATAGACGTCCGGTAACCAACGAAGAGCGGGCCGGGTGTTAATGCAGAGGATTCCGCCCGCTTGTTTCTTGATTCAGTACATGCACTAGTGCATGTGTTTATTTGCGGGCGCCCGGCTCAATCAAACCTGAGGCAGCAAACGGATAGCTGGGATCGAATCGATTCATGCAAACGTTTTCTTTCGAGCTCGAGTTGCAGGAGCTTGCATTACCTACTCTTGAGAGAGTTTTTCCGAACCACTTGCTCTCGAGCTAGCGCTCATCAGCTGCTGGATCCGGAGCGGTCCCCAACCTCCGGAATCGATCGAAGTGTAGCGTCGTGTCAGAGTGACGGCATCCTGACACATCTTGCACCTGGTGGTTGGATTCATCCGAAGCTAATGTTTGTTAGCAAAGGTTGCAAAGGTTGCAAACGTACAGTATTATTGTTCTTGCAATTGTGAAGAGAGTGATGATTGGATGGTAATCAAACATGTGTTGTTGCAAGGTTGAGACAGCAAAGCGGGCGCAAAAACGCGACGCGACAAGTTTGTGTCTCACTAGCGCGACACCGTACCCCTGGCGACATGCAGGAAGAGAACGATTTGCCCTCGTCCCCTCAGGTCAGACGACTCGACGGTTACACTCCATGACGGTTACTCTACATGCGTATGGCTCTTGGACCGTCGATGCCCTTTGCCCACACCAGAATGTCATCTTGCTGAAGCACGAAATTTGTAATCTCGTACATAGCGAATCTTTATTAAATCTTTCCTATAAATTGACACCGCAAACCAAATAGGCTGATACTTATCTTCAATTTCGTCACAGCAACCATCCTCTCAGATTTGCTGGGATGATGCAGTGCATCACCAATATGAGACTCATGCACTCGCGTGAGTTCTCAATGGGAAGGCAACCAATCGGTTGCTGGTTCTGTTGCGATCATCCTTTATTTCCCGCCATCCAGATGCATGGTTGGTGTTACTGAGCAGAGAGCTTCTCCGCGTCGCCGGTAGATTCACCCTTTGCCGCCCGTCGTGAACTCGAAGTCTCATGTAGAAAAAGATATGATTTGGAAACAAAACGTGTGGATTGGACGGGACGGGACGGACTTGGCCGCAAGTACCTCTGTCTTCCGCATGTGCTTCCTTGATTGCCAGGCACTGTGTGCACTGTACGTCGCATTGAGACCCTGGTCGCCACGCATTTCGGACGCAGTGGGAAGCGAAAGCTCAACGGCCAATGATGACCACATTTGATGTGAGAAACAGCTTGCCCACAGGGCGGCGGTTTGCCTTCGCTAGCTTTCAAAGAATGAGACACCTCACATCACAGTTATCGAGTGTGTTGGTTACAGGGATGGGTCATGGTATCGAGAAGAAGGTGCTTGTGGCTCCAACCATGAATAAAATGGATCGGAGAAAGTAAATAACTTGCGTCGACGCGTCGAAAAGCTCGATTCACCCACTTTTAGAGTGCGCTTCTTCGTCCACAGAAAAACAAAGACATACTGATTGCACATACAATCGATATCATCCTCCTAAACCCTCGGCACTCGGAGCACTGCGACTGCTGCGGCCCATACAATACACGACCCGTGCCCATCAGATTTCCGAAACCCCAAACCCAGACACTGCCATGGCCTTCAACTCATTCCGCTTGTTTGCGGCTGTCTTTGTCGTAATCGGTACGTCACCCTACCTCCTTATCGGCTGCCATTTCGCATCCTATCCTCCATCCATGTCGTCACCGATCCCTTACGCTTCTCTCGTGTTCTCGATCGATGATGGGAAACTCACGCTTGCCATCTCATAGCGGTCTACTTTGCTTCCAACGATCCTGCCGTCGAAAAGGCGCGCCAAAAGGAAGCCATCCGTCGTGCGCCGGTGGCCTACGTCCCTCCCGCGTCTGCATGCTCGACGACGGGCCAGATCGCCCTCACTTTTGTCCGTCGCCAGTCGTTTGTTGTGCTGACGCGTCCACCGATCCTCTTTACTGACCATGATCCTTTGTGAACGCGTCACCCACCCACCGACAGAACAACGGCGTATCCCTCTCGCACACGCCCGTGGTCCTCGATGTCCTGAAATCCAGCTCCACCAAAGCCACCTTCTTTGTGTCGCCCGAATGGGTCGGCCGCATTCAACTTGTCGACGCGCTTTTGCGCCGTATGCTCTCTGACGGACACACGCTCGGATTCCATTACTGGGGTCCCGACCCGAGGTCGCTGTCCGTGTCGCAGCTGCGCACTGCAATCATTGACCAATCGACAAAGATTTACAATGCTGCAGGCGTTCACCCGCGGTTCATGCGGTTCCCATACGATCAGCTCAACCAGCAGGTTGCCGAGGTGGCGCGTGGGTTGGGCCTTGTGGTACGTACCGACTAGGCTGAAGTATTCTCGGTAGGTTACATGACTCAACTTTCTTCACTTGATATCGTCCATTGTGTCCCGGTAGCTCTCATTCTGGAACGTGGACCCGGCCGACTACCAGCTGTGCGACAGCTACCCTCGCGGCAACGGCTCAACCTACACGTCGCAGTCTGTGACGGACGCGTACCGCACGCAATTTGAGTTGTTCCGCGCCGCAGGCAACTTGCAATCGACCTTTATTGGTGTGCACAATGATCTGTGCCCGATCGGATCGGCTATTGGCAACGTTGTGCGCTTGGGTCTCGACTACAACTACACGTTTGTCGACATTTCACAGTGCTTGGGCGAGAGCGCAAAGTACAGGCAAGCGTCGGACCGGCCCGAGCCGCTTGTGGCCAGCACGTCGGCAACCAACACGCCGTCGACGCCCGGGGCCGCGCCGACCAACACGGCCGGTGGATCGACCACGACGGCCAGCGCGGGTAAGAGTCAGGCTTCTGAGACGCCAAAGAGTGCGGCACAAGCCAAGGCCAGTGGACCCAGTGTGGTTGCGCTCGTTGCGGCGGCCATGCTTGTGATTGCTACGGCCATGTTGTAAGGTGTTTCGGTCGGTATCCATAGAGACTGTGGCGGATCGTGTCGAACTTGTGTGCGTGTGTGTCTTGGTTACCCTAACTTGAGGTGACTGACTTGTCAATTGGTTGATTCATGTGCTTGCCTCCCTCTACTTGTTTGGCTTCACTGTTGAGTTGCTTGCTCACATTTCCTTTCCGCCTCCCTCCTTCTACTCTTTGTCTGATGTCGTTCGTATACTTTCGTAGTGCTTGCTCGTTGAAAACATCGAAACCTGTTCTGCTTTTCTCGTGCCACCAGGTGAGTGACAAATCGAAATACCCACGAGAGTGTGTTACTCTTCAACAGCGGAAGATACAGACTCGAGCAACCCAGACTGCTTCCACCACAATTGCACCCGCTTATCGACAGCCCCCTCAACCACACTGACCGAGAACAACAAGGGCCGTGGCCCGCTTTCTACAAACCACTGCAACACATGGATGTGGCCGTGCTTTGTGGCGGCATCCATAGCATGCTTGTACAAGAGCGGCACACCCGCCTTGTGCGTCCACCAATGCAACACAGCCACATCTCCCCTTGCCGCGGCCTCTTCCATGACGCCCGGTGGGCAATACATATTTCCCTGCAGAAAGTCGCGATACCATTGCAGCACGTCAAGTTTGCCGTGACGAGACGCACTGCGTAGCACGCGAAACACGTCGTACAGGTATACGAGGCCAGAGAGTTTCCACCAACGCATGACGTTCAGGTGGCCGTGGATGCTTGCGTCCGTTAGAGCGTGGTGCGTGTACTTGAGCGGGCGGATTGGACTGGCGAGCCACCAGTCCAGCACGTGCGTGTGCCCGTTGGCAGAGGCGAGGTCGATGGCGAGCGTCGAGTAGGGCAATGGGGATGGGCCAAAGTGGGAGAGCAACAGTGTGAGAGTATGCGTGTGTCCATTGGCAGAGGCATTGTCGATGGCCATGTGGGAAACGCGCCATCGGTGCGCGTTTGCGCGTGTGCCCGTGAGCGTGAGGTAGGCATCAATGGCAGAGAATGCGGGGCTGCCGAGCCGAGCAAGTTGGTCAATGGAAAAGGCGGGAATGTGGTTGTGGGCAGAGATTCGGATCCAGGGTGCGGCTGCAAAGGGAAGCACGTCGAGAATGGATTTGGTCGTGGCGGTTATTCCCAGGCAATCGTGCCAGCTCGATCCTTGTCGGTCGACATGATCGCAATTGGGCACCAAAAGGCGGATGGAATGGACGAGGACAAGCTCGGAAATCTCGATTGGTGTGGGTTGCATGGCTGGGATATACACTTGAGCACATGACTCATTGACGTTTGACTCGCGTGGGCGTGAGTGAGAATGGATATCTTTATTCATCAAGAATCATGTGAGACCTATGGTCACTTGACATGGGAAAAGTGAGACACCACGCCAATGGCAGTGAGACATTCTGGCAGCGATACGTAGCCGGCTGAGGTCGGCCGAATCGTTTCGGCTGCAGGACATGCCCATAGGATTGGCTCGATCTAACGGGTTGAGTCGCGTCACATGAACAGCCCATTACACAGGCATTGGCGAGTCAAGAAGCTGGTGGTGGCCGGGTCCATGCCGATCACGACCTGTCCGCCGATTCACTTTTGGGCTTGGACTTGACATGGTTCAAACAACTCCAACTTTTCGCAACGTTCCTGGTATCTCGTCCATGCAAGCAGGACGGTATTGCGCCACATACAACTTGAAGCATTCGGCTCACCAGCTCCCAAATCTCACACACCACTAGTCTCTGTGAGTCAACATGTTGACCCTCGACCTGCATTCCCACCCACCACCGGCCAATGCAAGTTCCCACATACCAATCACGGAGACAAAGCCATCGACATTGCACTCAAACATGCGGTGCCACCTCGACACTTTGCCAACAGAACTCCTTCTCACGTTATTCCCTCTCCTCGATGCTCCCTCCCTTGCTTTTCTCGCTCGCTCATGCAAGCGCCTCTGGCACACGGTCACTCCACACCTCTACCATTCGCCCGACATTCCCTCCCTGCGCACCCTCCAACGGCTCGCCCACACGCTGGCATGCGACGCAGGCATCGATCAGTCCAATCCTTCCACCTACATTAATCTTCCCGATTACCTGACCAAGCGCCGTGGACGCTCGCACACCCCTGTCGACGATCAACCACAGCAACAGCAACAGGATGCCCCGAGCACAAGCACAAATGCACCGCCATCCTCATCGGATCCGCGCCTTCTCGCCCTCTACGAATCCTCATCCACTACCGCGTCCCCCTGCCGGCTCATTCGCCACCTGCGCATTGTGTCGCTCGCGGCCATGTCGGGCAAATGGGACCACACCTCGGCACGCACCTATGCGCCCGCCATCGAACTGCTAGCGCGGGCCGTGCGCCGCGCCTACTGGCTGCTGACACTGTTGCAACCGCTGGCGCCTGCGTTTTCGCCCACGTCGCCCTCGTTTGCACACTCGCCGTGCGGGTTTGCTGCGCTCGATCTCGCGCACACTTGGGACTTACCCGACCTCAAGCACTTGCCGGACTCGACCGTGCAGATCTTGGCCCTCAATGTTGGGCCAATGCTCAAGTCACTGGACGTGGAGCAGTGCGTGCTCCTGGGGCCTAATGCCGTGTTGGCGCTGGCTGCGCATTGTCCAAACTTGCAAGAGCTCAGAGTTGCCGATGGGCCCAGAGTCTCGGATGCCAGCTTGGAAGGGTTGGCTACCGGGTGCAAGCATTTGCTTATGCTGGATTTGACGGGTGCCGAGGAAATCACTAGTGTTGGACTACGCGCCGTTGTGAGCGCATGTCACAAGCTGACCGAGGTCAAGGCGCGCGGGTGTTTTGGGGTCATGATGTCGGACGAGGAGGTTGCCGAGATGGTCCAAACCACGGGCAGGCCAGGGCTTGTGGTTGATGTTGGCAAGCGCGAGTTTTCGAGCAGCGGGGACGAGGATTCCGACGATTATGACGAGGATGAGGACGATGACGATGCCATGGAGGCGGTGGGGACTTGGCCGCCCTTGACCTCGGCACTTTCCGGTCTGCTCGGCGCGTTGCCTCCCGAGTTTGCAGCTGGCACCTCCATTTATTTTACTGCCGAAGACCAAGAAGACGAGGAGGGTGCAAGTGACGACAACGACGACAACGACGACGACGGCGATGCGGCCGGAGATGAATTGGATCACGACGACGGGTTTGACGAGCACGTGGTGTCCGGCGAGGATGAGGACATGGATGGGACCTTGCCGAGTGCATTTGGTGGCGGGATTGAGTTTGACGACGGGTTCATGGGAGCGTTGGTTGGTGAGCCTCAGTATCAGTCTTTGCCGATTGTGCCTGCGTCAAGTGTGTCCATTTCGCCAACGCCGCCGATGGCGGCGACAGACGAGCAAGGCGGCGGAACATCAAGTGACCAACCCACTGAGGATGAGCACTTGTGGACGGATGACGAGTGAGTGCACCCTGAGGACTGTTTTTGCAGGTTTTGTGTTTCCCATGCCTGGTGTTACCCTTGTTGTTTACAAGAGTTTGATTCCCGTCTGTCATTTGAGTTTCTGAAATCCATGTCTGTCATCCCTGTCTGTACATACCGTGACCAACCTTGACCCCTACCCCACCTTGTTTCAATGCATGTATGTATGCCTCACTGTCGTCGCCATTATTGTTTTGCTCGACAACGTCAAGAGCCTTCGCCTGCCACGTCGACCCCGAGCGCGCGATCGCATCACGTGCACCGTGGTAATGAAGCTTTCGTGTTGAGCAAACCAGATGCCACCGCGCCGCCGCCAACTCGGCCCACCACCACCACCACCACGAAAAGGCACGGCAAGGTCCCCTCTCTCGTGACATGTTGACGAAGACCCAAAGGTTGGTTTTCCTACTGCTACGAATACTCTCATTTGCGGCGCCGCTATTCCTTGTCCACGCACGTCGTCGCCCAATTCACGGCCTTTTCCTCGTCACCTGACGGCCGCCGACCGGACTTGGCTACTGCCGTCTCGCACACCACACAAGACTCAAACAACACACACCTGATCCGGTAACACATCCGCATCCGCTGCCGTTCCCGCCGCCTCCACCATGACGCAGTACAGTTACGACGACACGGGCGTCTACTTTGCCTACTTTGTCGTGTCGGTGCTGACACTGATCTTGCTGCCCGCGAGCTACTCGTGGATTGCCGGCCGGTCCCGTATGTGCCGCCCTCCTCTTTATTTTGCCGCCAGGCCAGACGGTGGCGATTGAACTCACCGGCACGGTCTGTAGAATCATTCGCCAAGGCCTCGTCGTGCCAATGCTCCCAATGCAAGGCAAAGTTCAACGCCAACCGCAAGCGCGACCGCCAAGCCAGCTGGGCATGGCGCTTTTCAAAGACGGTTCTGATCCTCACGGGCTGGTCCATTGTCGGCTACTTGGGCTATGTCATTTACGTCACGGAAATCGAGACGCCCACGCAATGGGACCCGTGGAAGGTGCTCGGCGTTGCTCAGGTGTGTGTCTCTTATTGTTCCGCGATTCGACCAGCATTTTTCTTTCCCCCACCTCTGCTGACTCGCGGTGTGCGCTTGTCCATTTTTAGTCGGCCACCAAATCCGAAATCCGCCGCGCCTACCGTGCCCTGTCGCTCACCCAACATCCCGATAAAGTCGAAGATGCCCTGAAATCCAAGGCTAACGAGATCTTTGCCGACATCTCAAAAGCCTACAAAACGCTGACCAACGCCGAGGCTTTCAAAAAGTTTGAAGAGTGGGGCGACCCGGATGGCAAGGGCTCGTTTTCCATGGGCATTGCCCTGCCGACCGCCATTGTGGCGGCCCACAACTCCCCCTGGGTGCTGCTGGCGTACGGCCTCGTGTTTGGCGGCCTGCTGCCATGGCGTATTGGCAAGTGGTGGTACAAGACGCGCAAGTACACAAAGGACGGGGTGCTGTCGAAATCCATGGGCACGTTGTTCAAGCGGACGCACGAGGAAACGGGGCTCAAGAGCATGATGGTGACGCTTGCGCAATGCGCCGAGTTTGGCGACAATGACAATGTGCCGTTCCGCGGCGATGCCGACATCAAGCAATGCGAGGCGCTCGAGCCGCTGATTGCCGCGGCGTTCAAGGCGCAGGGCGAGGAATGGGACGCGGCGCGTGAGCTCAAGGATGTTGAGGGCAAGCCAGCGGCACGCAAGGCGCTGTTGCACTTGCTTGCGCACTTGTCGCGCCCAAAGGGCTATGTGCCTAGTGCCGACGCACAGCGCACAATCACCAAAATGGCACATCTTGTCCAACGCGGCCTGTTGCAAATCACGCTTGCACGCGGGTGGCTCATTCCGTCACTCTACTCGATGGACTTGACCCAACTCATGTCGCAGGGCACCTGGCACACGCGGTCGGCCCTGTTGCAGGTGCCGCATGTCACGGTGGACCACGTCAAGAGCATGATGGCAAGGGACCCGCCCGTCCGGTCCTTGCAGGACTTTGCAGAGATAGGCGAAAAGGACCGCCGCGGCTTGTTCAAGGGGCTCAAGGAGGACCAGTTCAAGGACATGGTCGCGTTTTTGGCTGCGTACCCGCGCATTGTTCTGGAAAAGCTCGACTTTAAGGTGATTGGCGAGCCCAACATTACGCCCGGCAGTCTGGTCACGTGCATTCTCAAGGTGCGGCTGGCGCCCATTTCCATTTCCATGGACGAGCTCAAGAAGGAGTACGATGCCAAGAAGGCCGCCAAGGCCGACGGGGCAAACAACAAGGGCACGGACCAAGACGTGGACGAGGACGAGGAAGACGTGGATGCCCTTGGTCTGGACGGTGAGGGAGACGGCGGCCGTGGCACGGCTGCAACGGCCAAGCTCGCTCCGCAAGTCAAGTTTTCGCACTCGCCGCGGTTCCCCGCCGACAAGCGGCCCGGATGGTGGGTGTTTATTGGCAACTTGGGCGCCAACCGTGTCATCAATGCCACGCGCGTGGGCGATTTGCAGGACCGCAAGACCATCAAGGTGCAGTTCCAAGCACCGGGTCAGCCGGGCGTGTACCCGTTCTCGGTGTTTATCAAGTCGGACCATTGGGTCGGCGCTGACATGCGTCTCGATGTGCAAATGAAGGTGGACCCCATGGATCAAGAGCGCATGGCTGCCTTGGCCAGGGCCGAGCAGGAGGATGAGATTTCGGACCCTGAGGAGGACACGTTGGCCGGGCAGATGGCCGTGTTGCGTGGCCAAAAGACCAAGCAAATGGGCGAGGAGGGACAGGATGGGGAGTGGGAGGATGAGGAGAGCAGTAGTGATGAGGATTGATGCCAAGCGTTGAGCTTTTTACTTTAACGGTTTGGTATTGTTGAACGTTGTTGTAGTTTTGGTTTTCGGGCGGATTCGAATCTCGTTCCTTGTTCTCCTTTTTCCGATATGTGTACTTAGATACATACGTTCAATTTCCCTGGTCGTTAGTTGGTGGCAAATGTGTATTCATTTAAGACTAAATACGAAATCAAGAGTGTACAAAACAAAACAGACAAGAGAGGGGCAACAAAGAAAAACCTCACCTCGCTCACTCGCTCACACCTTGACCGCGGCCTGCGTTTGTGCCTTTGGCTGTGACTGCGGCAGTGCTTGTGCCTGCACCTTCTTTGCCTCCCTCTCCGCGGCCTGCTTCTCAATCTCTGCACGCAACTGCTTCTCTTGAATAAACTTTGTCAACAAATCCGCATGGAAGGCAATCCCCCTGTTCTTCCATGACTGCTCAAAAGCCTTCTTTGACCGGTTGCGCACGGCCACGTCCTTTGACCCAATGACTTCGGCCTTGAGCTTGTTGATGGCGGCCACGGCCACATAGTTTGTCATTGGCTGGAACGTGCGCTTGGCCGAAGAGTTGCCGCCGGGCCGCTCGAGTTGAACGGCGCGCTCAAACGCAGCGAGGCCGGCGAGCAGATCGGGCTGGTTGGGCAAATAATTGGTTGTGTAGGTGCCCTGGTGGAACTGCAACCGAGCAAGTTCGGTGGCCACGGTTTGCTTGTGCGGCAAGTCGGCGATTTCGGAAAGCAAATGCCAGGCCGCATTGACACCACCAGGGGTGCCCTGCGACAAGCACGTGTGAATGACGGCCTCGTAAGCGTCCTTGCCCGGCTTGCCCAGTCCGTACACAGGGTACAGGCCCAAGACGCCAAGCGCCACACGGAACGTCAAGTGCCGCTCGCCGCGCACTTTGCCCGTGAACTGGCCGTTGCGTACAGCGACCAGCAGCGCATCAAGCACCACCTGCAAATCCTTGCGTGACGGCGACAACCCGAGATCCACGGGGTTTCCGAGCCAGCCAACCGCACGGAACGGGTTGCCCTGCTCAACGGCTAGCAGCGTGGCGTGGTGCGTGGCGGCCATGGGCACGGGGAGCCGGGCAGCACGCCATTTACGAAGCAGGTCCTCGATCTCGTCGAGCGACCGCTCCACGGGCGAGTGGCGGGCAGCGACGAGGAAGCGCATGAGGATGGACGAGGATGGGAGCTTTGGGAGGGCCTTGAGAGCGTTGACCATGTCCAAGCGGGCCGAGGCGTACGTCGGGATGGAAGCCTTGGGTTTGGGGGGTGCGACATCGGCAGGTTCGGCGGTTGAGTCGATGGCGGATGCGGGTGCAGAGGCGGCGTCCTGAGTAGCAGCAGCTGCTGCGGGGGCAGGAGTGGGCGTGGCCGGCGAGGTCGTCGTGGCGGAAGTTGCTGTCGCCAGAGATCGGGCGGCGGTCCGGGAGACGACGGCGGCAAGGCCGCAGTGGGCCCGAGAGGTAGCAGCGGAAAGCGTGCGGGCAAGCATTGCAAGAGTCTGGCGGGAAACTGTATCCATGCAATTGGCAGGATGAGTTTGCAAGTGAACGGAACGAGGAATAGGTAAGTAATGGTAAATATCTTCATACTGTTTGCACTTTGGCTCCCTTGCGATCTGGGGTCGGATGGGCCGCCGATCCTACGCCTCAAGTGGGAATGATCAATCCAACACTCAACAACCACAAGAAGTGTGGGAGCTAAGGTGGATGATAAATAAGGACATCTAAGTCTTGATGCTCGAACGGTTTACACACACAGACACAACATACACAATACGCCATCTCAACGGTTAAGATCAAACGACGACTTGGCAAACGGAATCAGCACCACCCCGTCTTCCTGCTGCTGGTCCTGCTCCACCTCCACCCCATCCTCATATGCATGCTGCCTTGCAACGCCCTCGCCCGCTCCCGTCCCAACTCCCAGCTCGCTCGCCTCGGGCAACACATACTCGACATGCCCATGCTCGCCTGAGCCCGCATACCCTTGTGACGCCGCCTGCACATATGCCGCATACTCGACCTGAGCCGCGCGCTGCATCACGTGCACATACTCCTCTGTCAGCGCACGAATCAGCACATCGGCCTCGCCATTGGGCCGCAAGATCCACGCGGGAAACGTGCCGCGCGCGCCCGTGTCAACGGCCGTCCCGATGGCCCACCCGTCGGGCGTCAGCGTGTGAATGGACACGAGCTGTTTGGCACACACGAGAAGCTGGTTGTCTGCCCTGGGTGTGGGCACGTTGGCATCATACGCAGTCGACGAGGAAGTTGTGGGCAGGTATGGGAATGCCGCGATACGCGAGCCCATGACGAGGCCTGGGTTGTCGCGCAGCATTTGCGCGTACTTTGGGAACGGGTTGGGGCCCGTGGATGCAGGTGGCGCAGGCAGAAAGATGGTTGCTGGGTCGTATTGGTACAAGGGACTCGATGGCGTCGACCCGTTCTGTTGTTGTTGGTCGGCCGGCGTGCCGCTGCGAATGGAAATGCCGTCGTCAAACGCAAGCGACAGTCGATGTGTCGACGAACGAGGCGTGGTTCCCGCGGGCGATTCAGAGTACGACATGCGGCCGGCGCCATGAACGAATGGTGATGCAGATGTCGAGTTGCGCGGGCGCACTGGGACGGGCTCGTACACGGTCTCCATGACAAATTCGCTGGCAAACGAAGGACGGGATTGAACTGAGCTCGCTCGCCGTTGCGAAAGCGGCGGCTCGGATGCGGCTCGTTTCTTGCCTGCGAGGTAAACCCGGGTGCGGTTGACGATTTCGCCAATGATGGCCAGTCCGACAAGGACAGAGACGAGAATGATGGCCCATTGGGTCGGACTCAGGCCTGTGCCTGACGTGGGTGGACCGTCCGGGCCAGGTTGGGCTGGGTCGGCGACAAGTGAGATGGTATCCCGAGGGTACTTGACTGGAATGTTGCTGCACGAGCCCGCAGGCGACCAGTTGCGCCAGTCGCCTTGGTTGCGCCGGCAGAAAAAGTCGGTGGCGTTGGTGCGAGACGTTGGGAGTCCATTGAGGATGAATTGACCGTCCCTGTTGGTCATCGGCCCGCATTGGCCGTCGGCGTTGCAGCACTGTGGGAAACGGTCTCGATCTGTCAGCAACGACACCAACAAGGGTTGGCAGACGATTTGGGAGCATGTAGAGTGTACCTGTCCCCGCATGCATGTCGCAGACGGATTCTTGGAGCCGCAATCCTGGGATTGGACTTCAGCTGGCTCAGGAAGGCCGCTCGAGTCGCACAACCGGGCGGCGAATGGCGATGACATGGTCTGTATCGTTTATGCTTGTGAAACGGCGGAGCAGAGGTGACAAAGAGAGCGGAAACTGTCAGGCCTGTTGTTGTTCCCAGTCCCTCAAGATTCACATTGCATACATTGTTGGCATGGTATGTACGCTGTCCTGCAATTGGAGAGGGAGACACTGCCTCAGCTTGCGTTCAAGCGAGGCCAAATCCGACAATCGAGTCCTCACACTGTGTTTCATACATAAATCTTGACTCTTCCTGCATTTCTGTTAGTGTCGAGTTCTGGGTTGGCATGGCTGGGCTCGGTGACACCAATCGGCCTCGGTGTGGCTCGTTCCCACACTACGATGTGTCTCACTTGTGAGAACTCGTGAGGCCCTCGCGCACAAGTCTGATCGGGAATGGGCACGGCCGGCAGGAAAAAGGGTTTGTCAATGCACACAGGGATATCGTTGCACTGAGAGGAGGAAGGATGCGGCACCGAGTCAGTGAAATTGACAATGGAATGCAATGGCAGATGCCAGGAGCTCGCGGAGCCAAAGCCAGGCCCTGGTTCGAGTTGTCGAGTGTGCAAGCCCCAGCACAAGCCGATCTCAGCCAACGAAGGAGTACAAGCTCGAGCTTGCCTTTGAATGCGCTTTGAATTCAGCCGAGTAGGTGCTGACTGCTGAGCCCCAACGGCAGGCAAGGGCTGGGCAAGAGCGTGGTTGCTTGTGAGAAAACTGGTGATTGCGGCAAAGCGCGGTCCAAAACCGCACGTCGCAAACAGTTCATGCGAAGCTCATGCGTCCATCGCGGATGACGGATGACGAAGGCAGCTTGCTCGGGTGGGTTGCCGCCGCCTCAACCGTGTGGGCGAGTGTGTTGCGAGGTCTGTGGCTATTGAGGGTATTGGCCGAAAATGGACACAAAGTGCGCTTTCTACTGAGAAACACTCGGCCAGATAACATCGCCTGTCCACCCCGCCCTCGGCTCACTGCCTCTTCCCAATTTCCCACAATCATCACCAACATTCCCGTTGGATTGATCCATGTATATTTTGCTGTTCCACATTGTGCATCGTCCACTCCGTCGCCGTCGCCACCATGTCGCAAGCATTCTTTGCCTCGCAGCAATGCAACCAAGCGGGGCTGCCGGCCCCATCGACCAACCTGACTCGCAACTCGCTGGGCCAGCCCATGTGCGGCTCAAACAACCCGACGGCTACTTGTCTGCAGGACATGTGCTGCTCTGTCAACGGCTTTTGCGGGCCCATCCTCAACGCCCAGGGCGCATATGAGGCCAATGGACAAATTCTGACAAAAGAGAAAGCTTTTGAGCTCTATTGCAACAATGCCCAGGGCGATTGGCGCGGATGGACCGCGCGAGGCGAGTGTAAGGCCGTGGGCCTCAATTACCCGCGGTCGGCAACCACTACGGGCGGTCCGGAGCCAACGGTACCACCCACACCGGCCGCAAGCGACACCAAGCCAGGCGAGTCGCAGGATGGACAGGCCAACAGCGGACCGGGTGTCGTTGTTTGGATTGGTGCGGCAGGCGGAGCCATTGTGCTCGGTGTGCTCGCTGCGCTGTTCTTGATTCGCCGGCGGCGGCAGCAGCACAGCGTGAGTGGAGGCGGTGAAGTCAAGGTGATTACGTCGACGCCGCCGCCCGCACAAGCTGCACCGAGGGATTCGTCGTATTCAATGGGGGGAGACGGGCGCAAGGACGATCCCCTGTGCATTCCATTGTCGCCGGGGGCCGCACAAGAGTTTTACAACAAGCGGGCATCCTCGGCCTCGCATTCGCATCAACAACAGCAAGCGCAGCGCGTCTCGATGCAACAGCAGCCCCCAGTGCATCAACAGCGCATGAGTGTTGCAGCCGCCGCTTCTGGCCGCCCAATCTCTGCCCTCGCTGTGGACGAAATCAGCCCCGACGAGCTGGTGCTTGCCGATGTTGCAGATGTCAACCCGCACCGTTTCAGCAACATGGGCGGCCCTTCGCGCCCGCTCTCGTCGCAATCTGGGCACAGCGGCAGTAGTAGTGGAGGTGCATTCCCTGCACCGCTTCCCCCAAGCAACTCGGGCACTCCCGTCAACGGCCACATTCCCACATCTGGGGCAAGCGGTCGCCCACACAACGTCACGTCCATGATGAGTGCAACGTCATCCGCACCTTCCTCGACGCAGTCCTACCACAGCAATGCCAATGCGAATGCCGCCATGCGCCCAACCTCGCACATGTCAACGACCATGGCCGCCCCAAACTTGCCACCCATGCCCTCTGTGCACGCCAACTCGACGCCTGCGCCAGCGCTTGCCCCCTCGCTCTCCCCAACCGACCTTGCCCCTGCCACTGCGGCCCCCGGGCTTCCCGAATACTTTTCTGCCCTCCGCCAATTCGGGTCGGGCAACCTTGGCCCGCGCGTTGCCGTCCACGCCTTTGTGCCCACACGTGCCGACGAGCTGCAAGTGCGTGCTGGCGACACGGTGTTTGTGGAACATGCGTTTGCCGATGGATGGGCCAGGGGAAGAATGCACGGGTACGTTGGTTTGTTTCCGTTGGGCATTGTTGCCCCCGCGGGCCCTGGCGATTTTGTGGTGGTTGCGTTGCACAATGATATGGCGAGGATGGCGGCCGCGCAACCCGATCAGGTGGTGCCGCTGACACCCGGAGGGCATGTGTGGGCGGGGCCGACGCCGAGGACGGCCAGTTTTAAGCGGTTGTCGAGGGTGTAGGAGAGAAGATCCGAGCCAAGAGAGGGTTCAAGAGTTTTTTTTTGGTTTGTGTTTTTGAGGCTGTTTGGCTGTACCTTTGATCCTGGACGTTTTTTTTTTTTAACTAGACAAGGCATTCTGCAAGTGTATTCCCTAATCATTCATCAAGAAAAAGGTGCCACAACGAGGAACTTGGTGGATTGACGGGGTCGGAGAAGGTTTGCTGCGCCCACAGTCACGCGTCGAGAGTCCAGTTGACACGATGCGGACGCGTCGGCCCCATGACCGTTGGCCCAGAATCCATCCAGAAGAAGAAGAGAAGAGCGGGTGGCAAGTATAAATACCCCCTCTCCACCCCTCCGTTAACGTTGCACTGCCATCGCTCGCCCCTCATCGCAGCTCTGTGTACCGCTCACCTACGATCCCAACCCGATCCAACCCCAATACAGCCTATATTCCAATCGACACTCGTCACTCGTCAATGACAAACTCGCCCTCGACCGCCTCCAACCACTCGTACTCGTCGTCATCGACCGCGTCCACCAACCATCCCCATCCGCCCAACCCCAACCTGAATCCGCCGCCCTCTGCCCCGCTCGGCCGCAAAGGGTCCAAGCTCAACAAACCCCGCCGCGACACGCCCCGCCGCACCGCTCATGACAACGACGACCTCGGCGGCTTCATTCTGCCCCCCTCCTCCTCGGACGACGTGACGCACCGCGACCCCGAGGTGGATCGCGCATTCCAGCAAGAAGAACTGGAGCGCCAAGCACGTAAGGTGCACAACAGCCAGTCGGCATCCCGGTCGCGGTCCAGGTCGGCCTCACCCACGCGCCGCCCGATTTCGGCACCCAAAGCCAATACGGACACGAACACGACGCGTCCCAAGACGGCAACCAGTACGGTCGGCTCCACGGAAAACTATGCCGACGACTCGGACACGGACGAGACCAACAAGCGCAAGTCTGCGCGTGCGCGCAAGGCGTCGTCGGCTCGCAAGGAGGATGTCCCCGCCATTTCCACCACGGGCTCCGCAGCCGTGAACAAGAAGAATGGCGGAAAGAGTGTCAAGATCCCTGGCCAGCGCGGTGACCAGCAAAAGGCGGTCGTGTCACTCGATGAGTTGAGGGGCAGGGCAAAGAACAAGCAAGCTGCGGCCGTCGAGAGCCCCGCGAGTCCGAAATCGGCCAAGGTATGTCATCCACCCGAGCGCGAACTTAAGCACGTGTCTCATCCCATTATTTGTTTGTTGACATAGCTCTCGCCGCTGGACGACAACGAGCACAACCTCGCGAGCCGCAACCGGTCGCGCTCGGCGTCGACCAACCGCAGCTCGGACGAGGGCCAGTCGCGTCGTGAACGGTATGTCTTTCCATTCTCTCTCCTTCCCCACTCTGCTCACATTTTTGTTTCACTCATTCAACCTGTGGTTGCTTTTGTTTACATGTTTAGTGATGCTGTTGATCGCGCTACCTTGCTGAAATCCGAACTCGCCCGCTCCGACATGGAACGCCTGGCTCTGATTCGCGCCGAGCGCGAAGCAGCCGCAGCTCGTCGTCAAGCAGAAAAGGAGGCCAAGGCTGCAAAGATGGCGGCTGCCGCTGCCTCGGCTGGGTCGGCAAAGGTAGGCAAAGGCGGCGCAAAGACCAAGGTTGCACCTGCGCCGGTGGATCAGACAAAGTCAGCAGCAGTTGTGCCGCAGGCGGCGGCGGGTGGCAAGAAGGATAAGAGGACTGCGGGCAAGTAAGGACGGAGATTCGGTTGCATGGCTCCCGCCTGGTTCGTGACGGATTGATGGATTCGCTCACTCCCCTCGGCTGTATTCTTGCCGGGTTCCCTCGTTGCACAGACGATAAAAATGATTCGGATTCTTGTTTATGTGTTTGCGTTTCTTGCCCTCTTCGCTGTACAAACATCATTGTCATTTGCTCCTTTCTGGATTGCGGTCAGCTTGACTTGCAAGTGCAACAGCGTCAGGGCAGACGCGGCAACCGGCCTGGCATCACGCCGGAAGCAAAGTGACAATGACAATCATGACTGAATTCGAATCTGCGCTGTCGCTTTGTGAAGGAAATAGCTTGCCGGTCATGTACCGAAGAAACTGGGAGCAATGTAACCGCCATGTAAATACCTCATACCGATTGTTATCCTATCCGCCGTGCCGCCATACTACCATCAAGCACGACGATGGCCAACCCACTCTACTTTTCGCAATTTGTCAAGTTCCTCGATGCTCTGTGCACGGAAAAGCACCCCGAGAACAAGCGCAAGTACTGCCGCAAGCTGCTTGACTACCTGCGTGCCCGCAACAATGCCGATGAGATCTTTGTGGTGCTGCGCATGCTGCTCCCGCTACAAGACCGGACACGCGGGTCGTACAAGATGAAGGAGCTCGCCCTGGCCAAATCCATTGCGGCGGCGCTTTCGCTCGACCCGAAATCCGACCAGGCACAGCACTTGCAAAACTACCGCCAGCCCCGGGCCGGGTTTGCCTCGCACGGCGATTTCTCCGAGGTGGCGCTTGACGTGTTGCGCAATCGATCCACCGTCACGCGTGCCGTGGGCGACATGGGGCCGACCATGGCCGACGTGGACGCCAAACTTGATGCCATGGTTGCCGCGCAGGACATGAAGGAAAAGGACGCCATCATGCTCTGGTTCATCAAGCGCTTTTTGCCGCTCGAGCTCAAGTGGCTGCTGCGCATCATTTGCAAGGACCTCAAGCTGGGCGTCTCGGAGCGCACCGTGCTCGGCGAATGGCACCCGAACGCCTACCGGCTGTGGACCACGAGTTCCGACTTGCGCGGCATTGCGGCGCTCACGGACCAAGCCCAGGTCTTGGGCGAGGATCAGATTCAAGTGCAGATCATGGTGCCCTTCAAGCCCATGCTGGGTTACAAGGCAGACAAGTTCAACCTGTTGCCCGGGTATCTCAAGTCGTTTGGCAAGCCGTTTTACGTCCAGGAAAAGATTGACGGCGAACGTATCTTGATCCATTACCAGCGCGGCCAGTTTCGCTTCTATTCCCGCAAATCCATCGAGTGGACCGAGTACGGCCGCGACTTTGACTCTGGGTCGTGGACCCGGCACCTGGGCGGCCCATTTTGGATCGACCAGCCGGGCATGGACATCATCGAAGAGTTTATTCTTGATGGCGAAATGGTGGCTGTGGATTCGCGCACGGGCGAGGTGCTTCCGTTTGGCACATTGCGATCTGCGCAAGTCGGGACCGTGGATCCCGCCGACGTTTCCCTCGGTGCGCTCGCCACACATCCGCGCTTCTTTGCGTTCGACTTGCTGTGCCTCAACGGCACGCCCATGGGCCGCGTCATGCTGCGTGACAGGTACGCAAAGCTCGTGCAGCTGTTTCGGCGTGTGCCTGGGTGGTTTGAGATCTTGGGCATTCGCAAGTGCTCGACGCCCGCGGAAATCGTGACCGAGTTGCAAGAGATTTACTGCAAGATGGGTGAGGGCGTAGTTGTCAAAGACCCAGACTCGGTCTATGTCCCCGGCGAGCGCCCGCGCGCATGGCTCAAGGTCAAGATGGATTACGAGACGGAGCTCCTGGAAACCATGGACCTAGTGGTGATTGGCGCGTGTTGGGGGGAGGGCCGGCGTGGCAAAATGTTTTCGCATTTCTTGGTTGGGCTGCGCGACCCGTCGCCCGATGGCGACCCGGAAAAGGACGAGTGGGTCAGCTTTGCACGTGTGGGGTCCGGTTACTCGCGAATGCAGCTCGAGGAGTTGCATAGCAAGCTCAACGATTTCACGCTCGAGTACAATCCCACAAAGTTGCCCACTTGGCTCAGGCACATTACGTCGGCGTCGCGCACGCGGCCAGATGTCTTGATTCATCCTCGGCATTCCGTTGTGCTTGAGGTGATTGCGGCCGAGTTGACCCCGTCGACGGATTATGCGGCGGGCGCCACCTTAAGGTTTCCTCGTGTCAGGGCTATTCGCACCGACAAGGGCGTGGACGATGCGGCGAGTATGGCGGATGTGGACCGCATTTGGGAAAAGACACAGGGCAGGTTGGTCAAGCCGCCGACAGAGGATCTGTTTGATGCCAAGCGTGTCCGGGCAAGCGGCAAGGGTGCGGCTTCAAGGCGTGGGGCTGCGAGGAAGGTCGTTTCGGGATTTGTGGGGATGGCGGAACATGCGGCGGCCGCTCAATCGTCATCGATACGAACAGATGGCCAAGCATCTGGGTTGTCGGCAAAGTCGAGGCGCCAAGCAAAGCGCGTGTTCCACGGCCGTACGTTCTTGATTGTCGGGCAGCCGCGCCCCGCCAACCGAGTTCTCGGCCTTGTTGTCAAACCCACCTCCGGTGCGGTCGCCTCGTCGTCTTCTGACCCGGCCGATCCGACCACAGCCGAGGGCTTGCACCACCTCGTTTATGAGCACGGCGGCCAATGCATTGCCAAGCTCGGAAACAACAGCGAGCTGCCGCTGCACGTCAAAGGCCAGCCCATTGGCATCTTTACTGTGATTGCGGCCGACCCGAAATCGCTCTACCTCAAGTCCATCATCAAGCTCGGCAAGTACGATGTGCTCGCGTCGTCGCATCTCGTCAATTGTGTGGCTGCCAAGCGGTGGATCACGCCCAAACCCGCCGATTACCTGCACATGACGCCTGTGACGCGACTCAAGTACCAGGACGCTTTTGATCCATGGGGCGATCATTACTCGGACAAGATTGCGTCGCCTGTCGAGTTAAAGCAAGTGTTTGAGCACATGGACCGGCTGGCTGTTCAACTTGCCCCGCCGTCCACGTCTGCGCCTCAACAACAAGTGTCCATTCTTGTTCCCTCAAAGCAACTCTTTTCCATGCCGTTTTCGGGAACCGACCGCGACGATGCGCTCGCGCCGTTTCACGCGCAGACTGTGGGCCACGACAAGGAGCTTGTGCGCGACCGGCGGCTGAAATGGGAGCAGATTGAGCGAGTGCGCGCGCGGTACTTTAACGATGCGCACATGCCTGGGCGGTGGTTTCAGGGTATGGTTGTTTATCCGCACTGGTACGTGACACCGGGCAACCCGGAGGGAGCGAGGCGGCGCACACCAGAGATGCAGGTGGCGGTGGCCAGGTTGGTCATGTATGGCGCCGAGGTGACGAGTGATATGAGGGGCCGCAAGGATCAGGTGACGCATTATCTTGTAGAGGGAGCGGCAGCAGATGTCAGGTACGCCGTTTTTTCCTTGGACGACGTGTCGCGATACTGCTAACCCTGAAACACCTTTGGATGCATCGCGACAGTAAACTACCGTCCATGAAGCGGATCGTGTCGGTCAAGTGGGTCGCAGCGTGTTGCGAGGAGCACACCATGTTGCCTGAATGGTGTGCACGGCCGGGTGATGCCCCTCGCATGGTGATGGATCAGGACGAACCCATGGCGGATCCGATGGCGGACGCGGTGGTAGAGACGCAGGTGCAGGCCATGTTTGGGCGGTGAGTTGGTACGTTCTTTGTTGTGTGTCGACAAGTTTGTGTTGTAAAGAATGATATTTAATCCATATGCCGAGACTGATCATGAACGCATAAATGCTTGCAACTGGATGGGGAGGTTAGGACCACAATACGCGGCATGGGGAATGACAAGAGGCGGGCACGACTCAACACACAACTGGGAAATGCAGGGAATGAGGGAACAAGGGTACCGCGCAACATAAAAAGGCAACATTCACGACCATTCATGCAAAATCAATGAGCAATGTTCAACGCCTTGGCCGCGGCACCAGTCAGCACGGCCCTGCGATCCTGCGACAGCTCCCACAAAAACACGCCACTCAACCCAAGCTGCTCCACACTGGCCTTTGCCTTTTTCATGATGGACTCTTCCGACTCTGCCGTGACCCACACTTGAGTGTTTGGGTTGAACACAACGGGTGTCATGGCTTGCGGATCCAGTTGCCACGAGTACCCGTGGGCCTGGGTGTAGTTAGCGGCCAAATCATCGTAATCCACAATGCCCTTTGCATGCGTGCCCGGCGCGGGAGCTTCCTTGTTGATGGGCGCACCCACATTGCCCGAACACACGCCGCCAAACGAGCGGCCGGCCAGCGGCAAGCCGGCAAGCAGTTTGGCCGCAGGCACGCCGCGCGCCGTGTACCCGCGGACCGCAGACTCGATGCACGAGAAGGGCGCGTGATGAGCCGTGGTCTTTGACCACGCGCCAGCCGCGTCATACGTCATGAGCAGCAAGTGGTCGCAAGCGTGGCCGAGCCCAGGAAGGTCCAGGTTCTTGTACAGCCACTCGGCGTGCGCAGTGCAGGCAGAGAGGATGTAGTGCTGGTTGTTGCGCCGGGCACCAAGTTGGTCGAGCGATTGGCGGAGCGCTTGAGCGAGCAGGGTAAAGTTTTTGCCATCGTCCGGGTGGCGGTGGTTTTCGGGAAGGCCACCTGAAAGCACACCAGGGAGTACGTGTGAATGGATCATTTAGAAACTGGGACTCAAAAATGGCAATCAACAGTGAATACAAGATGTAGGTCATACCTTCACCGGGAAACTCCCAGTCGAGATCACACCCTTGGAAGCCATACTGCTCAATAAACTGAACGACCGAGTCAGCAAACTTTTGCCTGGCCTCTGGTGTCCTGGCGACGAGTGAAAACTCCTTGGAAAAGGTCCAACCACCAATGGAGATGAGCGACTTGAAGTTTCTGTTGCGCTGGCGCAGCGGCGAGTCTGGGTGGTTGAGCACGGCGTAGGCGCCCAAGAGGGTGGTGCCGTTGGGTGCCGTGTAGGGCTTTTGCGCATCGGCCCAAAGGTCGCCGGGGACAATGACACCGTTTTGGATGTTGGCAAAGGCGTAAGCGACGTGGGTCAGCTTTTCGACGGGGATGTCGAGAGGCGAGTAGTTGCGGGGCCCGTAGACGGTCCAGGAGCAGTAGTAGCCGAGGTTGATGGGTTGGTGGACCATGATGTATGACAGCTGATTGTTGTGAACCGGGTTGTTTGGAGAGGGATGGTGACGATACGATACGATGATACGGGAACAGGAGCGGGGCGGCGCTTTGCTTTTGTATGGGTATACAGGGTGGCAAGTATTGCATTCAGTCCGAGTTGGCGCAAATAGTTCTTGAGAATGCAGCCGTTGGCATGGTCGAGTGGTTTCTGTGCACGCGCAAGGTAAAGCGCAAGCGGTCGGCAAGAATCATGACCCAAGCAGTTTTTGCACTACCAACACGTTGGCGCTGCCCAGCGCACGCAGGAAAATGCCCATGCCGGTACGTACATTGGTGGCTCGGCTCGGCCTTGTCCATTTGCGCATTTACTTGATGGAGAGAGCGTCCACATTAGGGCTCCTCTGTGGCTCTGTCTCGCGGCTGCATGGAAGAATCCTCCTAAGCTAAAGCGCGAGACACCGTCGCGACGCGTCGTGGTCTGGTTGTGTCCATTCAAGTTGACCGTCACCAAACGCCTCCCAATCTTGTCACCTTGGCACAAGTTCAAATACCGGGCCGACACCCTCGCCCTCCACGGCGGCTG
Organism: Catenaria anguillulae PL171; assembly: GCA_002102555.1. Taxonomy (NCBI): domain Eukaryota; kingdom Fungi; phylum Blastocladiomycota; class Blastocladiomycetes; order Blastocladiales; family Catenariaceae; genus Catenaria; species Catenaria anguillulae. The sequence continues at coordinate 398,366 of MCFL01000015.1, forward strand.
CCGAGCCCGTCAGATCCATGAACATGTACCATTGATCACACATCTTCATACAAGACAGAACACAGCACCATGATCTCCACCGCTACCACCACCAAGCCCGCTGCTGGCACCGTGACCAGCGCCGTCACCCCAGTGGCAGTCGTACGTGGCCGTGTCCTCGCCATTCACATCGATCCGCTTCGCTTGCCCACGAGCAACGCTCCCTTGGCCACCTTGCCCATGGCGGATGTAACCCATGTCATTTATGTGCGTGCACCATCATCTTGTATTGGCCAACGGACCATCACGGACAAAAATGAGCTGATCCTTGCGCATTGGACTCGTCCCTTCATAGGCTGGCGGCATGCTCTCTGCCAACGGTGAGCTTGGTATGTAAACAATTTGTTGATGTTGTTTGGGTCCGCTCCCTTGCCTCTGATCCGCTCCGATCTCTGTACATAATAATGTGTTCGTATACAGACGTTGTGTCCACGGCTGCCCGTGACCTGCCCACGTTGGCCGACAAGTCGGGCACGTTGCGCCGCCGTAACCCAAACTTTTTGGCAATCTTGTCCATCCCGATCGACTCGTCGCCCGGTTCGTTTCTTCTCGTCCTCACAGCCCAACGCAGCGGATACCTATCTCTGTTCCTTCCTTGCTGACCTTTGCCCTTCAATTTTATGTCCGACAGAGTGGGTGAGGGCCATTGATACTCCAGAGGAGCGTGCCCGTTTCGCGTCCTCGGCCATGCTGTGGCTCACTCGCAACAACATGGATGGTTTGGACCTTTCGTATGTCTGCCCTGTTTATTGAAGATGGTCTCGTCCGTGCTCTTCCTTACAGTGGTTATAACCTCTACATTTCTAGGCTGCACCTGGAAAAGGCCACGCCCGAGCACCTTGCCAACGTGACCATCCTGGCCACCATCTTGCGCGATGCCCTTGCCGCCTTGACCAACTGGCAAGTGCGCCGCTTGCCCATGCAACTGTCCATGACAGCCACCGAGGACGTTTTGCTCAACAAGCTCAACCTGATCAAGCTCGCCCCGCTCATTGACGGCCTGTACATCCGCCCCAACGATGTGTCGCAAGTCAAGCAACTCACGCACCTTGCTCCCGGCGCCTCTGCTGCGCGCCTGGCCGCCGCACTCACCAAGGCGTCGTTGTCGACCAGTCTTGCCACCGCCACGGTCCCGCTGCTCGCCGCCAAGTTTTCGGGTGCGTCGGGCTCGGCCATGGTCGGCACGCCCACGCCCGCGCCGCCCGCGCTCGTGTACCTGACGGACGCGGCGTGCAACCCACGCGCCATTGGTGGGTTGCCCATTTACGACACGCGCGAGGTGGCCGGGATCATGTATCACCCTGGGTCCAAGGGCAAGGAGTGGGTGTCCATGGAGACGGTCGAGTCGGCCCGTGCAAAGGCCGAGATGCGCGGGGTGGGCGGGTGCATTGTGTGGTTTGGCGAGCAGCTGGTGATTGAAGGTGGAGAGAGGGGCGAGGTGGAGATTTTGGAGGCGGTTAGGGGTGGACTCAAGGGAAATGGGTTGGTTGCGTGACACAGAAAGAATGAGTACCAAGGATACCTTGAAGATGTACCAGTTGTTTGTCGATTCAAGGATACACACGCCAGTTGCACGGTCTGCCCGATCTCAACACCATTTGTCACTGCAGGGCAACACCAGCAGGAAGGGTGGGTTGCATGTGTAATGCTATATGCACATGGCTCCACCTGTCTGTCCGAGTCGGTCAGCTCGCTGCTGTGAACGAGCAAAGCATTTTGCAATGTCAGCGGGCTTCAACTTGTCATGGCTATCCGGTTTCCGACGACGTACCCAAAGCGGTGGGCCGTGCCGCTTTGGAGGCTGCGAGACGTATACATGGCCCATTCTCAATTTCAGATACAGCTCAAGAGTAGTCCCTCTTCTAAACATGGGATATGCATCAAGCAAGCTCATTATCAGCAATCTGCTCATCCAAGAGCCACCTACATAGACCAGTCCGGCAATCAAATCAAGCTCGCCTTGAATCTGTCAGACCGCCTCCATCTGTGGGAACACTACAATTCCAGCTTGGAATTGATTGAGGCAACACGGTCCTCTGCCACTCCAACATCAACTCACCTTCTTCAAGTTCTGTCCACATTACCTCGTTGTCGGACCGCTTGGACAGGGGCTCGACCGCTCAGGATCGCGAGTTGACCATGGTTGTGGTTTGTGATTCCCATGCCCTCAACGAGGAACATGGGTCGCGGATGGACTTGTCGCTGGCTTTGGCGGCGAAGAAGGCAGTGTGGTGACAAGATGATGCCAATCTGCTGGTGGAAGGGGTGGCGAGGGATGATGGAATGGGAATGACGGGTGTGGGGTAGGAGAAGCAGATGTGGGCCGTTGGAGACAACGAGCTGCAAGTGGTGATGATGCCCTTAGCCGTGCGTACATAGTCACGTTGTGCGGAGCCGCGAGGCGACTAAGAAAAGTACGATGATTTGAGCGACCCTGGTGTGGTTGAACGATTGGCGTTTCAGTGTTGGTCCACGAAGAGGATGACGGGGGCAACAGCAAGTTGATCTGAATCATTTTATACATGAGCTGTGATTCTGCATTCAAAACCTCTGGAGGCGTGTCGGCAACGGGATGAGGTGGATGAGATCCAATGAGCTAGAACTTCTCGTCGAGCGGTCAGTCCAGAACCCCCTTCCACTCGGTCGAGGCGGTACTCGGCACAGTTGGATCCCTTCACGCGTTTCTACCAAGGTAAATCCATGGAGCGGAGGGCAGAGTCGGGCGTTGGGGTACGGCCAGCCGCGGGCCTTTCCAGGAAGCTCTGATTCCCAAGTCACGAAACTCCCTCATGTGCATGAACGCAACAGCTGGATCGGCGGCCCATCTGGTGTCAACCAAGATCGGCACACAGACTTCACAGGTATAAAAAGGAAGCTGACCCCCGCCCACCCTTCCTCTCGAACCCTAACGTACCTTTATGGCGCGAAATTGATCATGCAGGATTTCGCGGACTGCAGTCGCCCATGCATCGCACACTTGAACCGCGCGGGAGATTGTATGTTCTGGCGGCGCCTTGAATGGGCTGCTGGCTATTACAATTTTTGATAAATGCTCAACACCTCGGCCTCTGTCTTGGCTAAAGCGGGGAGTCGGCTTGCTACATTATGTTTCCCAAGTCTGGACATCAGACAAAACAACGGCAGGTACGCTTTCCTTTGGTTCTGTTGTTTCTCCAAGTCTTGTCCACGGCCATGTGCATGTCCAGGAGCGAGTTGAGCTCCCACGCACCGTTGACGCCCAGGCGGGCGCAAGCGATGAAGGGATCACTGCGACGAAATCTGCGACGGTCAATCTGGAGAGTGTGGGAGCACTCTCAATACTGGATGATGCACAAACCGAAAGGAGCCATCCCACCGTTATCCCCGGCCATTGCCTGGCGGAAACAGGCTGCTGTAATTCGTTAAATGAGAAGCGATATTTCTTTCCAAGCAGGCAACCAATGCACGCAGCCATCATGACATCCTCTGCAACGGCTGACTTCGACCCCACTGTTCCTCGGCGTATCCGAGTGGCAAACCGGTCGGGCACCATTCGCTATGCCGGCGCCGTGACGGGGACATCAGGTCTCTGGTACGGTGTCGAGTGGGACGACGCCGTTGGCAAGCACAATGGCACGCACAACGGGACCACATACTTTACCACGCGCAAGCCCGCCGCTGGGTCCTTTATCCGTCCTGTCGCCGCCAAAATCGACGAGGCATTGCCCTTGATCGACGTGCTTCATGAACGGTATCCGGCAACGACGGCATCAACGGGCAGCGGCGCAGCACCGGCATTGACAACGACAAACGATGCATCGTTGGCGGCAACCCCAGGCGACTTGGAAAAGCCCGATGTGGTGGTGACAAAGTGGGCCAAGACGTCGATTGATGTGGAAATGGTAGGATTCAATAAGGTGGCCAAAAAGCAGCGACTCGAGCAGCTCCACGAGGCAAACCTCGTCGATTCCCGTGCGGGCGTCTTGCCCAGTCCCGTCTCGATTCTCGGCACCACATTGCCGCTTGTGCAAACGCTCGACTTGTCCGGATGCATGCTTGGGTCATGGGCTGACGTTGCTCAGTTATGCCGTTGCTTGCCCAACTTGCATTCGATTCACCTCAAGTACGACTTGGATCTCCCTTCCATACCCCATCCATGTAACCAGAAGATGGCGCTGACCCCCTCACGCCACCAGTCGACTTCGGCTTGATTTGCCGGCCCACGAGCAGAACGACGAGCCCAATTTCAAGGGCGCCTTTGACCGGATCCGCATCATGTCGCTCAACTTGACCTTTCACCAACCACACGAGGTTTACCCGATTTTGCTCATCCTGCTTTCACATTTTTATTGGATATCTGACACTCGATCCGTGTGTGAGCAGATTACGCGGCTATCGAGGTTCTGGACCGCCCTGGAGGAACTCCACCTTGGCTTCAACGAGTTGCACGCCGTTCCCGTCCTCCATGCTCCGACCCTACGCCATCTCAATCTGCAAAACAACGCCATTGATCTCACAACACTCTCGGTTCTCGAACCGCTTGCAAACCTGCGTCATCTCAACTTGCAATGGAACAACATCCAACACATTCGCGAGGACGTGGACCCTTGCTTGACCCAAGTCGAGGAATTGTGGTTGACGGACAATGCGATTGCCGATTGGCAAAGTGTAGATGCGCTGGCGGCCTGGACGGGGCTCAGGGAGCTCCGAATCACACGCAACCCCGTGTATTCCAATGCGACCGACATGGATCAGGCACGCATTCAAGTCATTGCGCGGTTGCCGCAAATCAACATGCTGAATCGCAGTGAGGTACGCACGTTGCTTAGCCGCCTGTGATCCCTCAACGCATGCTCGTGAACAGCACCGAGTTGACCATGGCTGAGTTGTGTTTTAGGTTTCTGAAAAATCTCGACTCGGCGCCGAACTTTACTTTCTCAAGCTCGCGGCCGAAGCTATTCTCGCAACCACTGGCGTCGCAATTCCACCCGACGTGCCTGCTGCCGAGCTCAGGAAGCGTGTCCCTGCCGACATTATTGCCGCCTTCCCAACCCTCATTCCACTCGCAGCCAAGCATGGCCTCCCGTGGGTGACGCCACCCGAAACGGAAAAGATTGCTGTGCAATCCGTGACAGTCAAGCGAAACGCGGATGAGCGGTCTTTCAAGATTCCAGTCTCATCAACACTGGTGCGTGCATTTAAGTCTATGGTGGCCCGCTCATTCAAGATTCCGCCAAGGAAGCTGGTCCTGGAAGTGACCGATTCGGTGACTGGGAGGGTAGAAAGGCTCGAGGATGACGGACGCCATTTGTCCTTTTACAACATTGAAGATGGAACAGTGGTGCAGGTTGTGAGTTAGCCAACTAGTCATATATGTCACACAGCCCCTGCTTTATGTAAATACACACACATTTCTTGCATGTTGTTTGTTCGCACCTTGCTCGTTGTCATCCATCAGAGCCGGACAGAGATGGGTATTGCCTCCCACAAACGGTTCCGGAATCCTCAAATGACTTGAGGCAATTGCTACTCCTGAAATCTATGCATTCGTATCCCACGCATTCGAGATTCATGTACACTTGATGCCCCGGCGCGCCTTCGGACTCTCCCTTCGACCCCTCAACAAACGCGTCCCACTCCACAACCAACGACTTGAGCACAGGTACAACTCCACAAGACAATTTGCGCAACCTCCAGCGCACCATGCCCATCAGAGACCCAAGCCATACACTCAGCTCGTAGCCGGCCATGCTGAATCCGATTCGTACGGCAGTGTCGCGCAAAAAGCGCCGGTTCAAGGACGACGGGTTTGACCTTGACCTCGCATGTATGTCATCTACGGCTGTTTAAATGGGATTATCGTCGGAATTGTTGATTGCAGCTACGTCACTGGACAGACATTACCGACAATATTATTGCAATGGGGTTCCCCTCGGAAAATGTTGAGGGACTGTTTCGAAACCCCATGAGCGAGGTGGTTCGATTTCTCGACCTCAAACACCTCAACAAGTACAAGGTTTACAACTTGTGCTCCGAGAAATCATATGACCCTTCCAAATTTCACGGACGAGGTACAAATTCTTTCATCATGATCTAGTCCTGTCATGAAGCTCAAACGTGATTCCTGCCCGACTAGTTGCCCACTATCCATTCGACGACCACAATGCACCACCATTCGAAACCATACATCCATTCTGTGAAGACGTCAAACAATGGCTCTCATCCGATCCGAGCAATGTCGCTGTGATTCACTGCAAGGCTGGCAAAGGCCGAACAGGAGTCATGATCTGTGCTTATTTACTGTATTGTGGGCATTCGGCAACTCCTGAAGAGGCCATGACGTTCTATGGCACTGCTCGGACGACCGACGGTCACGGTGTCACCATCCCGAGCCAAGTTCGGTACATTCAATACTGGCACACGATTCTCGCTAACAAACAAGTCTATACCGAGCAAACTGTTCAACTCACTGCCGTCGAGTTTATCAATCCACCAATCAAGTCGCCGCTCGTCAGTCTTACGGTCCTGAACAAGGGTCACAAACAAGTCTATGGCAAAGACTTGACCGCGCTGGGCATCTCCGTGTCGGGTGCGGACCCGTCAGCTCGCCTCTTTCTCACGCCGTCCATTCGCGTCACAGGCGACGTTCGCCTGCATTTCGTGCTTCGCGATTCGAGCGACTTGCCAGGCCTGCGCAAAATCTCTTTTCACTTGTGGGTCAACACTTCGTTTGTCGGAACGCAACTCGTTGTTCGCAAGTCCGACTTGGACTCAATACACAAGGACCGCAACCACAAGCTTGTCGATGCCGGGTTTCGGGTCGAAATGCATTTCACGCCTGCTGGTCCTGGCGGTGGGATATCCGCATCAAGCTCTTCTGGATCTGGGTGGACCGCGGCGCGGCATTTACACGAGAAATCGTCTGGTTTGGACCGACTGAAAAAGATTTGGAGCGGTCGCTTGGCATCCACGCCCAGGAACGGATCGGGCACCTCGCTGATTGCAACACAACAGCAAGCGTCCGCAAACACCTCCGCGGCATCCACTGTTCCTGGCAGCCCAGTTGTGTGTGATCCATCCTCCAATTCATCGTCTGCAGCATCGCTCACGGTTCCACATCTCGACATTACCGGCAGTAGTGGGACTGGCTCGGACGTGGAGTATCACACTCAACAACCACCATCCTCAACATCCAGTCATATCGCTGCGTCGCTTCCCATCATCAACACAACGCACTCTGGCAAGTCGCGCACGCTTCTCGTGAGCGACCAAGGCTCATGCCCTTGCGCGAGCGATGACGATTTGGACGATGACGAGAGCGATGACGATAGCGACATTCAACACTTGGATGACGAAGCAGAGGCAGGGCAACAGTTTGCTGTCGGTTCTGCTGGCCAGGGTGCACGACCCGGGTCGGCGGACAACCAGGAGCTCGCGGCCACACATTCGCTTAGTTGCCCCGAGCTTGATTCCCCTGATGCTGGTCGCCGGCAGAATATGCCTCACCAAGATGGGCATCCTCCACCGTTCCGATCACGTATCACCGCTCATGTTGACAAAATGCCGGCGAGTCCCATTGAGGACGCCTTGCCACCAATGGAAAAGTTCACTTTGGCGACTGGTGGCGATGGCGACACCGCAGTACACCACAAGGGGTCGACGTCTCATCCACGCGCACTCGCCACTGAAGCACCTGCTTCGTCTACCGTCAAGGCAGGCACGAGTGGGAACGAGATGCACGCGCCAAATCATCAAGGGACATGACTGCCTCCACTGAGATTTAATGACAAGGATGCGGATCGGTCGCTTGGTTCAAGCCCGTGGCGAAGAGAAGTTTAATTTGGCCGTTTTTGATTCTCGGTCTTGCGGTCACCATTTTTTTTTTCTCTGTCCTGGTTTTCTCAAATGCTTGTGTACATTTCCTTTATTTGTTTCGTCTGTCTGTAGCTGTGATGAGGCTGCAAGGCTTTCTTCAACAAGTTTGTTGTCTCGTAGCTTTCTTGAAGTAGGGCAGTTTGGCCAGGTCGTTCGTGTCCTGCCTCCAAGCTGGCACTTCCAAGCCATGCATGCACACATACTTAAGTACATACGCACCTAACAATGTAAATATAGGGCAGCCAGCGAGGCATTTTCGTCCTGCGAACAATTGGCGTCTGGTCAAGTGTGCCAGTGTGTACATCTGGAGTGCGAACAACTTTCACGAGAACACAGTCGGGCCGACCACACCGCAAGATGTGCACCGTATTGATTCTTTACGCGCCCCATGAAGAGCCAACAGTGCCATTGATTTTTGGGCGAACCAAATGTAAACCGGGCCTCAACCGCCGCGAGCTCCTACCTTCCCAGTCGTATCGCTTCATTTCTGGACTGGTCACCGCCGCTGCTGTTTGGATTTCGTCACCCATCGTCCGGTGGGGTTGATCTGTCTGTTGTTGACCGTAAATGGTCCACAATGTGCCTACGGCACACGAGCTCATGTCTTGTAGACTCGCATCTCTTCGCATATAATGCACATGCAGCCCACAGTCAATCCGCAATAGCACGCACCCGAACGCCCACTATTCGTCACCTGTTACGCATCATACCCACACTTTTGCACCATCATGGAATCCCACTACCATTACCAGCATTCCCACTATCCGACCATCATCTCGCCCAACCGCCCTCGTTGGCCCGCTCCGTCAAGCAAATCATCATACTGCCCGGCGCACCTTTCCGCCCATGTGTACCCGGCCCCTACCGCTCCGCCAGGCGAGGCCAAATTCACTCAACAAGTTGCTCAAGCACCTCACTTTCTCTTTACCGCCGTCGCAGCTCCTCCACACGAATGCACCCGCAGCCGTCACAACGCAAAGGCAGTCTGCACACTCCAGGCCGAATCTATTCCTATCCATCACCAAGTCCCCCCGAGCTATCGGCCTCGGCCTCGGTATCCATCCACTTCATCGACAAGCAGCTCTGGCTCCAATTCGTCAACCTATTCCACGTCTCCCACGCACTCTGGATATGGCCCGACTGTGAGGCTGCCGTATTACTCGCTAGTCTTGTCGCAGTATCCCGCACACGTTGCCGGTGCGCGGATCGCGGTTGGCAAGCATGTGCCGCGGACACCGTTGGAACTGGCCGTGAGTCCAGGTGACTTGGTGCACGTGTTGAGTGCCGACGCAGATGGCTGGGCCGTCGGTAGGATTGAGGAGATGGGCAATGCGTGTGGTAAGTTTCCGTTGTGGATACTGGAGCCAAGGGACGACGAGGATGTGGTGGTCAAGGCCATCAGCGCCGATATCGCCGATGCGACACTGGTGTCGAGGTCGTAAGCATGTTGATTTCTGTCATCAGCATATAACCGTTGCCACAAGCTGGACAATGAATTTGCCACGGCAAGACATTCTGTACATACATCCACACACAGCAACTTACACAACATGAACTCTGTCATCCAGCTGGCACAACCAGGCCACAGCGACAATCACAGCCAAACGCTGGACAAGTCTTTGGCCCACCACTTGCAAACCACCCTCGCACATGGGCTGGATGCCCACCATGTCCACATGCAGGGCACATCATAGTGATGCCACGTACCACGCCGCGACACACGGAACACCGAACGGCGCGCGAGCGCTTACAGTTCGGACACTGCCTCGTATGTCCAGGGCGGCCACCATGATCGCTTGCAGGCGACGACGGAGCAACGGCAATCCCACAATCTGAACACTTGAAGACGCATTCCGTGACCAACTCAGGCCCTGGTGCGTATGAGCGGACAGTCGCGAGAGGTGCAGAAAAGGCAGCAGCCGCGGCAGTCCCGTGCACGTCGTTGACCCCGAGAGCTTGAAAGATGGTGACGAGATGGCGAGCGAGTTCGGCGCGCACATCAAACAGCTGCACACGGTGCAAGAGATCAAGGTAGCCGGCCATGTATCGTTGGAAGCGGGCGAGCCGTTCAACAAGCTCCAGCATGCCCACTTGCTGGTAAGGCAAGCGTGGGTCGGAGATGACAATTCCCACATTTGCGACCGTCATGCGCGCGTGAGCTCTGCCAGCGGGAATCGTGATGGCCTTGGGCAACTCGGTCGGTTTCGGCTGTGGTGTTTGTGTAGCTGCCGGATGAGACGACGAGCCATGTGCGATGGTTTTGAGGCGTGTAACTGACCCATTTGCTCGAGAGGCCGTGGCCGGTGGGGGTGGCGGAGGAGGAGGTGGCGGTGGTGGAGGCGGCGGAGGTGTGCCGGGGGAACCAAATCCAATGCCGCCGAATGCAACACCAGGCGGCAATCCAGGCAATGCACCTGAAAATGACGTGCGTGGAGTGCGAGGATTGGGAGCAGGGGTTGGTACGAGCGCAGTTGCGCCGGACGGGGGAATGGAAAGAGCACGGCGGAATTGGGGAGGCGACGGCATGGCCCCGGACGACATCCACGATGGTGCATGCCCGCGCAAATGTTGAGGTGATCCGCGCGGGAGTGGCTCTGGTGGTGGAGGCGTTCCGAGCGAGACACCGAGCATGGCACCAGGTGAGCTGGGGATATTGATCGGAAGCGATCCGTCCATGACCTCTTCGTAGTGCGTCGCGGCTGGTGCAACCATGGGTGTCTCCACTGGTAAAGGCGTAGGGACCATCCATGGGTCCATGACCGTGTCCCATGGTCGAAAAACTGGGCACTGGCCCTTGCAGGTTGCCAACGCAGCCAAATCCGAAGCAGCAAACACGGCCGCAAACACGGCCAATGACTGAATGTCCCGTCGTGCCTCCAATGCGGCAAACAAGCGATCCACCATGGCTCTTCCCAACGGGTGTCCGCTACCGCCCATGAAGCCATACCCGGAACCGCCGTAATCAAACCCGAATGCGCCGTCAACACCACCACCATGCATTCCTGGTCCCATCATCATGGGCTGCTGCTGCTGTTGTTGTTGTTGTGGGACCGACACGATGAGCTCGGCCAAGGCCCACAGCCGTGACAAGTCGTGTCTCCCAACCTGCATTGCCGCCGCCGAATTGTGAATGCACACATCGCGCAGCGTCGGTAGCGCCGGGTTCGGTGCCAGGACGTATGCGCGTGCCAAGTCAAGCTCGAATGGCAACATGTGACTGAAATCTAGCATAACGATGATCCGGTTCGACTTGCCCTCGAGTAGGTCGCTGACAAGCAGGGAGCCACTCTCACCGCCAGCGACGCCAGAGAGCAAATTGGCCGATGACGACAAGCGGAATGAGGAACGGTGGTTTGTGTTGACGTCGGCAGCGTGTCGGTCAGCTGTATCACTATTGGAAGTGAGGGAGGTCCCAAGGAGCGCACGCTTATGCGTGGACGAGTGGCCGTGAATCCGACTTGCAGCGTCGGAGAGGAAAGACAAGCGAGTGTTTGCCGAGGCCGGGAACAGCTTACGGCGCACGCGGTTTAGAATGTCGTCGGTTGCGTGTGTTGAGGGCAACTGCATCACAGTGTTGGTTGGCGTGAGAACGTGAATGAAGAGAACAATAAAAAGAAATACAGCACAGCGTACCTTTGGGTAATACAAGTTCGGAATCAGCATGTCCTCATCCTCGTCAATCGGGTCCCCTTGCCCATCCACTTCGCCACCATTCCCATCACCATGCTCTCCCATTCCATGGCTTGCAGATCCCACCTGGTCCATGACCTGCTTGAACTGCCCATACTGATCATACGACCTCGGCAACCCAGTGTTGGCCAACCTGGCAGCAACTTCACGTCCAACAGCAAACACGGCAAGCTTGCCCAGCGGCGACCACGCCATACCCGAAAACCGTGGGAACGGCACCCGCCGGTCATACTCGCGCATCGACGCCGATGACGCAGTCGTTTGCGCACCATTATTCGCTGCTGCAGCGGTTGCTGCCGCTGCCGCCAATGCCGCATCCCGGCTGACGACGCGATCAAGCGGCGACATGAATCCGGGCCCAAGCGATGTTGGCGTCACGAGCGCTGCGCCCGAGGTCGCAGCTGTCATCATATCATCGTCATCGTCGCCCGAATCCACGTCCAAATCATCCAGCTCATCGCCACCGCCACTTCCGCTTCCTGCCACGGTTCCGTCCACAGGCGTCGTGGGCCGTCCAGCCCCAGCCGCTGACGAAGACGAAGAGACACCGCCCAACATGGATGACAAGGCCGCCGAAACCGAATGTGACGATGACATGGACAAATGCGGCATGATCGACGGATCCGACAAGGGCCGGTTGGGCGACTGCCCGAGCAAGTGACGCAAGCACGGCTCTATGCATACGCGGCCGCGGAGGGCATTGCGCTCAATAATCGCCGTGAGCTGCGACTCGAGACGGGCACGGGTGCCTGCGTCGAGGTCGGCGGATTCGTGGACCATGACGGTGGGTGAGTTGCTCGAGGAACCGGACGACGAGGAAACAGCGGCAGAAGGGTAGGATTCGGGAAACCACATGGTCAAGCGCACTGGGTGTTTGGGACCGGCGGATTCCGCGTGCCAGGGGCCAAGGATGGTGAACGAGCACGATCGGGTGGTGAGATCAATGGTGTCAAACTTCACATTCGGGTATCTGCTTGTCACCCACATGAGCTCTTGCGGAAGGGTATTGAGCAAAGGCCGGGACGAAGGTGTTGATTTGGGCGCGACAGGGTCAGTCCCGATCCGCTGTGCAGAAGTTGCCGAGCTCGGCTCAGATTGAATCACTTGGAAGACGCGACCGACAGGACCAAGGGCAGAAGCGGATTTGGATGCGCCCGCGAGGGACGATGACATGTGCGATTGAGCGCGGCGCACAATGAGCGAGTTGACGGGTACGGCGCCCGCGGATACCGAAGCGTCACCCGTTGACCCTGAGCTGGCACCATCCCAGTCAAGGGAAACGGGAACAACACACACTTCGTTTGCTTCGGACCAGGCGACCAATTGCCATGAAGATGGGGCAGCTGCCGATGGGGATGCCGTCGGCGACGCAACCACGGTCGCGGAAGATGTAATCGGTTCCGGATGGGGATCGGCGACCTCTGCTTGGCCATCTTCCTGTTCGTCCCTCAATCGACGAGCTTCAACCGATGGTGACGTTGATGTGGCCGGAAGATCTGCGGACCCTATGCCATCCGTCACGGTCCATCCTCCACGCCACTCGACAACCACAGCCGAACCGTTGATGCCAGGCACGTGAATCGGCACCGCCCCCAAATCGGAAGCACGGACAATGACGGCCGAGTCCTGATGCCGATATGGCACGGCCAAAATGCCCTCGCCATTGCCAGGGCTATACTTGACAGATGCCAGCGGAAAGCCCAGATCCACACTGGCTGTTGGTCCCGATACACCACCACTGGTCACGTCTACCTGCGCCTGTGCCTGTTTGACGTTCCACACACTCACGACCCCATCCAACCCGCCCGAAACCAGCTCGCCCTCATTTTTGGGATGCCAATCAATTGCCATGACCTTTGCCCCCGCCCCACCCGTCGCGGCGGCGGATCCTGCTCCATTCACCTTTGCCACGACGGGCGCCGCGCCGTTCCGCACATCCCACACACTGACAATCTCGGAATGCATTGAGGCAAGCAGCCAAGGGTTACACGGATTCCATTTGACGGCATGAACAGCGAGCGGCCATTGGGCAAGCACATTGACCATGGCGGCTTGCTTGTGCTTGCGCAAGTCCCACAAGATGATTTGCCCATCGAGCGCACATGTGGCGAGCAGGTCTGGGTGGAACGGAGACCAGTGCAGGTCGGTCACGGCGCGCGAGTGCCCCGTTAGCGTGCGTTGCACACCGCCAGTGGCAAAGCGCGATGATGACGGAGACGAGAGCAGGCCAAAAGCCGAGGTTGTGGCCGTGGCTGTGGCGGTGGCAAAGGCAGGAAGGAGCGGGATGGCACTGGCGGTGAGTGTGGGCGAAAGGGGCCCTCTGGGTGTGGTGGGCTGCGCGGCGACGGGTTGCGTGCGCAAAAGGGAGGTGCCGAGGAGGTCAAGTTTGGTGTGTGTAGGCGAGCTGGTGGGCGAAGCGGCAGCCGTGGGCGACGTGACAGTGCCTTGGTGTGAAGTGGAAAGGTTCCAAATGTGCACGTGATTTCGGTCCTGCACCTCTGGCAAGTTTGTGAGCTGATACAACAAGGCACTGAGCGAGGAACAACAACAAGTAACGTACCGATGAGGCAAGCCAATGGTCCCTTGCCAGATGCGGATTCCACATGACCTTGACCCTCCCGCCAAGCTGATGCTGATAGCTCGCCAGTAATGGCTGCCTGGGCCGATTCAACACACACGGATCATCCAACGGCCTCGATAAATCCAACAGTGCAATTCCGCGCCGACAAGCAATCGCCACGTCTCTACCCGACGGCGTAAGCGAAATGTCCCCATGGCGGCCTGGAATGCCCTCTGGTGCTTCAATGTACATTGGTTGCGGCAACGATGTAGATGCGCCACGCGTCGGCAGCTCGCTTGCCACTGTGATGACGTCGGCACGGTCCGAGGTCGCAATGGACGACGGACCAGAAGCCGCGGCGGTTCCAGGCATGGCCCCGGCGAGCGTGGCCGCATTCGATCCGCGGCGCGAGGGAATGTCCGCGTTGACGCCAGCAGCACTTGCCGATGTTGCGTCAGTTGCACATGCGTTGTTGGAGCCATTGCCGGTCAGCGAAACAGTTGCTGTGGGCGGGGTGGCGGCTGCGGCAGACGGATCAGGGAGCAGCCGGGGGCCGTTGACAGGATCGGGGGTGTTGGGTGCGCTTCCGTCCGACAGGCCAACAAGCAGCAAGGGTGGCGGCAAGCTCGGCGTGGACGGCGGTTGCGGTAAGAGCAATTCGGGTGTGTCGAGATTGACGTTGACAGTCAGACCTAGGGCGTTCGCAACAGCCGACGATGCTGTCCCGCTTGTCCCGCCCGTTCCTGTGCCCGTAAGCTCAGAGTCGGTGTCACTGATCTGGCTGCTGCCCATGGACATTGTGGCCGAGGGCGGGCGCAGCCCCGGATCGCTGGTGCTGCCAGGCAGCGCAAGGCCATCGAGATCGTTGTCCAGTTGCCGCGATACGGCAGGGTGTTCAAGGGATGTGGGCGAGTCTTCCCTGCTGGGCGGTAATGGTGGTAAGATGATTGGGATTTGCAGCGGCGGAGGTTTTGGCGGCGTGAGCGACTCGCGACGTGTGGCCGTGGATGGCGACGGTATTGGTGACGAAGGCGATGATGGAGCACTCATGTTTGAAACATTGCGTGAGAGCAGCTCTGTACGGGGGACAATTGCGTCCAGTGTTGTATTCATATGTCCATTGGCACGCTGTCGAGTGAACGTTCTTTACAGGACTGCACTGACAAGTGACAACGACTTGATGCCAATCGTGGCAAGATGACCCAACCCGTGCTTCATCGCCGCCATGCATGTCGGACGTTGAAGCAACCAAGCAGACACGAGCCAAACTGTTTGGCATGTACTGATTCTATTGAGGTGGATGTGTACATAGCTCTTCCAACGCCAGCCCGAAAACGAGAAAACAAAACATTGACAAAGCCACTGACAGGTTGGTGGTTACACGATGTATCCGACGGCACCATCTCTCAGTGGCGGTAGCAGGAACTTGAAAGAAAATGTGCCAAGGAGAGAAAAAAACAAACACGATGGAGCTATGGCAAGAGAAAACAGACAGGGGAATGAAGTAGGGAGCTAGCGCGAAAGAGGGCGAATGGAGAAGATGGGATGCATGCAACCGAATGGGAAACGAGAACAACCAAGCTGGTTATTGACCACGGATACTACAGAACATTACCCCCCGTTAGTTGGCATCAACGTGAACTCAAGCAAGAGCAGAGGACATGGAACGCACTCGAAGTGACCGTGATTCAAGAACTGCGACCACGACTGGCCCGTTGCCTCGTTAATCACACGCACGCCCAACTCGACCCGCCCGTACGAGATCTCAATCGTAAACCTCGGCGGCTGGCCCGTGATTTTGCCCTCGGGCGGAAGCTGGATGGAAATGGTGCCAATCAACTCGCAGTCTTCCGTCTCGAGTCGTGTAGATCCCGGAGCTAAACATATGAGGAGGTCAGACTTTGGGGTGTACAGCGACAAAATAAGAAGCTTAGTCGATGGCGAAACGTGCCTGGCGCCTTGTCCGAGCCCCAAATACAAATGTTGACAATCTGCTGCTCGGGACTCTTGACGCAAAACCCAGACCGAATATACCGCGCATTGAACGCAACACTTTGGCCCTTGACCGTGTAAACAAACACAGACTTGCTGACATGTGCCCTCGTGATATCGTTGGGTGCCGCGGGATCGTACGTCATGATCTCGCTGGGCTGATCCCTGCTCGGATCGAACCGACGCAACACACCAATGCCGATGGTCTTGCGCGCCTTGCGGCTCTTGATGTTCTGGTAGTTCATAGCACACCACACTGCCCCGCGCAACACGGCGGCCTCGGGCCGCCTCGGCAGCATCGGGTAATCGACTGACCGGGCAATCTCGGGGTCCTCGGTGACGCGCTTGCGCACATAGGCGTTGCACCCAAACCCGCCCACAACATACAAGTAGTTGATGCGGCCGATCCCGGACTCGCGCGCTTGCTGCAGCTGGAGTTTGGTGACTTCAATAATTTCGTTGATGACGGGATCAAACAGGCCCTTGACCTCGGTTTCGGTCAGGTACAGGTCGCCGTTTTGCAGGTCGTTGACTTTTTCCGTCGGCATGATCTTGAGGAGCGGTTGGGGCAGCTGGATCATGAAGGCATCGTGCAGCTTGCCTGTGAATTGGCGCTTGAAGTACTCCCACTTCCATTCCATTTCTGCAGTGAGGGTAACGCCTGGTGAGTGGGTACAATGGAAGTGATGGATTAGGTGTGACGAATGCGAACCGGTGTAGTATTGGCGGAACTCGGCCTTGGACTTGAACCGCTCGAACGCCGTCAACCCGATTTTCCTAAGCACACAAAGGTATCCTTGACGTGAGTCCAAAACTCTGCACTCGCCCAAAGAAAAAGAGAGATAGCACCCAGCAAAAACGTACTGACGAATCAAGTTCCAGAAATTGGCATCGACCCTGGTGGCCCCCAAAAACCTCCCATCCGACATGGTCAGTTCCTCCAAATCATTGTTCTCGTCCAAGGTGGCCAGAAACAAGTCGACGGTGCCGCCACCGCAATCCACAACGAGCATCTTTGATCCGGGCTCAATGTCGTAATCCGACTCGTGCACGCACGCAAGCGCCGCGGCCTCTGGCTCATAGCAGAAAATGAGGTGCTTGGAGTTGACTGTTTCAATGAGGCCCGCCTTGTGGGCGGATCGGCGAAGCGATTCGTGTGCCTTGTGGGACCAGCCGACCGGGACTATGCAGGTTAAGGAAAAGAGCGTAGGGAGATGAGCAAGGAGAGGCAAGAATCGCATGACGAACGGAATGACGGACCGGTGAAGCAGAAGAGGAAGTCGCGCGCTTCGAGGTTGCGATCCATTGGGTACCGTTGTTGAATCTAAGAGACAAAACATGCAGAGTGAGCTGGCCGAAATCGGGCGGGTGCTTGAATGAAAGACGACAGATCAAGTCACAAACCATCTTGAGCAACTCTTCGCGAATCCACGCCAAGAAATCGGCAATCACATCGACCGCCGTCAACCCCTCGGGCAAAGTGGGCTTCATGTTGTCCGGGATCGACTCTTCCAAGCAAAGCTTGACGCGCTCAATGCGCTCAAATTGAACGTCAATGCCCTGCATCTTGGCGGTCCAGGAAAACAGCTTGCGCGACCGGTCCTGCGTGCTGTACGAGAGAATGGTGGGTGTCTTGCACGAAAAAGTGCCTTGCGGTTGGTTTTCCCAGAGTTCGTTTGCTACAAATGAAAAAACAAAACAAGTAGGGTGAGCGCAATCCCAGTAGCACGAAGCAAGGATGAGGACCGTACCGATAATTTCGGGCTGACTGTTCTTTTTGTTGGACACTCGACAAAACCCAAACCCAGTCTGCGTGGTGCCGAAATCCAAGCCAACCACATACCGACACGGCGGGACATCCTGCTCGACATTGGTCGACGTGGTCGCATACATGACAGCCGTGGTCGACGACCCGCCAGTGGAATGCGTCTTGACCCTGCCGCCCGATCCGCCCGCACCCACATACCCGCCCGTGCCTGGCGGCGGTGGCGGCGGTGGGGTGTTGGGCATGTCAAACAGCGGCCATTCTGCGCCGCCAATGTTGACCGAGGATGCGGGCCGGCTCGAGGGATCGAGTCCAGACCCATTGTTGTTTGCGGCGTACGGGTTGCTGGTGGCCGTTGCGGGCTGGGCAAAGTACATGGATGTTTGCGGCGAGACGGTGTGGTTTGGGTGAGTGACGGGGCTGGCGATGGGCGACGACATGCCCGCGCCAGCGCCCGCGGCGGGGGCTGCAGTGTATGGGTATCCATTGTTGGGCTGGTGCTGCGAGGGGGCATAGTAGAGGTTGCCCGGGTAGGGAGAGGCCGGGCTCAAACCCTGTTGTCCCTGTCCATGGTTGGGGTTGGACGCGGACGTTGTCGAGGACTGGGCGCCACCGGACGAGTGGGTATTGACGGGCGTGGGCGTGGGCAGGACCGAGGCGAGGTCGGATACGAAGACAGAGTTTGGGGTGACAACGTTGGAGGATGATCCGTAGGGCGAGGACGGGCCCGAGGACGCGGAGCCGGACGCGGTGGACCCGAGGGACGCAGTGGACTTGGTTTTCTTCTTTGACCACGGCAGCTTCATGGTGTGGTTTGGTGGTAGACTGGGATGGGTATGACGGTTCCGTGCTGACTACTCGGTGCACTGTCAAAATCAAAAGAGCGGCAGGCAAACATGCGACGATGGCAAGACGGCAACATGGCACTGCTGGGATGCGGTGCAGCCGTGCAGACGAGCGACCCGATGTTCACGTTGAGCTGAGTTGACCCGTACGCCACGCCTGAGGCTTGAGCGCCATCTCTGGGTCTGCCTGACACCTGCCTCGTGGAAAACATGACTTGACGTCGACGCTGCGCTGCATTTCCTGATGGCCTTGGCCACAGGCATGCACGGATAGATTATATAATATTCAGGACGGGCTGCTCTCACTGTTGGCCAAAGTACGGGAACCCAACGATTCGATTCTTGGTCAAAGGATATCAATATTTACACTATCTACATGGCAGCCGGCTGTTGCAGTCTCTCCTGCTGTCCACTTGCTACCAATGTCCCCCTCCTCCTGGTACCCGCACCCGCACCCGCGCTTTCAAGTTGCTCTTCGGAACCATCTCTTCTCGTCTCCTCGCCTCGCGCCCCATATCCACCCGCTGTGGCGCCCACTCCCTGATCCACCTCACCGCCACCCACCACAGCCAATTGCCTCGCCAACAGCCCCAGCCTGGCGCGCCCGCGCTCGGCGCGAGCCTGTGCCTCCCCAGCAGAGATGGGCATGTTTCGGGACGTGTTCACTTCGGCGCTCCACGACCAGGGCTGTGTTGGGGTTGAGGTGAGCGATTCCCATACTGCTTCGGCAACGTCGTCGATCCGTGACCCAACTGGCCGAATCCGAGATGCGGCATCTTGAGACGGAGACATTGATTGCGACCACACCGCTTCGAATTCGGGTGCGAGTGATTCAGCCCCAGTTTCGTGGTTGGTGTTGCTGGTGGGGGCGGCGGGTGATGAAACTGCCCACGGATCAAAGACGGAATCGGGAGCCACTTGATGTGATGGCGGCGGCGGAGGTGAACTGCCGGCTGGCCTGCGGCCTGTAAAAGCCGCCCACGCACCTTCAACCGCCAACCAATCTGCAGCCGATCCATGTTGGCTCGAGTGCTCGCCGTCCACCGGCTGAACCAGCGACCGCGCGATGCGGCCATGATCCATGCCATGGCCGGCGGGATGCCAAGACGGTGCGGCCGCGGCGGCTGGGGGCGGCCGTACGCCGTGAACACTTGGCGGTGGGACAGTCGGTTGGCTTGTCCCGCTCGAGTACTGCGAGTGGAATAGGCTGCTGCCTTGGCCAAGTAGTACCGTGGCCAGGGCATCGAGCGCAGTGCTTGCCGATGCCTTGGACATGGTGAATGAGGTCGCCCGGAGGTGGTGTCGTGGGAAACGTGGGTTCGGCGGCCCGGTGGAAGGCGGGCGGCTGACCGTTAACGTACATACGCTGACGGTGTACTGTATGGTTTTATCAACTCTCAAAGTTCATACATTGCCTGGAGATGCACATAATGAAGGCGAAGAGGGTCAATAGTAAGCGTTCACGGTGAATCATGGCCGCCGAATGGTCGACAAGTGTGAATCCAATGCATTTGACGTCACAGACGCGTTGGATCGGCGGCCCGTTTCTGCTTGCAATTGCTGCAAACTGAATTGTGACATGACCTGACATGCGAACAGTGACAATTCCCAAGAATCTTGTACTTTGCATATGTACAACAAATCAAGACGAAACACAAGTGGTGTCAATAAAACAAACTGCTCGCTCTCTCACGAAAAAGGAAAAACCAACCAGCCAAACCCAAGAAACGAATAGGGAGAAGGACAAGACGATGGGAAACTGAGTGGGAGGCACGAAAGACGACGGCCATCGGGAGGCAGTGGTGGAGGTGGAGACAGAGAAGAAAACAAAAAGAAACGGATACAAGACAAGAGACGAGCGAGGTGATATCTAGAAAGGGGCATGCGTAACGCGCAGCAACAATAACGATAAAGTAAAAGAGAACAAGCAAAGTCACACCCAACCAGCCACAGGGCCCTTCACGCACACACTCGCATACGACCCAATCCGCTTATTGGATGTTTGCGTACATGGCATCGAGTTGTGCGCGGTACTTGTTGGTGGCATCGGCACGCTTGAGCTTGAAGGTGGGCGTCAACAAGTTGTTCTCAACACTGAAGAGCTCCGAGTCGACGTGAATGTCGCGCACGTTCTCGAAGCCCTTGAGGTCGTTGGCCTTGCCGTGCGACACGAGCATGGACAAGATCTTCTTCTTGATCTCGGCGTTCTTGCACAACTCCTCAAAGTCGCCAGAGTAGCCTTGGGCCTTAGCCCAGGGGACCAGTGTCTCGGCGTCGGGAATCACCACACCGACGAGCGAGGCCTTGAGCGAGTCACCGTACACAAATGCTTGGGCAACAAGTTCGTGCTTGGCGTACACGTTCTCAATCTTTTCGGGGGCAATGTACTCACCTTGAGCGAGCTTGAAGATGTTCTTGACGCGATCAACAATCACGAGGCGGCCGTACTCGTCCCACATGCCCACGTCACCCGTGTGCAACCAGCCATCGGCATCGAGCGCCTCCTTGGTCTTTTCGGGCTCCTTGTAGTAACCCTTGAACACTTGGTTGCCCTTGATGCAAATCTCACCACGAGGGTAAGGCGTGTCGGCCGACGTGTAGTTCATGGAGGGGACATCCACAAGCTTGACGATACCGCAAGGAATGGGCACACCAATGTTGCCACCGGCATAGTCACCGGCAAATGTGATACTGATACCTGCCGACGACTCGGTTTGGCCGTAGCCTTCGAGCACGTCGCACGAGAAGCAAATGCGCAAAAACTCCATCACATCGGCCGAGATGGGCGCAGACCCTGTGAAGAGGAAACGCACACGGCCACCGAGCTTGGCGCGCACATTGGCAAACACGAGCTTGTCCCAGAGCATGTGGTTGAGGGTACCACGCTTGACGCCAGACTTCTTTTGTGCAAAGGCCGTCTTGAACAAGAACTCGGCAACGCCGCCCTTGGCCTTGACTCCGGCCCACACCTTGTCGTAGATGCGGTTGAACAACCGGGGCACAGACACAAAGAAGGTGGGCTTGAGCTCGGCCACATCGTCGAGCAACTTGAGGGTATCACCCTGGTAAAAGCCAACACGGGCGCCGTGGAACACAACGAGCTGCTGGATGGCGCGCTCAAACACGTGGGCGAGGGGCAGGTACGAGATGTGCACGTCATCCTTGCCGAGGGCGGGGAACCGGCGGTACTTTGAGATGATTTGGAGCGACGTGGCACACGACAACATGTTGCGGTGCGTGAGCATGGCACCCTTGGGCACACCCGTGGTACCGGACGTGTAGCAAATGGTGGCGAGATGATCGGGCTCGGGAAGACGCGGCTCCCGCTGCACTTGGGCACCTTGCGACTCGACAGCGGCCATGCCAATGGCAACCAGACCAACGGCCTTGCAGTCGGCAATGAATTGCTCGGGGAACTCGTCCATGACAACAACCGTCGTGAGCATGGGCAGGCGCGACTTGTACTTGAGCAAAACCTGGGCCTTGTCGTACGTGGCCATGCAAACCTTCATCTCGGTTTGGTTGAGAACTAGAAAAAAGCAAGAAACCAACCACACGCGTGAGCAAAACCGTGATACCGAGAATCACGTCAGCAAGGAGCCGGTCAAGTCGAAAAAAAAAAAAAAAAAAACGTACTGTGCTCGATAGCCTCAATACCAAGGGTATCGTACAATGGGACAGTCACGAGCGAGTACATGTAGGACGCTTGCTCACCAATGACCCACTCGGACCGGTTGACCGAGAAGAGACCAAGGGGATCTTGCACGCCAAGGCCGAAACCGACGAGACCAGAGCCGAGGTTCTTGACACGGGTGTAGACTTGGTTGTACGACTCCCACTCAAACTCGCCAGCAACGCCACCCGTCATCTTGCGGCGGCCGAGGTAAGGAGCATCGCCACTGATCTTGACGCCAGTCAAGAAGTTCTCTGCGAACAGACACAACAGCGTGAGTAACGAACAGAACACCCGAGTATGTGCGTTTAGAAAGGTGCACATGACAGGGAACTACGAACCATGAAGGTTGTTGATACCGGCAGGCGTCGTGTACAACTCAGAGTTGCCGAGGTAAGCGGCGCGGCGGGGCTTGCCCTCGCCGGCAACGGTCGGCGCTCCGGGCTCCTCGATGGTGAATGAATCCTTGGTCCAGCGTTGACGGGGCATATTGGTAGATGTGATGTGATGTGAGGGTGAGGGAGGGAGGTTGATTCGTCGTAGTATATGGGTAGGAGATATTACGTCGAGTGAAGAGGCGCGAGGGAAGAGAGGGAACGAGGAGCGGGCGATGTGGGGTCTTTATGGAGAAGGTCTCTGGAAGCCCGTGCGATGGGAGCTAAGGGGGGCGAGTGTGGGCGGGCAAAGCGAATGACGGCGCGGGCGAAGGGTAGCCGATAGCGGGGGCTACGGATTTAAAACGGGCGATGGAACGGGTCGAGACAACGGATGCGCTGTGCGTCGGTGTGTTTGCTGCACAATCGAGAATCGGGCGAATGCCTTGGGCATGTGAAATGGGGCCGGGGCCGCTTGATTGAGAAAGGACAGGGACGGGGCCAATCAGAAACGGCTTGTGGTGGTGGGCGAAGTCTTGGTTTGCGCTGATTGTGTGCATGCAAACCCCCTGGAACGTTCACAAGCAAGGGCTATGGCTAAAAACCCAATGTATGAAACGGGCGCCAATGGACTGCCAGCCAATCGCTGGCTTGGGCGTAGTTGGATGACTGTTCTCGATGGCTCGAATCGCCTGGAAATGGGGGCTGGCGGTGGCTTTGAGCGACAATGGAAGCAATTTCTGATGCTTGAGAAGTCGTTCGAGGGAGTCCTCGACGGTGGCGAAGGCGTCTGGAAATTTGTTCTTTCCTTCTATACGTGTCACCTGATCACATTGTGACGACTTTTTCAGCCAATCGCAGCCATTCATCATGCCGCCACTTGTGGCGGCATTTGACTTAGCGTTTTCACTTTGGCGCCACACCCATATCATGAGGCCTCGCCACCCCCAGCCGGCTGAATTCAACGGGTTGACGTCACAAAGGCATGACATGATACGAGTCTGCCAGACCTCTGGCGGGTTGGAGTGCTGGCGGCTGACTATGTGGCAGTGTAACCTTCTTGCGACTGGCACGTTCACTGGTGCCCACAAAGAGCGACATGATCGCGTTTGACGGCATGTCCATGTCCTCGCCCGGGTGAGCCATTCCTGGTGACGGAATGATTCAAGTAGGCAAGCCTCGCCACATGGCCACATAGTAGCTTCATGCGTAGTCGCTGTCAGCTGCAGGTGGTCTTGACGAGGCTGCTAGATCGGGCCCAAATCGTCGAATCTGATCTGTCCGCCCATCCGCAATCGTGAGACAGCAACGCGTTTCTGCGAGCATGCGAGACTGAGACATGTGCCGCCTTTGTGCCCGCACAGTTGGTCGGCGCATGATGTCAGACTCGTTCTTATCGAGTAGCGTCGCGGGATGTCTCGCCAAGCAATTCTTGCCGCCCGCAGGTGTTGAATAGGCATGTCCTGATCACCAAATGCTGGATTCCCACGCCTTTCAGTCAGATCAGACTTGGGATGGAAGACATGTCCCATATCTCGCGGCATGGGTCACACTGACTTTTGCCATGTCAAGGGGATGCCGCGAGCTTAGCGAACTGTCTGGAATACCTTTACAGTTGAGCCGGATCAGAGGCTGTTCAAGTCTGTGCTTTCACGGTGAGTTAAGCCCATCAAGTTGCCCTGAGACAACTGTCATCGACATAGGCGGTCTCTCACTTGAATCAAGTCGTTCAAAGTTCCACCTAGATCAGCCTGAGTACGGTACAGTGACGAGGTGAGAGTCAAGTGCATCGTCCATTTCAAGGCAAAAAAAGAGAATCGACAAGACAACACAAAACAAAAACGAGGAACTGGAAAAAGAAGATGGGTTGACGTAGTCAAAACACAAAAACCAAGAAAGCCAGATGACATCGCCAGAAGAAGGGGGATGCATACACCATGATGGGAGACAAGGAAGAACTCGCTCGCCCAGGACGTACGTACGACTGACGGCACAAACTCAGCGTACAACATACATGGACACACACAACACAAACCGCCCAGGGCGGGGGGGGGGGGGGAACCACCACCCCATAGTGAGCAAGATGAGGGAGAGAGAGTGGGGTGTCGCGAAAGTCCACGCAGCCACAAGATGGCAATGAAGCCAAATCTGGCTCGATTGAGAGTATGTGCAATGATGACAACGTTGGGAAGATGTGGTTGGATAGGTGGGTAGAAGATGGAATGGTGGGGTAACCATTGAAACGAGGTCAGATAAAGTGGGGACAGGGGGGAAGAGGGTTGGGATAACCAGGGGATGCGATGAGAAGAAACGAAATCTGAAAGGAGCGACACACATACACGCAAACACGCGACACACGGCGAGAAAAGGAGGAAGGAGGGAAACGAAGAGGGATGAAAGGAACAATGGAGAAGGGAAACAAACAATCACCACCGCAACGATTTGAGCACCGGATGGAAACAGGTCAGAGAATCGAGAAGAAAAAAGCGGAGCAAAAACAACGACACCGAGCACACACGCACCCTTGTGCGAAAACCAAAAAGAACGAGACAAGGGAAAACTCTCTCTCATACACACACGCACGCACGTCACCCCAAAAAAATCACTTACTGGAACCCGCGATACTCGCCCATGCCCTGCCCAAACCCATGCCCGCCACCCAGCCCCATACCACCCATACCTTGCTGCTGTTGGGGCAAGCCGCCACCATATCCCATGGCGAACGATCCCTCAAATCCACCACCGACCCCGCCGCCACGCGTCACCTGACTGGCGGCACCGTTGGAAATGGTCGACGGAGGATAAAAATGTGCTGCTGCAGCGACCGCCTGCTGCTGCTGTTGTTGCTGTTGCTGCTGCATTTGCTGCAACAAATGGGCCGTCAACTGATGGCCCGCCGGTCCGGGTGACGGAGTTGATCCAGGATACATTTCCGCCGCCGACAAGCCAGACGCATTGGCAAACCTCGGGCCGCCGCCCCATGCACTTGCTGCTGCTGCTGCTGCTGCTGATTGACGTTTCTGCGCGGCCGTGGATGCATTGTCTGCGGCGACCCATCCCTGCCATATGCGTCCCCCTGCTGCTGCTGGCCGGGCGCGGGCGGCGGCGGCGTCATGGCGCCCTAGCTTCGCGACCGCCCGAGACGCCCATGGCCGTCGGCAATCCCTGCGACGCCGCAACCGAAAACGCCTTTGTGCACCCGCATCTCACGCAATTGATCCTGCTCGCGAAATTGTGTGCCGAACATGCCACGCACAACCAATCGCCCGCACGGAACGGAACTGGGCACATGGCCGACGGCGGCGTTGGCGATGGCGTTCCACACCGCAAGCACATTGCGCGCGACGCAAAGTTTTGGAACCTGCACTCTTCGTTTGGACACAGCCAGTCACCTGGGCGCATGGGCGATTGCGATCCGTTGTTATTGTTGCCTGCGTTGCCCGCGCCGCTACTGGAAAAGGGCGAGTTGTGCGCATGGTCGGAACGGTTGCCGGCCCTACGGGGCGTCCCAAACTCGTGGTGATGATGATGATGGCCACGTGTGCCGGGCCCTGCGCGCGGGCCGCGCGGCGACGACTGGTACCCGTGAAATCTTGAGCGGCCCTCGTGGTGCCCGCGCCACTTCCAACGGACCCGGGCCCGCTCCACGTATCTGGCTCGCCATTGCCATGCCCCTTGCGCCGCTATCGCCGCCACCGCGGCTGGGGCTCGTCCCTTGCTGCTGCATGGGCGGCGGCGTCATGGCCAACTGTCCCGCCCATGGCGTCATTCCCGTGTTGGGATCCACGGCCAACGCCGATGCAGGAATCCCGGACCTTGGCGCTCCGCAGTGCAAGCACCGCGCGCGGGGCGCGCCAAAGTTGCGTGTCGAACACATGCCGCACGCCCACTCGGAATGATTTGCGGGCGGCGGGCCCATGGGCGGCGGTGACGTTGCGTTGGATCCACGGCGATGCCCGCCGCCGCCGCCTCCCGACGACGACGCGTTGGACGACGTGGTGTCGCCAAGCAGCGCAAGTGAAACGGGATCGGAAAACGACAAGCCTGGCGGAAGTTCGCGCGGGTGGTGATGGTGGTGGTCACGGTCGCGTCCGAATTCACGGTGCATACCACCTGCACGGCCGCCGCGCGCACGGCACCCGTTGGCGCCGACGACGACAGCTCTGCGCCCGCGGCGCCACCGCCGCCTGCCGATGCGTGCGGCCAACGGTATGGCACCGCAGGCAAATGTTCCTGGATCCAAAGTTGTTGAATGTGCAATTGGGACACATCCAATCCGCATGCCGGTTCAAGTGATAGGTATGATTGGCAGAAAACACGTTGCCACGGTCCAATCACGGCCGCTCCCGGCCAAGTGTTCTTCGTTTGGGAACGGGATAAGAAACTCGCCCGCGTGTTGCAACACCACGGGCGAACTGGCGCTCACTTCAATCATGCCACCCGTGCCCGCCGTGGACGCGGCCGTAGCGGGCTCTGCAGCCCCTGCCGTCTTTGCCGCCACCGACTTTGCTGACGGACGACGATGACGATGACGCACGAAACATGCGGCCGTTCATGGCCAGCGCCACCTTTGCCTCGTCATGGTTGGCAAACTCGGCAAACCCGTCACCCGTGGGCTGGCGCGTGCGCGTGACGAGCATGTGCAGCTTGGTGGGCTGCATGCCATATCCTTGGAACCAAGCGAGCAGGTCGGCTTGTGAGGGCGCTGGGTCGCGCGGTAAGCCCGCAAGGTGCAGCACGTATGATTGCTCGAGCTGGAATTGGGCCGCACCGGCGCGCGCGTCAATGGGCAGCGACA
This sequence comes from Catenaria anguillulae PL171, assembly GCA_002102555.1. Lineage (NCBI taxonomy): Eukaryota > Fungi > Blastocladiomycota > Blastocladiomycetes > Blastocladiales > Catenariaceae > Catenaria > Catenaria anguillulae. Next base: position 425,956 of record MCFL01000015.1, read on the forward strand.
GCACGTCCGAGTATTGGTAGGCGCGCAGGGCAGTCACCAGATTGGCCATGGATTCGCACCGGTGCAATGGTGAGGGCAACAACGGGTTGGTCGAGTGTGTGGAGTCGTCGGCTTGATGTTCTTGTTGCTGATTATCGTCCTTGTCTTTACCAGTGACTGCGCTCGTGGTGCCATAGGGCACCAAGTTGAGCCCCGCGGGAATGGCAAAGTTGGCAGAAAACTCGAGGCACTTGCCGGCGGCGGGGAGGCGGCCAATGGGGACGCCGGGGGCGAGGTCGGCGCGGAAGTAGTAGCACAGGTCGCGAAGGGCAAAGCTCGCCAGATCGTGCGCCGAATCTGGGTGGTGGCACATCCATTTTTGCACCTCCTTTGTGAGCAGCAAGTAGTTTGGCTGGGCGAGCAGGCGGCAGCGTGAGGCGCTTGCGGCGGCATTCCGAGGGCAATTGCAGGCGCAAGTCAAAGGCGTTGTACGCGAGAAACGCAAACTTGTTGTTGGTTGTTGTTGTTGTTGGTTGGTATTGTTGGTGGTGCTGTTGTTGTCACTGTCGTTGGCCGAGTCGGCCAAAGACGAGGGCGACCAACCGTGTTGGACCAGCGATTCTTCGAGGGCACGTACGGCAGCGTCAATACCGGGGACATCGAGCACGTCGCGAGCTGAAATGCCCGACCTGGCCTCGGTGTAGGGGGCGACCGGTGTGGCCTGCGGTGCACACAGATGCAAATGGCGACCGATAACGCGTGATGAGGGCACGTGATAGATGCACCAGGCCAAGGCCAAGGCCTCGGCTTGGTCCATGGGGACTTGCGGGGTGTGGGTGGGGCCGGGCACGCGTTGGGAACCAAATGGGTTTGCGCTTCTTGCGGTTGTGGCTGTGCTTGATCGCTTGACGCCGTGGAGCGAAGCGGGTCGGCCACAGGGAGCACAAGGTCGTCGACTTGGCCCGATTCTGGGTCGCCCGGATGTGCACCGTCGTGGGTGGACTCGATGCGGACAATGATGAGGAATTCGGGCGGGGTGGGCGAGTCGAGGGCGGCGGCGTTGCTGGCAGCCGTGTTGGCCGAAGCTTCGGGGTCAGCAGGCCCACTGTTGTCGTTGTCATTGTCGTCGACAGAGTCGGACGAGTCGTTTTGGGCCGAGGGCAGGGCATTGCCGAGATCCTTGGCCAGGGTGGAGGCAAATGAGATGGCCGTTCCCGAGTCGTTAAGTTCGGGGTGGGCAGTCGTCTGCTGGGCCAAGTCCAAGTCGCGCCATTGCTCTTCAACTTGCAGTTGGGCAGCCTGAGGTGGCAGACCTGGATCGTCTGTGCTTGAACTTGTGCCTGTGCTTTGTGCCAGCGGACTTTGGCCGGGGCCAGGGCCCACCGCACTCGTGACAGCGGCGGCCGCGGTCAAGGCGAGCATGGTATGATTTTAAGTTGGCTACGGGACGGGACAGGACAGGAAGGACAAGCCAGCCAGGCATGAGATCCCACGATACGACGGGTTCAAGCCCAGAGAATATGATACAGCCGAAGACATACCAGGGCCGGTGCAGTGCTGTTCTGTGCGGTACAGAAGAGTGATTCTCGGCGGTACGAAGAGGTGTCGCGCGAAAAGGACTGGTTGGTCCGCTGTCCGTCCGTCGGTCGTCGGCAGTCCGTTGGGCCAGGCAGACACGAATGATGCAGCGGCGTGGGATCGTATGCGTGTCTCGGAGGATGTATGGCCGCCGAGGGTTGGTTGCCGAGTGTCCAGTGTGTTGAATGCGTGCGCACGGGGCAGAATTTTGATTCTTGCCTTTGAGAAATGGCGTTTGTCGTCTGCAGAGTCCCACCAGTATGCATGCTCATGCTGCAACACAAAGGCGATGCGATCGGCAACCGTCAGTGTCTGATTTCATTTCCCAAAACCTCATCCAAGCTTATTCAAAGCAATTAACTCATTGGACTCGCCCACAAGCCCAATGCCTCTGTTCCACCTCCCTCCCGTCGTCACTCGCCGAGTAGGTACGCATCATCCGCACATTGTCCCTTCATAGTGCGTCCGATCTCCCGACTTCCGAGCTTGAGTCCAAGTTCCAACGGAAACGATAACGTGAGGCAAAGTGTGCCGGTGGGGAACAACGGCACGGCACGAGCCTCCAACAACTCACATTCCAGCCCACATAACGGCCTTCAAGTTTACAAACCATCATCCTCCTTCATTTCATTTCATTTCATTTCGAATGCTCCCGCAGTATGTGAGCGTGTACACTATGATTTATCGAGCGTACCGAGCTGCAGCAAACTTCACCGCTGAGCACTGGCTCCCATTTCAACGTTTCACGAAAGTGACTTTGATCGATCCGAGTGCTCCTCGCCAAGTGGCAAACCCTGCCGCCACCACGTCGCTGGTTGCTTCCGGCCAATGCATGATGCCCGCTTACTTCAAGCGACCGAGCGCGAGCTACAGCTGGCGCCGCACCGGCGTGGTCACGATTGGATTGCAGTGCACGAGGATGCACATGTGCATACGTTACTGATGCGTGAGGGAAATTGCAGCACGTGGGTCATTTTTGTGCCAGGTCGCGCCAAGTTTGCCCTGAAGCGGGGCCGAGAATACCGCCATGTGAGACACGATGAGACACTGGGCAGGCGCCGCCCGCCACCCAAAAGGCCGCTGGCCGGCCGCCCACCGCTCCGCTCGTTTCTCACTCGCCTTGCTGTCGTCGCCGACAAATGTAAGGCCATTGGTCGCCACCTTGACCAGTGACCACCCACTCCTGGCTCATGAGGTCCATCGCGCTGCCGCCAGCGATGACCCATCGGCCATGAACTCCAACTCCATGCATACGGCAAGTCCACTGTCCGCAATCGCCGTTGCGGCCGCACCCGAAATGGGACCATACCCAACAGAGACGTTGGCGGTGGCCGTCGCAGATGGCCAGAAACTGACAATGCAACCCAAAGACAACTCAAAGGAGCGGCCAAAGCTCTCGCTTGTCATCTCGCCGCCATCGCCAGCGCCTTCGCCATCGCATGCACAGGCTGAGGCTCATCGTGCTGCTGTGGCTCCCAGGCCTGCCATGGTGGCTGCAACAGCTCCTCCTCAAGTTTCCAGCATAACATCAACAGCAGATACAGATAATGCAGATGCATCCGTCTCCATTCACCGCCGGCTGTCTCTGGCTGACGACCTGTTTGATCCCGTGGTCGAATCCACGGTCGAGACGCTGGCTCACAATCCCAATGGAACCACTCGCCTCAACCAATACCTTGTGCACAAGTACTTGGGTCAAGGCAGCTACGGCACCGTCTACCAAGCAACCAATCTCGACACGGGCATCGAGTATGCCATCAAGGAGTTTTCGCTCTCATTTCTGCGCAGAACACTGTGGTCGCTCATCCAGCGACATCCAAATGCCCGGCGCTCAACGCCTGCAACGCCGACAGCGGCCAGTGGTGTTGCGGCATACCCTCCATTCCCATCGTCGTCGTCATCGCCATCGTCATGCACGCCCTCCCCATCAACATCGTCACGTGGCCGTGGTCGCGGGCTCGGGCTGGGCATGACACGCCAAGGGCCGCGCCCCGATTCGACGCTCACCTTCGTGCCGAGCACACCCACCGACGGCACTGCCGAGGCCGTCGAGGCAGCAGCGGCCGCCGACGCTCAGCTCCGACACGAAATTGCCGTCCTCAAACGCTTGCACCACCCACACTGCGTCAAGCTGCACGAGGTGCTGGATGATCCAGACAATGATGCCCTGTACATGGTGATTGACCTGTGCCCAAACGGCCCCGTCGTCAAATTACCATCGGATGCATTGGGCGGCGCTGGAACGGGCGGGGGACCGGCTGGCGCGAGTGCGGGCGGCGCGAGCTTGTCCATCAGCATCATGTCCAATACGCATGCGCCGCCGCACACACTCATGCCGAGTGCGGATGCCAACGGAGGTGGCGGCGCACGGAGTAGTCGGAGGGGCAGTTGTGCCGGGAGCGTGAGCGGGAGCAGCGAGAGCAGTGGCGTGTCGATCGAGTTGCCGGCCAGGCGGCCGTCAGACTTGCTCCTGTCATCGTCCACGTCGTCCAGTGGCAGCGAAAGCGATGATGACCACGGCGAGAGCACAAGCATGTTTGCACGCTCACGCCGCTCATCGACGTGCTCATCGCCATCAACATCATCCTATTCGGATTCAGACACAGCCTCAGACTCGGACACTGACATGGACTCGCCCATTGACCCAACCACGGGCCCAACCACCTCGCCGCTCCCCGAACCGCAGGCGCGCAAATACTTTACCGACATTCTCCTTGGCGTGGAATACCTGCACGCGCACGGCATCTACCACCACGACCTGAAACCCGCCAACCTGCTGCTCACGGCCGACGACCAAGTGAAAATCGTCGACTTTGGCATTGCCGAAATGCTCAAACATCCAGGTAAATCGACATCGTCCTCTGCATCTAGTCGCCGCCGTACATCCAGCTTTTACGGCGCCGGGTCGCCCGCATTCACCCCGCCCGAACACTGCCTCATGTCCGTGTACGTCCCGACAGCACCAGGGTCACGGCTCGCGAGCCCGGCAACCAGCCCGCGCATGTCGCCCGCACATGCACTGCCGCCGCCACCACTCCCATCGGCACCCGTGTCACCTGCAGGGATGCCCACGCAATCCACATTGGCCGCCGCATCCGACGTGTGGTCCATGGGCGTGGTTCTATACATGATGCTGTTTGGCCGGCTCCCATTCTTCTCGCCCATCCTCATTCACCTGTACCGCGCAATCGCCCACGACGACCCGCCCTTGCTCGTGGCGCCACATGCCACCACCCAAGTGTCGGCTGATGCCATCGACCTGCTCACGGGCTTGCTCGCAAAAAACCCGCGTGACCGGATATCGCTCGACCGCATTCGGGCACATCCGTGGATCTCGGATCACGGGCGGATCGTGTTGCCGACCAGGGACGAGAATGTGGCCGTGGTCGAGGGCGTGTCGGAGGCGGACGTCCAGCTTGCAGTGGGTCGGGCAGCGCATGGCACCGCGGGCGGGTTGGCCGCCGTGAGGTTTGCGGCCAGGTTGAAGCGGCGCGCAGCGGTTGCGGCGGGGGACAGGCGCGAGCGCCACCGCGAAAGGGACAAGGATAAAGATAACGACAAGGATAGGGTTGCGCACGTGCGGCGGGTCGCGGCGAGGGAGAGAGGGAGGCAGCGTGGAAAGGAGAGGAGGAGAAAGTGGGTTGAGATTGGGGCGGCAGCTGAAGGGCTCGGAATGAGCGAGGTTGAAGTTGCAGTGGCCGACAGGGATGTACCTCGGTCTGCCGCAGCAAAACTGGCAGCACTCAGTGCTTTGATGGGCGGCGCGGGACGTGTGTCACCATCGCGGCGGCAAGACGAGCAGGATTCGGTCGAGCCCTTGTCGCCACACCAGCTTCTGTTTGCCGCCGAGCCGCACCCACCGGCAAGTGCCGCCGAGTGAAGGCACCAACGACCACCCCTTACCACCGCCATCCAATTCATCACCACCCGATTCGCCACCAACGCCGTCGCTCGCAACTTTCTCATCTGTGCCTCACATTCCATCCCATCGCCGCTCATCCGAGCCGCCGCCATCCTCCTCGACAATGTGTGCATGTACTGAGCCTTCGCGCCGCCCTCCCGCCGCACAACGGTTATGGGTTCGCATGCGCGCCGCAACCCAGGCGGTCGGCTGGATCAAGTGGCACAAGAGCCCCAAGTGTTCATCCAGGCACGTCTCAATTCGAAACGTTAGTACACATGCTGCGGTGGATGGGTCGAATATCAAGGATGACAAGCTTACCATGCTGGATCGCATGCGGAAATGGTTTGCGGATCGCAAGGAGGGGGAAAGGGAAAAACGAAGAAGGCGGCAAGATGGCCAAGGGCAAAAATGAGAGTGCAAGGCATTGCAGTATATTACTTTGTTTCGGGTGTGCTAGCATACGTTGTGTCTCTTGTGAACTTGGAACAACTATAAATCAATGTTGCGTTTGATCCTCCCCGTCCACTTTTCTTAGTCTCACGCTCTTCCCACAGGCCCTGTCAAAGGAAACGCTAGATGTGAAGAGAACGTTTGGAAGCATTCTTTTTACACTGCTCGCCGCAAAACGCCCCAATCGTACTCTGACAATCAACCTGTCCACCAGGTAGCGTACCGCACGTCCACAACAGATTGCAGAGAAGCGACCGGACAAAACAAGGACATGGAGGCCAAATCATGAGTCCCTGCAGGAAAGCCTGGAAAACGTTTCCACCGTTCTGGGTCATCGGCCAGCAAGGTTGAAAGTTGAAAACGTTGCATTGGCTTGTCAAGCCCATGTACATATTTTCAACAGTATCCCTTTTCCGACGTCATAGGTTGCTAGCGCCCCCGATCATTTTTCACATCTTGCGCAATCCACACACCATGACACACATTGCACCTGCAACCTGATCCATGCTGTAAGACCGTTTGCGAGACAACATGCGCTCTGAACCGTGATTCGCAGCTGGCATGAAATTTGACGCACAGAACAATTGCGAGGCTTGCCGATTGAATGCATTCACGACATCATCGCTATCCACTACGCCTGCTCTTGCGTTTGGGCAAAGTGGGCTGGGAATCTCACCAATACTCCTGTCAACGATAGTCACTGCAAGCTGGATGATTCACGTGGCTGTGATTGCACCATTCGACGATACGCTCGCGGTGGAAGCTGTCACACTTGGCTCAACAACTCACATTCCAGTGAGCGAGCTGTACTCCGTGATGACCAGTACTGACCACCCAAACCAAGTCAACCCTTTCGATTGGTGATAATGCATCACATCATATGGTGTCAAATTGGGGTCATGCGCAACGACGTCGACTGAATCACCTTTGGACGACTGCACGTTCTCTGTACTTTCCATCCGCTCGGATAAGTGTTCGACCCGACACGCAATGAATCTTTGATATCGGTTCCGACCTACCCCGGCATTTGGCTGCATATTTTACATTGCCGGCATTTACGCAAGTTGGAGAAGGACAGGTGGCTACAAAAAGACCATGGTGCCCGCCATCCAAGTCTCAGTGGTCAAGGACACCAACGTGAGACATCTATCCCATCGCACACCAGCATACATTCTGCCAACCACATTGATTTTTCGTATGTACGAACTGTTTGCTTTGCCCTGTCTTACTATTCGTTTCCGCACGCCTTCGGGTCGGTCCATCGTGAGTTCACGGCCTGATTCCCACACTCGCTTCATACACGATTGGCTGCTCCAAGCTCTCCCCGTCCATGCTGGTTTCGAATTCTGAACCGCACTCTCTCGCTTGAATGGCTATTGGAGCGTGGGCAGTCATGACTCGCTCCATTTGATTTTCTCATGACGGGTGCAAGCGGGCTTGGTCCTACGTGGATCTCGGCTTGAATGCAACTCTATTTGACATATCCCCATTCCTGCTCGTACTTCATTTCGACCCTTCTCTTTCCTGATGCTACATACATCGAGGTGAGGACAATGCAGACAGCGACTAACTCGGGTATTCACGTTGACCTCACTGACCTGTGCTAAAGTGTGTGCATCGCAATTTGCAACAATATTCCCACCTTCAGCATCTGTTTTTTCCCCAACAACCCGCGTGATCGCCGTGCTCATAACCTGGCTACGATCATTCCCGCCGTCGCATCGACTATAGCGCAATAGTGTCCTCCGTCTCCATACCATACACCGCATTCGTCCGCGTTTCAGGCTCCAGTACCGGAGCTGGTCCACCGTCACCTCCGTGACTTTTTTTTTTTGTCTCGCGTATCACGTCCATCAAACACCTTCTGCTGGCTCCCTGCCAAGTTTGGCTGTTGTTCTCGAAACCGCACACACTCAACTCAGAGGCCCAAGTCGAGTTCGTATCCCGACCATTGGTGAGCTCATTGTTCTTGCGCTTATTGCTTGCTTTAGCGTACGTACGTACACACAGGTGACCGCTTGGTCCATTGTTGGTTACATTTGTAGCATCACTTTACCGTATTTTTTGACCTTTTGATCCATCCGTCGTCCCTGGCACATGTGTGAATGTAGGCTTGACCGCAAGTCGTCCGCACCTTGGCTCAAACCGTCGAGACCGCACTGCTGGGTGTGTTTTGACTGTGCTCCACAACGTTAGTGCTACGGCTGCCAGACTAGACTCTCGTCACCCTCAATCGCAGTACGTTCCACCTTAATCCTGACTGGGTATAAATGCCACTCGCCTTCTCCACCCCAACCTCAGTGCCTGCAACATACGAATATCATCAACTTACCTGGACTCCCATCTCATTCCCAATCATGTTCACATCCACGACCAGTTCTTTCTACTCTCACATCCTGTCCGCGGTTGCACCCACGTCTTCACCCCGGCCGCGTACCCCAAGCTCAAGCTGGCAGGTGATAAGGAACCATCAACATCCCGTTGCGATACCGTCGATCACGACTCCGTCGCGTGCGCACGTTCCCACATCACAACCACGGCGTCGTTTGGATCCCCAATCAACATCGACTTTGGCTTTGGCGGATTCCGGCGCTCGCGCGACAAGAAGTCCAAGTACAGCACTCGTGGCAATCGCACGGCCAGCCGTTCACGCGCCCCCGACTCGGAGTTGTCTGATTCCGGCAGCGAGTCTGTCTCTTCCTCTCCTCCCCTCCCTTCAACACGTGGCCCAGCTGCCCAAGATCACGCCATCACCGCCAGGCTGGCTGCCACTCAGCGTATTCTGCACTCGCTCTTCTCGCTCAAGTTCGACCCTTCCACCACCACCGCCATGTCATCATCCTCGTCACCTTTGCCGAGTACGGGCATGTCCCTGGCCGACCTTCCTGCCGAGATTCTGGTCTCGATTGGGTCGCTCTTGCCACCAAAGGCACTTGTATCCACACGCACAGCTTGCAAGTCTCTGTACACCAACCTGGCGCCCGTGGCACTCCGCAATCCGACCGTCTACTCGACCTCGCACTTGCACTACACTTTGCGGCTGCTGCAAGATCTCGACTGCACCCAAGCTTTGCATTCGATCACCCTGTCCGACACGTACCTTGCGCAGGCGAGCCTTGCTCACGTGCCGCTTGACGACCCGTTCGCCACCCGCGGTCGCCCGGAATGGGCAGCCATTGACTGGTCCAGGTTCACGTCGCTGCACACGGTCACGGTGGAAGGCGTGAGTGCGTCGCGGCCGTTACGGCATTTGGCCAGTCATGTGTTGGCGTCTGGGCCACCCAATGTGTCCAAGATCACGCTGCGGTTCCTGGATTTGGGATCGCTGCGTAAACTCGACGGGTTTCTCGCGCTCGCTGTGCCATGCAAACGGCTAAACGATGTGACGCTCAACGTTTTGGGCGCCTTGACACATTCGCCAAGCGTTGCCGGGTCTGCAGCCACATCCGATGCCGAGATGGACGATTTGCCCGGCGGCGACAACTCGGACAATGACGAGCACGATACGGGCTTTGACTCTGGTTACGACGCAACGTCGCTGGGATCACCCACACTTGCATCCTTCCCGACGCCGCTTTCGGCTGCTGCCTCAGGCACCGCAGCCGCGACTCGACACTCTGCAACCTTGGTCCTGTCGCGCCTGTCAACTCTGCGCCTTCGTCACTGCGACCTGTCGCCCACGGCCCTGACCCACATTCTCCGCCGGTGCACCTCGCTGCGCCACCTCGACGTACACCGGTCGCTGCACCACGAGCCCAACGACGACGTGCGCGTCGCCGCGCGCGCCATCGTGCACGGCATCCAGCACTTGTCCATCAAGGTCAACCCGGATCAGCTCGTTGGCGTGCTGGCCGACCTCGGCCGGCTTTCCGCATCGCTCACACACGTGACGCTTGCGTGGGATGCGGACGATGCAGTCCAGGGCGACGCCCTTCTGGCACTTCGGGCGGCCGTTGCTGGCGCGTGCCCGCGCGTGTGCCGCGTGGATTTGGTCGAAGAGGTGGCGGATGCCAGTTTGGTCAAGACAAATGCTCAGTGCATGATGCTCAAGTGCCAAGGGTTGAGGCGGCGCCAGTCGTGGATCCGCATGCCCGTCAATTTGTCGATGTCGGCGGCCACGGCGGGATCGGCTTCGGCAGCTGTGACAAAGGAGGCCCTCGGCGTGCGTAAGAGACGGTGTGTGCCGCCCATGGCCGAGCTCGAGCGGCTGCATGCTGGCCTGAGACGCGCCATCGAGGAGGCCGTGTCGGATGAAGAGGCCGACGTGAACGATGCCGGCTCGGACTCGGGACATTCGTCGGCCGACGATGACTCTGGCGCGGGCGGCATGTTTGATTTTGGCGATTGGGCTGAGATTGCCGAAGACTTGGTCTTCTGAGTGCCCCTTCTCCCCGCTTGTGACGCGACAATGTGAATCCTTTCCTGCTCGATTTTTGTATTTATCTCCTTCTTGTCCCATCGACCACATATCTGCTTCTTTCGGCTTCTGCTTCTGCCCTCTTTATGTATTTAGCCCCCATCCCCAACCCTAACCCCCATTAGCCGTCCTATGTATATACCCCTTACTATTGTTGCAGTCATCAAAGTTTCGTGCCCCGTTGTCACTTGCTGTGCGCGCTCATTTCTTCCTTGTCCTTCACTTGCTGTGCTGCCTGCTGTAAAGCCAATTATAAACCGAGCTTTCTCCTCGTAATTCGATCTGTCCAACCATTTCTATGATGTACGACGTGACAAACAGACGGAACCTATGTAAGTTGAAGAGATGTTGGATGGCAGGCTTTGCAGGTAACCTGTGAGATGTATTCAAACACGTGTCGCGGAAAAAAAACATAAACTCACAGAGCATCACTTCAACAGACAAGGCTCACGGCGACAACATGTCACACACTCGTCCACCGTCTTGGCAAAGCTCTGTTCCATCTTGACCCACTCGAGCTCGTTCAGCGCTTGCACGCGTAGCCTGTACGCCTGTTTGGCACCGCCTCGCTCCATGACCTGGGCCACCAATGCCTCATTCTCAAAGTCCACCAACGTGCTCAAGTACTGGTACATTGCGGCCAACGCACACCGCCTGCCATGCGTAACCAAATCCTCTTGGCATCCAGGAGCACATATGGGTGCATGGCCGCCCACTCGACCACCTGCCTGACCTTTGCCCACACTTGCTCCACGACCCGCTCGCCGTCCTCGCCAACGTCCACAGGTACGCCTGCCATATCCCCGACCACGGCCAACCCATAATTGATACCCAACACATCCTTTTCACTCACGGCCGCCTTGACTGCCTGCCAGACATACGATCCATCTCGCTCACGACCCGTTGCACGGCCTCGTCGCGCGCACTTGGGTCCTGTGGCACGCAGGCTGCATCATGCGCAGCGAATTTGCCCGCAAATCGCGCGACGCCAAGCACCGCGGCAAAAGTGCCCAGAAATCGGGCGAAGCAACCAGCAAGTCGGATGAAGACAATTGGGATGCCGAGTCGGGCAAGCGTGTGGACGCGGCCCACGTGCCAAGGGCGGCAAGTGCCACGGACTGATGCGCAGCGGGTCCTTGTTGAGCAGCAGCTGGCGCAGAATCAACGGGGCTGTGGCGGGTGATACGGTCGTGGATCCGGAAAGGGTCGAGAGGTCGTACACGGACAAGTCGAGCAGCGGATCGGGATCGTCCACGTCCATTGCATCGTCGTTCTCGGCGGGCGGCGGCGGCGGCAAAGTGTGGTGTGCAGGCGGAGGTGGAAGCGCCGTTGACGGGCGGCGGCGGAATGCCGCGGACAGCGGTGTTGGACTCGGAAATGCAAGCTGCTCGGTGCCGTCGTCGCCAGCATCCTCGTCCGACTCGCTCCAAACTTGGATGAGGTCATCGTCTTGCCCGTCATTGCCGTGTCCGACTCCCACTCTTCGTCATCCTCTTCTTCATCGTCGCTGTCATCCGATCCAAGTTCCTCTTCATCATCTTCCTTGGCCACGCCCGGCAACCCGCCATTCTCATTTTCATCTCGCACCTTTGCCACGGGCAACGGCGGTAACCCGTTGCCCGCCACCTTTGCACGCTTTGCAGGGGAACCCATGCTTGTGCCGCCTGGGCCGCCGCCGTGGCGTCGTCCACCATAGTCGCATTGTCTGCGGTCCGCTTGACGGCCGCGGCTAGCAGAAGCGGTTTGAATGGCAGTCTCGGTAAGGCGGTCGAGGGCGTACCTGTCGCCGGCAGCTTGGCTGACGATTGGCTCGCTTGGTCACTGTCGTTTTCATTTTCGTTTTCGGGATCGGCGGGTTCGACTTGAAGTGTTGTGGGCGAGAGCCGGTGGTAACGTAGAATGTCGTCCTTGACGTAAAAAGTGAGTTTCTACAAGGACACGTCAGTGTATACGAGGTCAACGTTGGGGGAGGGGACAAAGAACAGACGGGGGAGAGCCAACACGTACCCCGGTCAGACGCTTTTCCTTGACAGTGAAGCCTTGAGCTTGGCTTCCAGCTGTGTCTTGGGAGTGGATGCAAATTCGGGCCTGGTTCGAGTTGGACGGAGAAATTGGTTGGCCGGGTGGACATGTGCATTGTGGCAAATGTCGGGTGCAAGACGTACCGGGCCTTGAGCTCCTCCACAATCTTTTGCACGCCCTGCGGGTTTCCGTGTACCGCCTATACAATCCACAAAAAGTGGTCGGTCGGCTTGAATCAGAGCGGATCGAAGACAGGAAACATACGCGAATAAAGGTCAAAATGTGCTCTTCGGGGAAAAGAGACGCATTGGACTTGCGCGACGCCGACGCAGGTGTTGCTCCACTGCCACCACCCAATGCTGCACTTGAACCAGAGTGTGCATTGTTTGTCTTTGACGGCGCGACCGACAGGTCCAGTCCGGCAAACGGATCGAGCGGAGCTGCGTTTTCTACGTCACGGACGAAAGCGCCTGTCAGACCATGTTGGATAATTCAAAAATAAACGCCAGCCGTACCGCCCAACCAAACCATGGCAAACCCATCCACGCCCTTTGCTTGCCCACCCCAAAACGGTCCAAGGACAATGGGTTCAAGACTCCTGACCACCCGCTTTCCGCCCGCCGCCGCCACACTTGTGCCAGCCGACCTCGCAAACTCGTCATCATCGAGCAACCACCCGTCATCCTCGACATCGTCACCCGCCACACTCTCGTCCTCGTCCGCCTCGTCCTCGGACCGAATCTCCTCGCCCTCGCCCTCGTCCTCGTCTTGCCACTCTGCCTCGCTATCATACTCGTAATCAAGCACGCCGCTTGCGTCGCGGCAAATGGCCGCCGCCCGTGCACGTGCGCCGAGGTCTTGCGCCATGTGCCCCAGTAAGCTGGGCGCAAGTCTTCAGCAAACTGCAGCAGTTTGAAGCGCGGGAGCGGCGTTGCGTTGGCGGTTTCCGGGTCCGTGAGCGGTAGCCCGACAAGTGTTTGGCGAAGGTGGGTGGGAAGCATGGGCAAGTTGGATGCGTGCCTTGCTGGTGAGCGCAGAATGTCAATGGCAGATTTGGTTGCTGCGTCGTCATCTTGGACACGTTGAAAGTGAGTCAAGGGAACCACCGTCATTGTACGCTTGGGCACAAAGTCGACAAACAAGGTATCGAAATACTTGACTTCGACATGCTGCTGCTCTGCCGCTTGGGCGTCTGCGCCGCCCGTACAAGCACTCGATACGTCCGAAGCGCTCGGTTTGACCACCCGCTTGACAAACATGTCCATGATCCTGGCCGTACCCTGGACTGCCTTCTTCTTTTTCTCCTCGGCCAAGCGCTCGCGCTCGCGCTTTGCATCCTCCTTTTCCTTGAGCTTGCCGCACGTTCCGGCTTCCCTTGGACACACGCTCAGCTTCCTTGGCGGCTTCCTTGGCCGCGCGCTCGGCTTCCTTGGCGGCAAGCTTGGCTTGCTTGTCATGCTCGCGACGCAGCTTCTCGAGGTGCTTGTCTGTGGCGGCAGATTGGGCCGTGGTGGCTTTCTTTGACGATGAGGTTGTTTTCTTTGGCGGCGGGGCGGAGGAGGAAGATGAAGGGGCAGCCGATGCCGATACCAATGCCGCTTCCGAAGAAATGGAAGACAGAGAGAGCGGGGTGGTCGGAAGAGGCGGCGGAGCAAGCGAGGGTTGTTTGCGGTGCGCGCGGGCCGTCAGCAGAGAGTGTGTGAGCGAGGCGTAAGCTGCCATAATTGGGCGTAGGAGGGTGGGCGTGTCAGGGTCAGGGATGGGATCAAGGTGGACCGAGAGCTGGACCGCGTTCTGGATTAGAAAATTAGAGTGAGCAACATCATCATGAATTGAGAAGGAAGAGAGGTGCAACGCAAATCAAAAACAAGAGCAACAAGGGTACATACACTCGAGCGATCAGATCGAGAGAATACTTTGGCGACAAGTTGCAGGGAGCTTGCGAGTCGGTCATGTCCATGACGTCGGTGACGGCCACCTGAGCATGCCACGGGTCGTCGTTGGCATGAAGAGAATTGGGGCCAAGGCCGCCCAGACCAATGCTTGCCGAGACGAGCGAAACAAACTGCTGGAGCGAGAGGTGATCGGGCAGGCGAGGCGCAAGTCCTTTTGGGCCAGTGTGCCCTGGAGCCAGAGGGCGGCCAGGTCCGTGACGAGGAAGTCGAGGTCGGAGCAAGCCGAGGAAGCGGAAGTGGAAGAGGAGGAGGATGGGGAAGTCGTGGAAGAGGACGAGGGAGTCGGGCGGGATTGAATGTGGATGAACAAGTTTGGGTTGGTTGAGCATTGGAGCAGCGTGCTCGTGCTCGTGCTCACGGGGTCCACTGGAACTTGAAGGGGAACCAGGGGAGTCATGGAGACGGAGGCGACAGCAGCAACTTGAACTGAAGGAGAACAGAAGCAGAAGCAGAAAGTGGATCCGGAATGAGAAAAGAGTCGAGCGTGATGGTTTTTTTTATTTTTCGACTTGGCATTGGCACTTGAGATTGATTCCATTGCATTTCCAAATCATGTAAGTATTTATCATGAATTCGAAAGAAGTAGTCTCTAGCAGTAAATATCATACATGCTTATGAGTTAGGGTTGTACCGCGTACGCGTGTCTCTGACAAGTGAGACGGGGCACAGATCGGCGGCCCATCTTCTTCTTAACATTAACTTGTTCTGCTTGTCACCTATGTATAACAGTGTTTATACTTCATACATGTATTGCCAATTCTTTCTTTACACCGCTAGCTCAGCTATTCGTCTACACCACACTACACAACACAGCACTATGGGCAATCCCGCTCCCTTCCAAGCTCGGTCCCGCCTGCGCGGCTCTGCCGCCTCCACCCTCCGCCGCTCGGGCGCCATCTCGGTCTCGCAGTGCTCCCGCCCCCGCTCCGGCTCTGGCTCAGGCTCAGCCTCCCTCCATCAGTCTCAGTCTCAGTCGCACGTCAACTGCCCCTGCTGCAACTCGACTCTCGACTTGCACCACCACCTTCCCTCCAACTCCCGCTATGCACCTTACGCCCTCTCTGCACGCCGCGCCTTTCACCGCCGCCGCAGGCACCAAGCTTCGTCTTCGTCTGCTCCCAATGATTCAAACCACCAAGATGACAATCATTCTCAGTCCCAGTCCTACTCGCAATCGGAATCGGAATCGGACTCGGGCTCGCATTCCGACTCGGACCTCGACCCCGACGATTTGGACGCCATTCCCTTTCCTTACTCTTCCCCAACGTCAACTGCTGCCTACTCGAGTCCTGCTCGATTCTCCTTTACAAACCAGTCTCCACCGCCCATCCCACGCCTCCCCTCCTCTTCCGAGCTCGAACACCTTTACCAGCACCTCCCCACCACCTTTCGGCCCCCTTTCACAGCCAGGCCGCCCAACTTTGTGACAAACAACAACAACAACAACAACAACCACAATTTCAATGACACGGCCGACTCGGATCCCGAGCCCTGGATGTACGGCACTTTGCCGCGCCGCTCAACCGTCACGCTTCCAGTAACCCCCCTGCGGTCGTCCATGTCCATGTCCATGTCCATGGATGCTCTTGATCGTGATCAGAGCACCCAAACCCAATTGATTTCCCCCTCGTCGGGCGTCACGGCCGCATCGTCGTCATCTGCGTCTTCAACAACAAGCGCGTCGATGTCCTCACATACTTCGAGTCCGGCATCCAGTGTGCCAACTCCTGGAGGCAGCTTGGTGGGCAATGTGTTGCGTGGCGTCTACTCTTCACTCACGTCTCTGCTCGGGTCCAGCGCAAGCACACTGGTGTCTTCCTCGGCCGCTGACCCTCCTTCATCTGCCTCCACCAGTCCTTTCCCGTCACGCGATCCCAACACGGATGATGAGCTCCTGCCTTCCACAACCACCCGCGCCACCGCCGCCGACCCCTCGCCCGCCGAACTCGCATCCACCTCCGTTTCCAGCACTCGGCCCATCACCCGCCCTCGCCCTCGCCCTGGCCACCAGCCCAACCCCTCTGGCTCTGGCTCGCGTCGGCCCACGGGCTGGCACTTGCCCCGGCCTTGTCTGCCCGGTCGCGCGGCACGCTGGCCAGTGCCGCCGCACAGGCCCACGCCGACCGCCACGACCCCTGGTACGTCCCAGGCGAATCCACCATTCGCGCCATGGCAACGGGCGGATATGGCCCTGGCCATCCGGCAGCGACCGACACGCAGTCCCCTCCTGGCATTTCTGCTGGGTACTTGCAAACCCTCGGTGCCTATGCGCACTCGGGCATCACCGCCAACTTGCACGGCGGCGGCGGCGGCGGCGGCGGCGGGCGTGGCGGCCGGCTCGTGTTTCCACCGACCCCGCGCGCGTTTTACGCAACGCTTGGGTCTGCATCTACCCCAGCCACCTCCACCACCGTCAACGTCGACATCGACGACACACTTGCCTTGGCCAGGCACGCACTGGCTGATCCCAGCTCGAGCTCGTGGGGGTATCCCCGCGACGAGCGCGTGCTGACCAATGCCGTGCACACAATCTTGGACCTTGACCTGGATGTCAATACGAACGCATCGAGTCCAGACTCGGATCATGTCAACATGCAGCCGCCCGATCTTGGATGGCGCACGTCACATGGCGAGTCGTCGCAAATGGCGCTCGAATCGGCTCGCTTGCGCGAGCGCGTCTTGTCTGCACGCGCCCTGAGCTTGCACGGCAGCCAATTTGCCCACGACGGCGCTGACGACGTTGGCGTTGGTGGGCCATCGGCGGGTGAGGTGTCTGAGGAGTATGATGTCCTGGATGACCACGAGCAAGAGACTTACATTCCCGAATACTTGTTGCGGAACGCCGCAAGTGCAAGTGCAAGTGCAAGTGGACGCGTTGGCGAAGGCCAAGGCTTGGACGACGAGGATGGTGACGGGGATGAGTTGGGGCCCATGGACGATTCGTGGGAAATGGTGGTGCGCCCATTTGATTCTGTGCGCGGGCCCGCCACCCCGTACGATTACCACGACCACATGTTTTGAAAGCAGCGTGGATGCATGTACCTACTGATTATTGATTGCGATTGATTCTGGGGACGCCAGGCTGGGTGGGTTTTTTCCCCAGTTGTTTATACCTTTGTTGTTAGTCCCGTTCAGGTGTTTGTTTTACATGGTTGTTTGGTCTTGGTGGATGGATCGCTTTACCCTTCTCGTTGTGATTGTGACCCGGCTGTCACCCTCTTCACTCTCTTCCGCTTAGTTTCTTTCTTGTTGTTGGTGCACATACTGTATGTATCGTTCATTTGTCTGTCTCTCACAGTCATTGGCAATTTCGAGCTGCCGGCCTGGAAGTCGAGGTCCAACCAATTTGGCAGTGACGCTTCTCCTTACACCTTGGGAGTGCAGACGCTGCTTTCGACTTTGAATGCAGCGAACTGCCAGCTAGCTGCGGCTGCGGGACGACCGGGGGCAAGAAATGGTGAGGCAGAAACAAGCAAAAACTCGTGGCCTCACTCGTCGGCCAGTCCCGCCACTGGCATACGAAAAGCGCGTCGTTCCCACGGCGAAAACCAACGAAACAACGCATTGACACCTACGAGCAAATACTAATAATTACACAGCTCAAGGCAACGATCCGATGCAATTGATCTCCAAGCACTTTGCCCTTCTCCGTATATCCTCTTACTAGACATCGCTCCACGAGCCCCACTTTCTCGATAACCCGTGAGCCGATCTCCCACCTCCCCAAGTTCCAGTATGAAGATTGCAGCTACACTCGTGTCGCTGCTGGCCACGCTAGCCATTCTCGCACACGCCGAGGCGTTTCCCGACCCTGTCGCCATGCCGCTGGAGGCAACCATCAAGTGCGGCTTGTCCCTGAGACGGGCGGCGGCGGTCGCCAGGTTGTCACTGGCCGAACTTTGCTGAAGAGGGCGACGCACAAGCAGCACAGTGGTCGTCTGCCGTGCCCTTCTTGGGCAATGTGATCAATCTGGTCGGGTCGGGCGAGCGGTACATTATTCGGTTGAGGGACGATATCGATACCGACATTTGTACGTGTGTTGTTGTGCATTCCATCCACGCATCACCCAACGCACGAAATGGTTCCCTGACCCAATTGGGCGGCAAATGCACATACTAGTGGACAAGCACATTGAATGGCTCAAATCGCAACTGGGTACCGCGCTGCCCCTCGGCGACCTCTTGCACAAGTACGACTTTGGGCCCAACCGGTTCCACGGATATGCCGGGACCTTCCACCCGCTCGTGGTCCAAGTGCTCCGCCAGTTGCCCATCGTGCACTCTGTGGAACGCGACCAAGTCGTGTCGCTCAACCAAGCGGCAAGCGTGTGGCCCGAACAGTCGCTCACGCAGAACAATGTACCGTGGAATTTGGCGCGCGTGTGGCAGGCGAGCACGCCCGTGGCGAGTCCGACCCAGTTTAAGTATTGGTCGCGCGCCGGCAGGGGCGTTGATGCGTACATTTTGGACAGTGGGATTAGTGAGCTTGTGGACGATTATGCGGGCAGGGTGATTCGCGGGGTGCAAACGTCGTCCGATGGGTCGTTTGAAGGTACCTATTCGCCATGTTGATTTCACGTATCAACAACGGCCTTGACACGACCCTTGCTTGTGTTTGCAAATAGATACAACGGGCCATGGATCACATGTTGCCTCGCTCGTCGCAGGCACCCGGTGGGGCATTGCCAAATCGTCCACCTTGTACAACGTCAAGGTGCTCAACGCTCGCGGATCAGGCACATGGTCGGGCATCATTGCCGGCATCAACTGGGCAGTCAACAATACCCGTTCCACGGGCCGCCCGAGCGTCATCAACATGTCCATTTCGGGCCCAGTCAGCCTGGCACTCAATGCGGCGCTCAAGTCTGCCGTCGACAATGGCGTCCACGTGGTTGTGGCCGCAGGTAACTCGGCCACAGACGCGTGCACGACGAGCCCGGCCAGTGCCATGCAGCAAAGTCCGGGCATCCACGTGGTGGGTGCCGTCAACCAGTGGAACCGCTTGTCTGGGTTTTCCAATTTCGGGCCCTGTGTCACCATTCTTGCGCCTGGCGAGTCGATTCAGGCAGCCAGGGCAAACACAACCACGGGAACCGTGTTGATGAGCGGGACGTCCATGGCATCGCCGGCAACCGCAGGCGTGGTGGCGTCGGTGCTTGCCCAGGTCAGCATGCGGCCCGAGCGGTTGGTTAGATACTTGCAAAACACAGCCACCACGGGCGCCGTGTTTGTGGACAAGCCAAATACAACGGCTCGCTTATTGTGGCTCAACTCGACGCAGATCTTTGCGTCAGATGTGATTGCAAGGACCTAAGTTTTTTTTTTTTTTCCTGGCTGCTTTGCCATCGTCAGTGGACTTGACGAGAATGGAATGACCAAGGCTTGTACATTACCGACTCTGCGGATGACATGTGTTTACACTTTGTTCCGTTCTGTTGTTTACCATCCCTAACTCCCTGCCTGACTTGATTCGACCTGATCCGCCTTCCCAGTGACTGCCTTGATCTGATGAACTTTGCACACACTCACTTTGACTCGAAATACAACGCCATTTTCTGTCCGGCGCACTAGGGACGGGTGACGCGTTCAGGCAAGTGATGTTCACACGACGGATCGGCGTGCCAACGTGGCTTGCTCTTACTCCAAGCGATGGATCGGTGCGCCTGCGAGTTCAGACTCTCACTTTTTTTTTGCCTTTGCCCAAATGCGATTTGATCAAACACATTCTTCTTGACCAAAGACAAGACTCCTGACCAGTGCATGCATTCCACCCACGCCGTCGTTAATCACTTGACCCAGTGTCTCACGCTTATCCGAAGCTCGCTCGCTGCAACCCGGCCCCCGCCACCCCAACCCAACTCAACGCCTTGTATTTTTTTTCACACGCAAGTGCAGGTCGGCCTGGATTTGCTTTGCTTTGCTTGGTTGCAGCCCCTCGTCTCGTGCGATCACACATTGAGGTGTCTCACTTACCCTTTTGGACGCCTGCCCTGCTTGCCTGCATACGCGCGCGCCACAGCCCCGAAAATGTCGTCGTCGTTTCCGCACCAGCCCAACGGCCATGGCCACGCCCAGCACAATGGCAACGGCATGCCCATGTCACCGCCGCCCCAGCAGCCGCTGAGCCCACAGCAGCAGCAAGCGCAGCAGGTCCAGATGCAAGTGCACCGAGCCATCCAAGCCTTGCAGCACAAGCAAGCACAGGGCCTCAACCAAGCCAACGACCCCGAGTTTGCGCACCTCGTGCGCTTTGTGCAGCAGCACACGGCCCAGCAACCGCTGGCACAGCCGCAACCTCCACCACCCCAGTCTTCTCAGGCAGCGGCTGCTGCTCCTCAGCAACAGCAAGTCGCCCCCGCCATGACAAAACCCATGCACGACCAGCTCAATGCCCAGATCCATGCATACCGCCACATTGCCCGGTCGCTGCCCGTGCCCGATCACCTCGCGCCCGCCCTGACCACAGCCGCTCCCGGTCCATCCATCCCGTCGTCGCCCACTCCCAACCCGAATCCCAATCCAGTCGCACGTGCTGTTGCAAGCGCTACGGCCGCGTCCGTCTTGCAACCAGGGACCAAAATTGCAACCGTCGATCCATTTGCTGTTGTGGCGCGCATGGCGTTTGCCGCTTCGCCCGGTGGAAACGCCGGGCATCGGTTGCTTGTGCCAAGCGTGACGCCGCCCGGAATCGACCCGATCGCTTTGCAAGAGGAAATGGATCGCAGAATGTTGGCCGGGTCGCTAACCGCATCAAGGAGCTCGAGAGCATGTTGTCGGTGAGTTTGCCCGACGGCGTTGCACCCGATAGTCCGCAGGCGGAAGAGTTGGCCAATGTCAAGTTGAAGGCTTTGATTGAGTTGAAGAGTTTGAAATTGTTGGATAAGCAGCAGCGGGTACGATTTTGGCTCTGTTTTGATTTCTTTGTGCGTTGGTGGACACTGACACACTTTTTCATTGATAGCTGCGCGACGAAATGCTTCTCGGGTTGCGCCGGTCGTCGATCCTGTTTACGGGCCCGAACCGCAACGCCTTTAAGCGTGTCAAGGCCCACGTCGCGCGTGAACCGCGCCTCACTGAGCAGCTCGAGCATCGACAAAAGCTCGAGCGCGAAAACAAGGAAAAGGCCAAACACTCTGTCTTCTTGCAAGCCGTGATTGCCCACGGATCCAAATTGACCACGTACCACGCGCGCCAGCGCGACCGGTGGGCCAAAATCGGCAAATCCGTCCAGTCCATGCATGCAAAGATGGAAAAGGAGGAAAAGGAACGCCGACAACGCGTGGCAGCCGAACGTTTGCGTGCGCTCAGGGAGGGCGACGAGGCCGCGTACTTGAAGCTCGTGGACCAGGCAAAAGACACGCGTATTACCCACTTGCTCCGACAGACGGACCAGTTTCTTGCGGGCCTGGTGGCTGGCCTCATGGTGCAAAAAGACTCGATTCGACGCACCAATGTCGACTCGCACCGTGCGGCAACCGTGGTTGAGCCGCCCGTTTCCGCTTCGGCGGCTGCATCCGCGGGACCCGCAGCTTTGGAGCCGAGGCCGGGGCGGCTGGCGTTGTGGATGACGACGACAAGTATGTCACGACGCAGGACGGCCAAAAGTTGGATTATTATGCGGCGGCGCATTCCAGGAGCGAGCGCATTGAGAGACAGGCGGGCATTTTGACGGGTGGAAAGCTCAAGGATTATCAGGTGCGCGGGTTGGAGTGGATGGTGTCCTTGTACAACAACCGCTTGAACGGCATTTTGGCCGACGAGATGGGCTTGGGCAAGACTGTACGTTTTTTTTTTCTTTTCGATTCTGTATCGGTGTTGCTCTGGGGCTTCAACTTTGCTCAATCTTCCATGATGATTCGGACGCGGTGTTTAGATTCAAACCATTTCGCTCATCACGTATTTGATTGAAGCCAAAACCGAACCTGGCCCGTACCTCGTCATTGTCCCCTCTCCACCATCACCAACTGGTCGTCCGAGTTTGCCAAATGGGCCCCGTCCGTCAAGACCATCATCTTCAAGGGCCCGCCCGTGGCGCGCAAAGCGCAAGCCGCGCACATCAAGGGCGGCGGATTCAACGTGGTCCTGACCACGTTCGAGTACATTATCCGCGAAAAGAATGTGCTTGGCCGCGTCAACTGGCTCTACACCATCATTGACGAGGGCCATCGCATGAAGAATGCAGAGTCCAAGTTGTCGGTGACGCTCAACCAAAACTACTCGTCCAAATACCGACTGATTCTCACGGGTACTCCACTGCAAAACAATTTGCCCGAGCTGTGGGCGCTGCTCAACTTTATCTTGCCCCAAGTGTTCAACTCGCAGTCATCGTTTGATGAGTGGTTCTCTGCGCCGTTCGCCGACTCGACCGGTGGCGAGGAAAAGCTTGCTCTGACCGAAGAAGAGCAATTGCTCGTCATCAAGCGCTTGCACAAGGTGCTCCGGCCCTTCTTGCTCCGCCGGTTGAAAAAGGATGTCGAGTCGGAACTCCCCGACAAGGTCGAGCGCATTGTCAAGACCAAAATGTCTGGTCTGCAAAAAGTGCTCTACGACCAAGTGCGCAATTACGGTGCTATTGCCGCGGGATTCAACGAGGAGGGTAAGCGTGCCGCGGGCATCAAGTCGCTCAACAACACGGTCATGCAGCTGCGCAAGATTTGCAACCACCCGTACACGTTTCCGAGCATCGAGATTGCCCTGGGCGAGGGCGATAACGTGACACCCACGATTGTGCGTTCGTCGGGCAAGTTTGAGTTGCTGGACCGGGTGTTGCCCAAGTTGTTTGCTACTGGCCATCGCGTGCTCATGTTTTTCCAAATGACCGAGGTCATGAAGATCTTTTCCGACTACCTCAACTGGCGCAAGTGGAAGCACTTGCTGCTTGACGGGTCCACAAAGACCGAGGACCGCCAAGAGCAGCTCAAGGTGTTCAATGCCCCGACTCGGACGTGCACGTGTTTTTGTTGTCGACGCGCGCGGGTGGATTGGGCCTCAACCTGCAAACCGCAGACACGGTCATCATCTTTGACTCGGATTGGAACCCGCACCAGGACTTGCAGGCACAAGATCGCGCGCATCGCATTGGCCAGACAAAGGAGGTCAGGATTTTGCGCTTGATCACGGAGCACTCGATCGAGGAGCGCATTTTGGCGCGTGCGCAGCAAAAGCTCGACATGGACGGCAAGGTCATTCAAGCTGGTAAGTTTGATAACAAGACCACGGCAGAGGAGCGCGAGCAGTTGTTGCGGTCGCTGCTCGAGCAGGACTCGGAGGACAAGAACAATGACGATGAGGAAGAGTTGACGGACGAGGAGTTGAACGAGTTGCTGGCCCGGACCGACGACGAAATGATCGTGTTCAAGCGCATGGATGCAGAGTTGGCCAGGGAGGAGGCCTTGTTGGCTCGGCAAATGGGATGGGACAAGCCGCAGGAGCGCCTGATTCAAGAATCCGAGTTGCCTTATTCCATCACGCGGGATGTCGGGTCCATTTTGTCGGCGCAGACAAAGCCCTTGGATGTTGCCGAGGGAAGCAAGCGATCGCGGCGCGCCGTCGTGTACGACGATGGGTTGACTGAGGCAGAGTACGTGGCCAAGATTGAGGCTTTGGAGGACGAGCGTGCGGGGATCACGCCGTCGGCCGCGGCGCCGACTCCTGGCAGGCGTGGACGCAAGTCGGCCGCGGCGGCTGCGCAAAAGCTCAAGGCGACGGCGGCGGCCGCAGCCTCGGCCGTGGCGGGTGCTACGGTGCCAAGCGATTCCGAGATGGCGGTGGCTGGAGCCGACCCAAATGCCATCCCTGGACCCAAGAAACGTGGGCGCAAGAAGAAGGCGGTTGTGGAAGATGCACCGCCGTCCAAGCGCGCGCGGCTCACGGCAGCGTCCGAAACAGCGAGCGCCGCTGGGTCCTTGGGCATGCTGGACAACAACCCAATTGCGGCTGGCGCGACGCCGCAGGAACAAGCCCTCGACTCGACCATGCAAACCGCGTACGCCATCATGCGCCGGGTCATGTTCGCGATCGCCGACCTTGTCGACGTGGACGACGACAACCGGTCACGCGCCTATTTGTTTTTGGAACTGCCCAGCCGCGAGGATTACCCAACGTACTACTTGGAAATTGCGCACCCGATTTCGTTGCTCGAGATCGGAACCAAGGTGCAGTCGCTCGGGTATGGCACCGAGTCGGGCCGGCGCGTGCTCGAGGCCTTTGCGGCCGATGTGCAGCTCATGTGTACCAATGCGCGCAGGTTCAATCAGGAAGGGTCCATGGTGTACAATGATGCCGATGTGATTGAGGCGGCTGCGTTGCAGCGGTTGGCCGAGTTGAGCCGAGCGTTGGAGGAGGACGCGCAAGGTCAAGTTCAGAGTCAGGATGGTGCATTTATTGGGGATGTCGACATGGACGACGGTTGAAGCAGTTTTTTACTCGTTCACTCTCTTGGTTGCTTGTCTCTTTCGTTACTTGAATTTTTCTGCTGTTGAATCGAAGTATTTAATCATCCTCATTTTTCATACAAATGACATTCATTGCTGTGCTATACGTAATATACGATGCAGATATTGATTTGTGTGTGAGATGCTGAGGGACTGGGCGGACGGCGTGTGGGGATTCGGATGGGCAAGAAAAATGATGGATCGCGAGAACAACATGTGTGCAATGAGTGCAAGGCAAGTACTCATCCAAAAGTGGGATAGGGAAAGAGCAACACGGAAAGCATAATCGTCAAGCAACGTCGGCAAGTCGATCCGACGACGACGATCCTGCAATGTGTGATTCCAGCTGTGCGTGCTGCGGGCGAGGCGACCCAAGCTGTCCGAGCGACGGGGTGGGTGACATTGCTCCGCCGGCACCGTATTGCAACTGACTGGACGCCTTTCCCACGGACCCAAGCTGGATACCATCGTCGCGCGAAGCAAGTCGCTGGCGAATGCGCCGACGGTTTTCACGCTTGAGTAGCCATTCAAAGGAACCCTCCGTCATGAGACAGAGCGAAGTGATGAGCGATGAAAGCGAGCCTACACGGATGGGAAGGTTTGGGTGCTGATTTCCAAGGATGAGGAGGAACAGTGTCCATAGATCATTATGAGACAAGTCTGCGGCAAAACCTTGCGGTGAGTCCACACTGCAATCCAAAGATGGGCCCCTGTGCTGCACAGACGGCGTACCAAGACTTTGAAAACCCAAGTCAGCGAGTAGCGAATGGGCTGGTCGGTCAAGACGGATTGTGCGGCTGACGGCTGCTGGACGAGACTGTTACTGCCACTCCATTCTCCGACGCCGGCATTCGAATCGACGTTGCTCGATTTTGTGGACGTCGTTGAGATCCCTCCAAATGCAATTCGAAGTGACCAATCGATCCGATGATGCAAAATATCTGTGCGAACGTCATGCCGGTCAGTGTCGAATGCGCTCAACGTTCGATGGCTGGAGTAGACTCTGTACCGGAAGCAAAATGATTGTGTATGCGCTCCATTCAGGAAAAACGACCGCCTGCAGCCATTCGTCTGTGAAGAACCAAAGAAAAACAGTCAACAAGAGAATATCACCATCACGACCACGAGAGGCGATTTCGTGGCGCACCCGATGTCAAATCAAGCTTGCCCAACACCGACATCACCAAAAGGGTGCACTGCTGCACGGCAACGTAGACAGCAAACCCGCAAACCGTCCACAGAAACCCGCGCTTCCACCTAGGCCGCATTACGGATAGCAAGGCTATTCTATGCGCCATGGCAATGACGAACATGGTGCCCGCAGGGACAAAGAAAACACGAAGCAGTTGATACACAACAAACTGCGGATGAGTATTGTCAGCGAAAACAGCTCCATGATAGCCAAGTTCCGAAAATGGATGGGTACACATGCATTGGCTTCGCCCGTCCGCCAAACTTGAACGTGCAGGACGAGATTGTTGATGGAGTCAACGACCATGAGAATGGAGCCAGCAAACAAGACGCGCATGCGAAGCACCCAACCCCACGTGAAGCCGCGGCCGGCCCACTCAAATTGGCTTGATCGTGCCCACGGTGCTGCCCATAGTTGATACCGAGCTGAGGAAATGAGCGAGCACCAAAGATCCCGGCGGACAAGAGCGACACAGCCAACGAGAGCGTGTACACCACGATCGTATTGATTGCAACGTTTGTCGCGATCATGTTCACTTTTGCTGGGTGGTTCTCTGGATCGCGAGTGAGGAAGGCTGATCTGGTTATGATTGGTTGACTCTTTGTCGTTGTATATCAAATGGCCTGCCTTGAGCTACGAGCACTGAATCTGCGACGTCGGTGGTGCAACGCGACTATCTGAATGAGTGAATGCTTCGAGGCATAACTGGCGGGGGAAGAGCGTTGTTTTGATGTTGACGCAGTTGAGGACCGCCGCACCAGACCGAACATCCCCAACGCAGCATTCGACTGAGCCGAATGAAATTGAGCTGTTGTTCTCCGCAGCTGCGAGTCAAATGTCCGGCCAATCAGGAATGTGCCCGTCTGCGAGGAGACGCGCGATCAGCACATGCGGAAGCGGCTAGAGTTACATACAGTGCGTAGAGTGTACGGAGTGTCATTAGCACCACGGAAAAGGAGGAGCGAGATACATTTCTGGGGAATGCGGGGTAGAAGTTCGGCATGTATGCTGTAACTGTAGTTACGGCATCTGCATATGTAGAGTCAAGCAAGCAAGTGCGAATCAAGGACCCTCCCGCCGCGAGATCAAAAGTGTACATATATGTCAAAAAACGCCAACTCATGTGCACACATACACAAACGAGCTGTTTCACTGTTCCGTCAGCACCAAACAGTCACTGAACCTATTTAAAAGCTGCAAGCGGCAAGACAAATCACACCATTATGGATCCGCGCGCGGCGGCAGCGCTGCTCGCCTGCTGCTGCTGATGTTGTTGGCGCTGCTGCCCTCGTCTCCGACTGAAACGCAGGAGCCACTCAAAGCTCAGCTCCGTTGCAATCGCCAGAGTAATGAGCATGGAAGTGACTGCACGAACCCGAATGCCCGGGAACAGATCGGGGTTGATTGTGAGGACGATGAAGAGGATCCAGTAAATGAGCATGAGAATCGTCTGGTCCGTAGGTGAGCCGAGTTTGCACGGTCAGTCCAATGCTCAGTCGCCTTCAGTAAAGTAGAAAAACGAACCAAGACTTTGAATGTTGTTGTGAGGCTGTATTTGATTGTGGGAAACGTATTGGCGCTTGTTGCATTGGAATGAGGTGCAGACGGAAGTTGCGACGAAGGGGTAGAGGTCGATACCGGAGGAAAGGACGATTGGCATTGATTTGGGACGGAGGGCTCATCGTCATGCTCGACTCGCTTCCATTTGAGGAACCAACAGGTGATGGGACGTATGAAAATGCAATCTGCAAACTCCAGATAGATCCGCCAATGGTGAAGAGCTGGTAACGCAAAGCACATGTGAGGATGAAGCAAAGAGTGCGGCATTTGAATGGGTCTGGCTGGGCAAAACGAACCGGAAGAAATGACAATGTAACTGCCGTCCAACTAGGAAAGAGTCGAGCCTTCAGCCACCCAGCTACGCCAGAAAACAAAGCTTCCCAGTGAGTCGAAGGGTCATTGGTAAGGACATAAAGAAATACTTGGACGAACCAGTGTCGAGATCGAGGCGATTCAGAATGCCAACAAAGACAATAATGGATGACTGGCAAATGATAAAGACAGCTGCAGCCATGACTGCACGGAGAAACCACAACTTCCAAGTTGGCCGCATAACAATGATGCACGAGATACGATGCGACATGGCAATGACAAACAGTGGTCCCGATGGGTTGAACGTAAACATGACGACGATTTGATACAGGATAAACTGTACATGAAGAAGCAGAAAAGACCGTGTGTGAGACGCGTTCGATGGAAAGTGAGAGACAGGTCCGAGACACACGTACGTTGGCATGGCGGTGGGTCCAGACATCAGATATCATTGAAATGTTGTTGATGGCCTCGAATACAGTCATGATAGCCGCGACGAGCAAGAGCTTGACTCGGGTCGATCCGACTCCTTGCGGAGTGACGAGATAATTCCCCGTGCGGCCCAAGGCAGACAGAACAGCGTGATTGAATACCGGAAACGCTCGTAGGCAGAGGATGAAGACAGTCACGAGCGAGATACAAGTTGCAAGCTGTGGACGATGATGGAATTGCGGGCAACGTGATCCTCAATCAGAGGTGCTGGCTGAGATGGTCGAGTTTGAGACATGTTGTTTGAGGTGTCGAGTAAATGTACATGAAAGCTAAGACTGTAAAGAATAGACATGATGATGATGCCAGACAGGGTGGGAACAGCGCTTTGTACGGACATTGCACCATGCTCGCTCGGTCGTACAAATAACCAACACGACGATCGTCATCATCAACTCATGCCTTGGCTGCACCTGCTCATGTCGCGAGCAGCAGAGGAGGAATGAGCTCATAATCTCGCCCATGACTCTATGCCTCCGCGTGCAGTGGTGGTGGCTGGTTCGACTTCGCGTCAAGCCAGCAAAGCCGATTTTTGAAAGTACGTAATTATCGTTGGCCCCAGGCATGCCAATCATCAGGTAGGTTTCCGTATGCAAATGCTCCAACAAAGTTGGTCACATTCCATCTTGTGACACAGCCCTCAAAAATGGTTGAGTTGCATTGTTGGCCGTGAATCGGGGCAAGACGTTGGTCAAAATGTCTGTGATTGGCTCGTTTTGGCATTGTGATCGGGGAGTGATCAGGCGGACCAAGACGCATCAAGCGGGACCACCTTTTGCTGCTCTATGCCAGTATCTCCGTTACCGTCTATTCAGCACATCGTACTGATCCCTGCTGGAACTACACAGGCATCAACGGAAAACATGACTCGGCAACCCAATCTCGGAAAAAGTCTGTCACAACCTGCGAATCATGGCGGACTTCCCACGAGCATACATGTATGGCCGTCATCTCTCCATCTCTCCAATTTTTCCTCTCTGCGGCGGCGTCGTTGCATGGGCTTCACGGTCATCCAAATTGCGGGTGAGCGTAATGGCGTGGGCTTTGGTAGTACCCAGCACCGTTGCAGCGTAAAGAATGCTGCAGGGTGAGTGGTTGGGCGAGTTAAGCTCAAGCCCGACAAGCGATCGATGCGAATGCGAGAACTGGCTTTGAGGCTGCTGCTCAAGTGACTTGAGCTTGTACTACGTACGTAGGTATAGCTTGAAAAAGAATGGGATCAACCGCACTCCAAATGCTTACACTCCATGCAACATCTCCAAGTCAAGCATGCATCCACAATACTTTGAATCAGAGCAAGAATCGAATCAGGACGAGCAAATCAACCGACTCGACCTCATTGGGCCGGCGTCGCGGACCAACACGCGCTCGCTTGGATCGGTGCTCTTGGATTCGACCCCACGGCCCTTGTGCGTGCGACTGTCGATACCGCACTCGATGCTTTGGCCGGCCACCTGTCTTCATCGCCAGCTCTTTCGGAACCAAGTTCGACTTGGCACTGGCCGGAGCTTCTCTCGAACCCGGTTGGGTAAGTACGCAATCGACATGATGCATTCGTTTCGCGAGTCTGGCAAGTAGATTCCTGACGGCGACGACCTAAAATGCTTGACTCGGTGCCCATGTAGTTGGCTGCCACATCGGATCTCGTCCAATCCCTCGATTCGCTCTCATCATCATCCCTCTTGTCTCGCGGCATCTCCAAGTCGGCTGCCTCCCTCGCTCGAGTCGTTCTTCGACGACAATGCTTCATCGATTCTTCGTCGCTTCTCGAGCGGCGTTGAACCCAAAGTTGCGGCCGCGGCTGGTCTCCTTGCTGCGAGATGATTGGCCTCTGTGCCGCCAGTTGCTCGATACGCTGGCGCCAACAGCATATCATGCTTTTGCGAGTTTGACCACCGTTGCCACGTTAAATCACGAATCGGAGGCAATTGTGTGTGCGCTGGTCGAGGCTTGGCAGGTCATTTGTACGGATTTGCGAGGATTCGAGGGTCAATTGCAGCAATGGGCGACTACCACAGTGGACGAGGAAACAAGGTGCGTTCGTATCTCGTGCGATGAAAAAAAAGGACAACGAGTCTCGGCCGTTCAACGTTGTTTGATGAGCCTTTGACAGACTTTGCAGCAGTTGGTCCTGTCCGACGAGCATCATGCAACTATCGCGGCAATCGCAACAACGGAAGGCGACCCACGGGTATCTGTCAATGTAGTAGCGGCAAGTCGAATCATTCGCCTGTGGTTTCTGCTCATTGCATCCCCAACCCGTCAAGTCCAAAGGGCCGCTGCCCCGCTCGTTGGCCCATCCCCAACTCCCGAGCTAGTACTTTCGTCGCTCGACACGGTCCTTTTTGCACTCTATCCACTCGATCCTCTCTCACGCAGATTACATGGAGCCAAAATCCAAGACGCAGCGACAAACAAGGAGTTTTCAGTTTCAGACGCTACCGGGCAACTGAAGCAACTCCTCGGAATGCTCTCAATGTCATTGAATCGTCCGACGTAATACAAATCACTCTATTCCGTACAATCGACCTTGTGAAGGCCATTCGTTCACCCCAAAAACGGTAACGAAAAATCTCTAGAACAAAAAAATGTATCACTGCGGAGTACACTCTCCTGGCCGATCCTCCCCATTGTGTGGTGCCGAACCATGCTCCTCCAAACTCATGGTGGACTGGACGCCGCCTCTGGGCAAAATGGTCACTTTACCCCTCGAACGCACGCTGGGCGTCCCAGACGGCGGCGGCATGCTGCTCGCCGGTGCAGGCTCCCACGAGCCAGGTGTCCGTTCGCCAGAGGCGATGGATGACGCGGGCGACCCAGACACTCCTGTCAAGTCAATGGACATGCCCGCACGCGAGGTGGTTGCCGGCGACGGTGTCTGGGGCGGGTCAGTGCGCACGGAATGATGCGGGGTTGGGGCACGCTTGATCTTGAATGCTGGCTTGGAAAAGGGTGACGAGGCCGGCGTGTCTGCGGCATCGGGCATGGGCACGTCCATGGGCTGCTCGGAGGTAAGCGCCTGGTATGGCGTGCCATGACTGGACGCCGCGCGGTGGTGAGCGTTGCCGCTGCTTGTCCGCGGCGCGGGTTTTGGGCACTCGCATGCCGCCTCCAGCTCGGAAATGCGCAATCGGTACTTGGCCACGAGCGAATTCAAACGAGAAATGGACCCGTCTCGCTGGTACACTTCATCCTCGACCGACCGTAACTTGGCCGTTTCGTTGGCGCGCATCATTTGCTCGGCCTGCAGCTTCTTGCGAGCTTGCCGCACGGCCCGCTCCAACTCTTCCACACGCATGCGCAGCACGCCCACGGACCCACTCGAATCCTCGTCGGCCGCGAAGCCACCGACTGCGGCCGCTGCTGCTACTGCTGCACCAGGGACCAACGACGCCCTCCTGGCCTTTGCCCTTGCCGTTTCCAACTCGTCGACGCGGTGTTGCAACTCGCGGTTTTCGGACTGCAACTTTGCAATCTCGTTTTCCAAATGCTTGACCCGCTCGCGGTGGGTACGGTCATTGGCCTGCGTGGTCAACGAGTGCACCTGCTGACGCATACGCTCCATGCGCTTGTTGTGCGCGCGGAGTGTCTGCTCGTGCTCGGCCGCCAACCTGGCCTTGTGCAATTCGGCACGCTTGCGATCGTCGTCCACCTCGGACAAGAGTGTCTTGCGTGCGCTCGGGTCGTCCTTTGCATTGGCCGACTTGCCCGTGCGCAGTACATGCACTTGGGATTCCAAATCGCGCACTTGGCACCGGGCCTCCTCGAGCTTGGATGCAAGGTCGTCGGCGCGCAGCATGGCCTCGTCCAGCTCTTGCCTGACGGGGAACAGCTCGTCGAGCTGGGACTCGAGCAGGTCCATGCGTTGCTGCATCTCGTTCTTTTCCTCAACGGCAGAAACGAGCGCATTTTCGAGCTCGACGCGCAGCTCCGACTCTTGGTCCAGGCGCTGAGATAGGTCCGCAACGACTTGGGAGTACTCTTCGCGCAACTTTGTGCCGTCTGCAGCCGCCACCATGGATTGCGTGGCTTCGAGCTTGTGCAGTGCATGCCTGGCCGCGTCAACGGCCTGGTCGCGCTCGGCTTGCACACGGTCGAGGTCGGCCTTGACGTGCTCGAGCTCGCGGTCGCGGTCGACAATCGTGTCGCGAGCTTCTTGCAAATAGCGAGTCAACTCGCGCACGGGCGTGCGATCCGTGGCCGCATGCTCTTCGCTCAATACCTCGTACTCGCGGCGGAGTTGCAACAAGTCGGATTCGGCGGCCTTGAGCTGGGCCCGCGTTTCAGCCAACTCGCTCGTCAACCGTTTCGTGGCCAGGTCTTGATCGACCTGCATGGCATCTTCGTTGTCACCCGTGTCCTGATTCACATCCACGGGGGACATGCCAAACGACGGCGGTAAGGTATATCCGGCCTGGTGTGCAGCAGCCCGCAATGCGGCCACTTGCTTTTGCGCGACACTGAGTTCGGCCATCAGCTGCTTGTTTTGCACGAGCAAGGCATCGTTTTGGTCAAGCAAGCTTTTGCCAAAGATACCCGAGCTGGACAGCAAGCTGGCCTGTTTGGCATTTTCGCGCTGCAGGTCGCGGACGCGCGAGCGCAAAGCCATCATGTCCATGCGGTCGAGGTGCGGCGTGGCCAGGTGGTCTTGGACAATGGCCGAGGGCCGGCGCGGCGTGGCGACGGCGGGAGTCTTGGGCGAGGTAGGCCCATTGGTGCCCATGGTGGCCGGTGGCTCGGACGACGGGCCAAGCATGGTAGAGTGAGCTGGTGAGTGACGGCGACTACAAGAGTGAGTTGGCGATAGGCGAGTTTGGCAATGGGCTCGGTATCGATGCGTGACGACGGTTCGGTCAAGAGCGGAGCTCGTGCTTCATTTGGTTGTGCTGTTGAAGAGCTCATCACGGCGCTCATCGATGGCGTCCAGTCCATCGCCGGCGGTTTGAGTGGCGTCCGCACTTGACACGTTGCGACAGCGGCGCGTCGCGCTCGATCGGTGGTCTAGCGCCAACCACACGTGAGCGGTTGCCAACAGCCATCCGTGTTGTGCTGCACCCCGCCCCACACCAGACTGCCACCCAACGATCTCTTTTCTGCCAACGCTGCTCTCTCTGCAGTCATTTGCAAGATTTCATTATTCACGAACCAAGAACGCACGCAACCCCTACCCCCCGCCCTTTGCATGTCCTCGATCCAAAACCTCACCACCTTCGACCCGTTTGCCGACACGGGCGACAACGACACCACAAAGGCCACCAACTATATCCGTACGTAGCATCAGCATCAGCATCCCCCTCTCTCCTCCTCCCCGCCCCTGCCCAGTCCCGCGGCCCTTCTGGCAACCTCTCAAGCCTCCGTCCGCATCTGCATCCAAGGGCAATGGGTGGGCGATGGCGCATTTTCTGTTTGTGGGCGATGAAGAAAATCTATCCAACATTTTTATGTCGACGTGCCCGGGGACCCTGTGTCTCTAGTGCCACTGGGGCTCGCCCGTTCTGGTGCGGGTCCGCCGGCACGCAGGGCCTCCATGATCTCTTTCGTTTTGTCATAGTTACACTGATGCCCACAATGGATTGCTCATCGCCGGTCCACCTCCATCTGCCACGACTCCTTGCTATTGATCAACTCGGGTCTGCTTTTCTGTGACTGACCCCTTCACTCTTTTTTTCTTTGCCGCAGACATTCGTATTCAACAGCGTAACGGCCGCAAGACGCTGACTACCGTGCAAGGTTTGCCCGAAGAAATTGACCAAAAGAAGTTGCTCAAGGCCTTCAAGAAGGACTTTGCCTGCAATGGTACTCTAGTCCAAGACGAGGAACTGGGCGAAGTCATTCAGCTCCAAGGTGACCAGCGCATCAAGGTGCAGCAATTCTTGGTTGAGGAGGGCATTTCCCGCAAGGATCAAGTCAAGGTCCACGGTTTCTGAGGCTGGTTTGTTTTGGAAGAACAGGATGGCGGCGGATCATCGGTTGCGGCCACCACGAGTGTCTGGTTGATCAGTTGTCTCTTGTCGTTCTTATTTTCTTGTCAACAGCGTCGCCGAGTAGGCCGCTTCTGTACATACTTGTTTTGTTTCCGTTTTCCCAAGCTACTCTACCCATCATTCATGAGTACCCCCCTACATAATACAACTCTAAAGCGTTTCTTCCTATTTATGACCAACTGTATTTGTTTATCTCGAGAACGTGCTAACATCTCCACTCGTAATGTTTTAGTTTGTCCAAGATGTCGACGTGGATATGGTGAAGGTGCTTGCCAGATCGAAGGACCTCCCCGATCAGATCTCGTCCTCACGCATTGCTCGTGATCCGTGAACTTGCCAAGCAATGGAAATACAATCATCACAAAACAACCCCACACGCTCAATCCATCACAACCAAAAACAAGCCTTCACCATCTTGCTCACCGCCATCCTCCTCCTGTTCGTCTTGGGCGTCTTCTCCCTCCTCTCCAACACTCAAATTGGCCACTAGGACACCTCGCCGCGCAACCCAACCAACCACCGCCCGAACCACCTTGGCACTCACACCCAACACCCGGCTCACCTGCCCGACCATGGCCTCCAATCCCTCATGTATCTGACCCATCTGCTGCTCGCACTCCTTGCGAATCACCTCGGCAAACCTCTCCGCCTCGTGCCCCTCCCTTTCCGTCCCTACATACACCACCCACAATGCCACCCACTCCTCGTGCCCCCACTCTTGCTCCTCGGCCACGTCCGCCAGCTGCTCAACCATCTCGTCGGCCCAAAACTCCTCATCGCCCGCCACATCCTGCATGGAAATGGCCCCGCCCGATTGCATGACTTGCGCAACATGATCGGCGAGCCTTTCGCGAGCAGCCAAAAGCGCAGCGTCAAGAATGGCGGCTTGCCCACGGCGATAAATGCCCGCCATGCGCGCGCGGAACGACGCGCTGGCGCCGGCGGCGGACGGGTCGTTGGATTCGGAAATGGCGGCACGTTTCGCGTTGAGAAGGCTGACAAGTGTGTCCAACAGTACGAGTTCGTTGCGTGTTGACAGTGGCGAGGTGGTTGGATTGACTTGTTCAGCAACCATCGAGGCAAGCTCGGGTTGGGTCGCAACGAGAATGCGCATGGCGGCCACCAGGTTGGCGGGGATCGGATCGGCGTGGCGCAGGAGGTACAGGTGCTTGTAGGGCAGTAGTGCGTGGCGAGTCAATAGGTCGAGCTTTTCTGCGTGCAGTGGGTCGGCCGCAAAGTTGAGCTTGATGGGAAAGTAGTCATCTGGGTTGGATGGGATGTCGAGGCAGAAGCCGTATGAAAGCAAAAGTTCCTGAAAAAGAAACATTCAGCATCGTCAGTGTAAAGGCACTCGAAATGACACAAGACATTGCCGTACATCATTGCCCTTGGGCCCATACGAGTTGAATACCTCCTCGCCCGCCTCCATGGGCACACCGGTAATGAACGCAACGCCATCGGCCCGTGTGGCATCCCATGTCATGCTCTGTCCACGCCGGTGATTGAGCATGTCAAACATGGGCCACAGGGCGAGATGACACTTGCACGGCGGGATCGATCCGTCCTCTGCCGTGACCTCGCCCAACCGATCATGTGTATCGTCCTTGCCCACCCCGCCGCTGTCGCCCTTGGCCGCAGCCGTCGTCCGGCCTTGAACGACCAGGTCGAGATCCGATGGGAAAGCTCGCGACGAGCACACGGTGCGCGCCCACAGGTAGTTTTCCAGCGTCAAATACTTGAGATGATGGTCGTCGCCCCACACTTGAGGAAACTGCGACTTGAGTACCTCACTTGCGGCCAAGAAATCGCGGCGCAACTCTTCCTCCTTCTCCTTGATGACAAAGTATAAATTGGTACCCCTCAGCCAATCGCGCTCCTCGGCCGTCCAAAACAGCGGCGTATCAAAAGCCCTGGGCAGTGCCCGCAGGTACGGCCACCACTTGCCCTCCTCTCGTTGCACGAAAAACTGCTGCACAACAAACAACCACAAAATGGTCTTTGTGCACACATGCCGCTCGGCATACTCGCCCAACTCGACCGTCTTGTTGAACGCCAAAAACGACTGGCCCAGCGGGGACGCCAGTGCATCGTGCTCCGACAAGATCAGGTGTGCGGGCAAGAAAGCGACTTGCGAGTCGGCGGGAATGGTGCGCGAGGCGTAGATGCCGAATCCTTCCGATGTGGCGGAGCGCCGGATGCAGATGGACGACAGGTCTGCGCCGTGGCGGAGCAACCACGATGTTAGCCGGTCGTAGTCGATAGCCGTTGGCTCCCGGTCGACGTCGGCATCGCTGAGGTGCTTGGAGCGTTTGGGCGAGCGGGCCGAGGCGGACGGGGAGGGGCTGCGGGTGGTCATTGTGCGGGGGTTGGTTCAAGGGCCTAGACATGGAATCAATCGTATGCATTCAGTGCGGCAATTGGTTATTGGGTGCCCCCATGATTGATTGGTCCGTAGCGAGTGCGTTTTGTTCGGTCATGTGTGGTCACAACGACCGTTTCCAGTTACCCTGACGCACTTGACTCTAAGCTTTTGACAGGAGGGCGAACGCCGAACGCATCAAGTAGGGTAGCTCTAGCACCCAAATGAAGAAAAAAAGGTCCAATTGCAGCTTTACGAACAGCGAGGGGGGATTGTAGTTGTGTAGACAGAAAATGAGGAAAATCAGAAACAATCAAATCACCGCGAAAGAGGATACGGGTGACGAGACATGCTAAGCTCGGGTGGCAAGGATTTTACGCCGACTGCTCCTTGGCAACAAGATCCTTGTACAAGTCCCAGTTGACGCATTGGTTGTGGTGGACAAAGTTGAACCACGGCAGCCACGCTAAAACGATAGATGTGAGAAGGGTCAGTTCATCCATCAGAAAAAAAAAAAGCAACAGCCCTGTAATACTAGCCCAATGTAAACGAAGCGAAGAGGACGGGAGACGATAACGTACAGAACTTGAGGGCAGTGTACCGCGAATGACGAGCAGCTACGCCTTGCAAGTACGGCTCCAAGTCCGACTCGCCCAAATGATGCGGCTTGCCCTCGGCACGGGCAGCAACAAACTCGGCACGGTCCTTTTCGATTTCACGCGAGTTCTCAGAGAGACCCCAGAAGCGGACTAGGGACG
The DNA here is from genome assembly GCA_002102555.1 of Catenaria anguillulae PL171. Classification (NCBI taxonomy): domain Eukaryota; kingdom Fungi; phylum Blastocladiomycota; class Blastocladiomycetes; order Blastocladiales; family Catenariaceae; genus Catenaria; species Catenaria anguillulae. Next base: position 463,348 of record MCFL01000015.1, read on the forward strand.
ATTGAATGGAGCAGCCATTAGTGCCGTCAGCATTCACAGACCAGTGCCCTGAGATGGTGCGTCAGGCAACGTACAAGAACTGCGCTGGTACGCCAGCAAGAAACCGCCAATGAATCCCACAGCGCCCATGGACCGCACGCCAATCTTGAAGTCGCCGGCAGGCTTCTTCATCTCGGCCCAGTAGTAGCCGGCGGGACCAGCTGCTGTCAAGGCAGCCCACACGCCAAGGTCCGAGGGGCGGAAGAAGCGCACGACACGGGAGGCATGCGGATCGGTATCGATGATCGGGAATTCGCCGTCAATGTTGCGGTATGGCATGATGATGATGATGGGGGTGTTTGGGATTGGGATGGGGCACTAAGGGGTTTGGTGGCGATGGTAACGGCTGACCGGTCTTGGTGCGAGTGTTGAGTATTCCGTGAGGCAGTATTGCTTAGAATGGCAGCATTCGTGGCATGGAATCGGTCAATGTCATCAGCAAGTCTGCGCACTGTGAACGTTCTAGTACAATACACAAGTCCGCGGCCGATTCAAAGTGGAGCGAAAGCGATCGACACCTGGAATGTAAGAGATCGGAGGCCCTCACTTCACAAAGTCGACGCGAGAGAGAGTCGGTGTGGACACTGGTGCGGACATGCAATTCGAGCCTGCTGGTCATCATGGCCACAACATGTTTCAAAACAATTCCTCTAGCTCCATGCAACCATCATGGTCAGAAAGAAAACATACTACGGGCGTGCCTATGGTCCAAAGGTACCCCATGCGAGCGAGGACAGACGAGCCGCACGCACAACTCTAACGCAAGGTTAACGATGACATGTAAATTCGTTGGATGCCAGGGTCATTTTTGGTGGGACATCACTTCCTTCTTTCTTGGAGTCGTCAGCTTCATTGATGTCTCTACTGCAACATTATCATTCCAACTCTGGCAAAGAAACCCGAACGCCAGATACCACTTGGCGCTCTCCATCATTTCAATATGCCACCTCTGCGACTTCTTGTTGCGAACATTCACCTTTTCCGAAGGCCATGAAGAAAAGACGGCCGATGGTCGACTCATTCTTACCATGCAGTCCATGCTCATATGCGACGCATCCATTGTGTTCGCGACGATAGGAGGTGTTGGATTGCAAGCCATCAACATTTCGCGGTATGAGCATAGATACATGATATGAAGCCTCGGCGAGCATATTTACAGTGCGACCCTTGCAATGCTTTGCAGCTTGCGAGCAGCAGGAAAAAAGTACATGCCTCGAGCTACACGGATCCTGACATTTCTCTCGATAGTGAGCATGGCTCTGTGCCTTGCAAACAACATCTACTACGTCTACGCTTACGTTGACGCTTACATCACACGGGACTATCACCTTGTCGACATTGGAGACTTTTTCTTTTCCTGTGCGTTTGCGGTTGGCCGTCTTACCAAAGCTGTTGTCCTTGATGCTAATGGCGTCGCAATGATCCCATGATTTAGCGTGGTCTATATTCGATGGTCTCGTCAATGGAGCTATCTCCGGAACTTTCGTTCTCGTCCTTCAAAAGATAGGGGCTGGGCATACGAGCCGATCGAGCGGAATCACGAAACGCTTTCAACTGCTCCTTGTCCAGGTGGCCATCAACTTGACGCTCGAGTCGCTCTTCATCATCGCCTCAAATATCCTAATTCAGACCGAGCCCACCTTTGACCCGTATTGGTATGTAGGCTCGGTCTTTACTCGCTGCCCCCTTTTTCGAGCCATCATGCTTATTAAAACCCAACGCACAATGTAGGTGCTCCGTATACTTTTCCGAAGCAGCGCGAATGCTTCTCTTTGCCGACTTTTTGCACAAGCTACATTGGCTCCTTACCACCAAACCAGCGCCAGCCTCGGTGAAAACCTCAAAGCAGGGCAGCGGAGCAGTGGGAATCAACGGTGCTAACTATTCCCCTGATGTGCAGCTCCTCACTGAACGCTGGAGGGGCGGGACAGAGACCTATGAGGTGATATCAGCTACGGCAACCATGATTCAAGCCCATGCATCCGCACATCCCTCGGCTCCGCGCTCGTTGGCCACCGTGTCGGCCATGTCTGAGCAGTCGCTGGCGTCGGGTACTTCTTCGGCAACTGGCGCGTCCGCGTCGTCTGCCATTCGGCTGCTGCCGCCGCGACTGCCCTCGATTCTTTACCAACGACATTGTCCGTGTCCGTTTCGGTTGACGGCCATGTGGAAGGGACATTGTCAACCTGCAGTGCTATCGCGAAAAAAAGTGTCTGGAGTCGTCATCCCAGCTATTCGTGCAATAAAAGAGATCGAGTAACCAATACGCTGCATCATGTTATTGCACAAATCTCAAAGCGGGAATCAAAATCAAGGTGGCTTGGTGACATGGACATGCATGTCAGGCAAATGAGAAATGAGCAGAACTCTCACGCTGTCAGTCCCATTCCTTGCTTGAATCGGACTAGCCGATAATGGCGAGGTGAGCAACGCAGACGCTGCTATTTGCCCATTGATTGCATCCCCGCTTTGGCGGAAACTCGCTCCCTTCTTGCTGCTCATGGGGAATGATGTTGGTCGCCACTCGCCAAACTCGAGTTTTTGGACTGCGGGTTCAACGGACTCGGTGTGCGAACAGTCAAATTTCCGTTGCTCCCGCCCAACTTATTGTTTAAACTCGTATTGCTCCCGCCGGTCGCCGTGCCTGCTTTACCGAGAGAATTGTTGGACCCACTTCTCGTTTGGACGGCAGACATCATGGCTGCCCGGCCAAATCCAAGCTGGTAAACCTCGCGGCTTCCATTCAACGGCGATCCTTTAGCCTGCCCAATTGCTTGGCGTTGTACATGCGCATGAGGGTTGGATCCCTCGCCTCCGCTCTGGCTGTGCTGCAACCGAACTGATATGCGATCCGCCGTACTGACGCTCTTCCACCTTACACGAATGGTTGCAAACATGGTGCTAAGTAATGATCCCGACCCACCAGAGTGAATGCCCGAGACGGTTGCTGTTCCGATTTGCGATTGCGCCACGGTCGTTGCGGCTGGCGGTGCGGCTGCCTTGTTGCGAAGCATGCGGTTGAGGCGCTGGAGGAAAGCCACAAAGAGACGCATGCGCAAGGCCTCACCAACGTATAGCGTGGTCCATTGTGGGTCGAGCGATTGGTCGACACGGACGAGAATGTTGGCAAAGATGATGAGAGAGCACTCCAACCCGAGAATCCAGCTGACGGATGTGAGCATGCGCAGGAATCCCCGGCGTTGGCGCGAACCGCCCGTATGGGAAGATCCGATGCGACGCAATAGGACGAGGAAGGTAATAGAGATGGTGGTGTTGACAATCGCGTCAAAGATGGACCAGGCTGTCAGTTCATACATGGGTATACGTTAAGATGCATTTATTGCGTCGGGTTTTAGGCAGAAAATCGTCGGTACCAGAGAACCAATCGTTCCCCCACTCGTCCCACGTTGTGTCGCCCGTTTCCATCACCCGCAATGCCGCCATAATGTACCACACGTTGTTTGCGAGGCACGTGACAATACTCGTTGCGGTCAGCCCTGTCAGGATCTTGGAAACGACAGGCATTCGTGATGCTGCAATCGCCTGCAATCGTGACATGTTGATGAAGATGAAGCCAGTCCCACCAATCGCTGCAAACGCGAGCGACGATATGCTCATTGCCGCCGCACTGAACGCCGATTTTCGGTCTGGCGAGTCTTCCGGCAGCGTGTGCGCTAATGCGTAGCTGGTGGACATGCCAAACGTTCCTAGCCAAAAGTCGAGAATGTGGCAAATGGCGATGATCGCAAGAAAGAGGTAGTGCCTTGCTCGACATGATGTCCTGACCCATAGTCGTAGTGATATTGCCACCGTGCTGATATCTATCAACAAGACGACACCGAGGACAAGACTGGGGAGTGAATAGGTGAATGTTGTCTACAGGCATTCACAGAGAAAGCTTGTCAGAGAGGACATTCATGGCCATTCAAGGAATTGTGCATGCATTCGTAATTATGGACATTGCTGTTACATTGTCTGCTTGTGTAAATGGGGCTTGAATTCATTTATTTTCTCGATCGATGTGCAACCTGCAAACTGGGGTGGGAACAGGAGCAAGGGTGCGAACAGGATCAAGTACTCATACGGAAACGTCGCGTTGCAAGATGGTGATTCAGACATTGTGCGCACGCGAGCTCCGTACTTGTGAGCTTAGGTGAATGCTAACCTGCTAATTGGGAAATGTACACGTTGAAAAGCATTGTCATGCGCAATGATTAGGATGAAAATGAAAACTTGATTGGTATGAACTTACAATCCATGTAGCATGGATCAGGGGGAATCGCGGCTGGCTTTTGCTGCACTGCGCCATCGTAACGCTTCGACCGGGAGCCATGACCACCTGAAAAGGGAATCATATGTCTCTATGGTTGAAGGAGTCGCGCAGCATCACCTCCAATCGGTGTGGTTGGCGGATGCGCGTCCGCTGCGCTCGAAGGAGACAACAAGAGTCCCTTCGAGCCTTGAAATTCAGTCGTGATGCTCAATTGCTTTGTCATGTTTGTGTTGACAGCGAGATCACGTCCTGGGACGCCGCCTCCACTCGCAAGCTGTGGCAAACCTGCGCCAGATGCAGCCTTGGACAATTCATTTGGGCGACCAATCTGGGGAGCGCACTCGCTGATGGCGGCGAGACCTGCTTGTTTCGCAGCAAGCGATTCAACGAAACCAAAAACGAGCTGCACAGGAGCATTCGGATGGATTCGCACGTGTACAACGTCAACCAGTTTGGGTCTGTTCCTCTGCAAGTCGAACGACCAAATTGGCCGCCAACATCATGAGGACTTCAACAACAAGCAGTCGAATCATGTTGCTCAAGAGTCGCCGCAGTCCGGGCCGGAGTTCCTTGCCGTTGGCCGAAGGCGTAGCCATCTGTCGAAGCAGAACAACAAAGGCAACCGACGTTCCGCCAGCGATGAGGGAATCAAAAATCGACCACACTATTGAGCCAGAGAAAGCGTGAATTGCAAGATGGAAAACACATAGAAAAGAGAAAAGCAACGTATTCATACCTACGAAGATTTGGGTACCAACCCTGGTCACTGGGCGTCTCCCGCCGTCAATTCCTTGAATGCCCCAAAAACATAAACGATGTTGTTTACCAGGCACAAGAGGATGCTGATTCCAGCAAGGGCAAGTAAACCCTGAGAAGTTCGTGGAAGGCGAGTTTTTCCTAGCACCCAGTACGAGCGATGCTGATAGCCTGGTATCCGCTTCCGCCAATGTTGCACAAACGAAACTACGACGGCAAAGCCAAACCTTGAGCCATTTCCCTCCAAGATCCAGAGGAAATCACCGACAAGTAAAAGTCGAAAACATGAGCAACCGCGACGGTTGCAAGGGTCGGGTACAATGTTGACTTTTTTGTCAGCCGCCATGCATACAATGCTGACAGGCATGTCGTGACGTTGATCAATAGCACCGCCGATAGAAATACGCTTGAACTCGACCAAAGAAAGACCTGCTATGTATGTACAAAGTTCAGAGGATCAGACTCAAGGTGACACTGCAACGATTTTGCTTCATTCCATGTCCGTACATGGCGAATAGACATTGGGATCATGATTGGTTGCGGAGCCTGGTTTCAAATTCCGAAGCAGTATTGCAGAAAGTTGATGGTAGTATATCGTACAATTCGCTCATGGTCATTAGGCAGTCATTCACTCAAAGTTCAGAATACATAGAGTTTCTCACCATCGACATATTCTTCAGTGTTCGCATTGGCGATTCGACGCGTGCCTGCCGTCTCAGCCTAAACGACAAGCCGAGGCCATTTCCGGAACGCAAGCCAGTTTCATATGCAAGTATTAATATAGTTCGATGGGATGAATTGGATGATCCACCTGGCCCCGTTGAAGGACAGGTGTGTGAGTTTGGGGTTAGCGCACATGCTGCATTTTCTTTGGACTGCTCGAATCTTTCAAATTGTATCTTTTTCTCCGCACTTTCGCAATGAAAACTCCATCACCGTCAAACCATGTCGTGCCAGACCGACTCTGATTGTGGTGGTATGTGACTTGGCCTCTCCATTTCATTTTCATGTCTCAACTAAACTCTTGCTGAACCCACACCAACATGACATAGCCTTCCAAGGCTGCATGAAAGACACGGGCATTTGTGTCCCGCAACCCTGCTCGGCAGCGTTTCTGGGCAACACGTGCCAAGAGAAAGACAAATCAAAATACTGCTCGCAGTCGCAGGGCATCTGCGTCCCGCGAATCGCAGCCGACCAACCTTGTCAAGGGAATCCGCTTGCAGTGGAGAATGTTTGCCAAGATGGATTCTCGTGCTCGGCTTCCGGCATGGGTCTAGGCAAATGTGTTGCAAGCGGAGGAGTGAATGGCGGTAATAACAATGGTGGCGGTGGTGGAGGTGGCAACGGTGGGGGTGGTGGCGGTGGTGGAGGACTCTTCCAACCAAATCGCAGTTTCGACAACATCAACTCGGCCCTTGGAGTCCCAACGAACCGCGTTGGCGATGTTGGATCAACCTCCGGTGGTACTGTCTCACAGGTTGGTCCATCAAGCTCATCGGGCGGGGTATCTACTGCCGTCCTATTTGGATCCATCCTTGGCGCGCTTGCCGTCGGAGTGTTGCTGGCTGTGATGCTGCGCCGACGTCGTCGTTTCCATGCTCCTCGGCCTCCAATCCCAGGAAACGTCCCGCCTCCGGCTGCAGCTCTATCCAACTCTGCAGCTCCCCCGCCGCCACCGTATCTATCCTCGGTTCCTCTTCCGATGCCAGATAAGCCTTCGAGTGTTGAATACGTGACGCTGGCGCCATTGCCATCCACTCCTTCCGGTTCATCTGAGCCGCAATTTCCGACGGCAAATCCTCAACCACCAACCGCCTCACCTCATGTGCCATCCGCACCGCAAGGTCACGACTCGCCGTGGGACAGCTCAAGCTCGTTAGCATCATCATTGCCGCAGCCCGCAAGCAGAGTGGAAGTTCGTCTTGGCCCTGGCGACGCTGAACTCGCATTGCCGACGACACCCGCGAGACCCTGTGTGGATGCAGATGACGACTTGCTGCTCCCGACAGGAACCGTGGCAAGTGGGAACCTTGTCCAACCGGACCAGCGCACGTAGTAATGGCGTGATGGCCATTCCATTCTGTCCGCCCTCAATACTTGTACACATACATTGTTTTGCTTCAATACATTTTGCCTCCCGACTGTCCGAAATGAGGACCCATGCTCAAGCTTTCACGCACTCAATTCCCTTGGAAGGCTCTTGGCATCCAGCAAGCCAGGTGGATGGACTTCGGCGGCTCAGGCCAACGTGTCCGAAAATGGACTGAAGCGTGTCCGTTTTGAGACACATTCGCATCTAAGCATTCCTCAAATGCGTCACCAACAGATTCGTCCATTTCCGCTGCAACTCCAACCCGGTTATTGGCGATCGAACCTGCCTCGGCCGTGACATATCGAAATCGACGGACTGTGACTCACTCCGCAATCTCTACATTCCTCGCCGCTCAGCAGGCCTCAGCTGCCGCGATTTTCCGCTTTCCGCCGAGAATCCGTGTGCCGATGGACTCAAGTGCATTGTCTCTGGCGGTTCCCAGTCGTTTTCAAGCAGCTCTGGTCTGAATGGAACTTGCCTTGATCCGAAATCTGCCGGTTCAAATTCGTGGTCGTCCAGCTCCGGCGACCAGCTTTGTCCTCCGTCAAGTGGGCTCATTTCCCTGATTCTTCTACTTGGGGCGGCCGTGTGTGTGCTCACGGCCATGCTGATTAGGAGGCAGCGGGCGTTGGCCAAGGCTAACAACAAGCACAAGGAAGAAACGCGAGCGTATGCAAGAGAGGATGGTCGCAAGCGATGCATTGTCAAGCTTGTGCGGAACCACACTTGCATACCGCTCGGAGTGCCGAGCAAGTCATACGCATTGAAAAAGAGGCCGCAATTGGCCAGGTCGCCAGCTCCCCAGCACCACCATCCGCATCTTCAGCGTCTCGCTTCGGTTCGTCAAGCATGCTTGTGTCCCCGACTCAAGAAGGTCTTCAGCGCGCACATTCAAGTCACTCTTCATTTGTTGTCGAGGTTCCACTGGCGCCAGGCGACTCAGAGCTCGCTCTGCCAACCACTCACCCAGTCCCAAAACGAGCGAGTGTCGGGAATGATCTCATTATCCCTACAACGGCAACCGCATTGGGATTTGTACCCAGCCCTGATGACCCGGTCAGACCGTCCCACGACATACAATAATTACATACACGCTGTCACATGCTATTCCTCCAGACACACGCACTTCACCCACTTGCGGGTTCCTCGGCCTGCCCTCCCTCGGACACAAAGTCGACCCGGTCCGCAGGCGTGTGGATCCCATTTCCTGATCTGATTGCCCAGGTAAAGTAATCCACGCCATAGATCCAAACCCCTCGGTTCGGTTGCCCTTGTTGGACGTGCTCCATCTCTTGAACAACGAGATTGAACACGAATGGGTAGTGGTCATGCAAGTACTCGGCGTTGGGCTCGGTCACGAGCACAATTGGAACGCGTGGGCCGTCGCGGGTGACCCAGGTCGACAGGTCGGCGAGCGGAAGGTGCTACGCATGAAACAATCGCAGGAAAACGTCAGTGAGCAGTCTTGGCTGTGATCAAACGAGTCAAGGCAAAGAGACCACCACGTACTGTCGCCCGAAGGGCACGAGCCAACCGCTTTTGCATACTGGCACTCAGTTTCGAGTCCTGTTGCAACGATACAAAACACAGCCCTTTACCCTCGAGCAACGGTCCGCGTTGAAGTCGGTCTTGTGCTTGGGCGACCGTCAATCCGCCCATTTCCTCTTGAAACTCGGCGTCCTGCAACAGGTAATTGGCCTCATCTGTCAACGCGACCACGTGAGCCAGAGCGAAACAAAGAAGAATAGCTGGAAGGACGGAGGATACGTACCAACAGGATATCCAGCCCGAGCGCTATCATACAACCACGCCGAGTTCACTATGTATGCTGCCGATGTGATTCCAAGCAGGAACCGCTCGGAAAAGTTGGCCTTGTCGACAACAAGATGTGTGGCGCCAACAATCGGCGCACGCGCATTGCCAATCGGAATGCCGCAAGCGTCTAGGGCGCGGCAGAGAGCGTCGGAAAGATCGATGCGCGAGACCATGACGTGCGGATTTTGGATGTCGGAGCGCTTGGGCCCAGGCGGGCGAGTGGGTGGGCGTTGCGGCGGCGTTGAGCGAGCGGAGCGCCGGCTGGTGGGTACGGGTGCACGTGGAACCTTTGTCGATGGTGCAGTTGAATGGGATGCCGGAGCAACAGAAGGAAAAGATGGCGGCGAGTTGTCAATCGGAATGACTTCAGTTGCCGATGGATCTGTGACACCATGGGTCGTCTCGGTCGACTGCTTTCGAAATTTACGAGGAACAGGAGACGATGCGTCGCGAGATCGTTTGCTCCTTCTTGAGCTTGCGCCGACGGGCTAAATGCGCACAGAATTTCCAAGTCAACCGAGTCGCAGACAAAGTGCGGAATAGTGAATACGAAAGCATACCTCCATTACGGACAAGTCTCCAACCGCCGACCCGGGTTGACCCTGCGTCTCCTGGATTTGATCCTCCTCTGGCGCCTCAAACTCGCCATCATCCATCTCCCACGTCTTCTCTACCTGCCTACGCTCCTCCTTGGACATGGTCCGCAGAACGGAATACTGTCGATGTACCTGCTCCAGCCCGCGCTCCTTTGCCCTGCGTTCGGCCAAATCGCCCGCATCCGCATCCTTGCCCGCCGCCTCGGCAAGCGATTCGAGCTCGCGCTGCCGCTTTGCCTGCAATCGCTCCACGGTCCCGCGCGCCTCGGCAACGATCCGATCAATGACCCACTGTGGCGTGCGGGAGGCGCCAACGACGGGATCCGAAACGCACGGTGCGTGGTCGACAAAGAAGGAATACGTGGGCAAAAGCGTGTCGCGGAGCTGGCCGTACATGGCCGAGTCTTCGAGCCATGTGTAGTTGACGGTGTGCACCTTCGTCCAGCCGTCACTGGTTGCAACCGTGTATTTCCTGCCCGCTGGCCTGTTAAAATGTCGGGTAGTCAGTTGAATTTGAGCGAACAGTGGAAAATACAATATTTATGTGCGTACCTTGCAGCAATCAAATGTGTCGTCTTTTTGTCCATATCGCTGTGGTACTGCGCGCCGAGTACATTCATGAGCTCCTTGCAATACTCGCGGTCGCGTCCATTGAATTCGGTCAAACACAAGCGCACGTTGGGAATGGCGCCAGATTTCCGCGGCGGAAAGGGAAAGTGGAGCAGCGAGTCAAGCGGGTCGCTCCACTCTTGTAGCCGAATGACGTCAAACAGCCAGAGCAGGCTGGCAACGGGAAGCTCCAGTTGCACGGCCTGAAGGAATGTTTGCGATCGGGCATGTCGAAACACAAACATGTCGATCGTTTCGGCCGAGTTGGCGGGGAGGTCATCGGGCCATTCATAAGTGACGACGCCGCCGTTGGCGACAATGATCTCGGTGAGGCGATTCGCCTGTGTGACAGGCACATCGGAATGGAAATAGATGGTGCGGTTGCTGAACACGGGCTTGGTTGGCGGCGTGAGGTCCTTGATTGAATACCAAGTGCCTTGGCGGCTGGAATCGAACGAGTTTGCGGATACGAGCGGTGGGGGTACTGTCGCTGGTACCAGTGGGAGCGGAATGGTGTACATGCGTGGTGACAAGTGTCTTCGTCGGTTGATGCAGTCCATGATCCATTGCCAATACACGACATGAAGTTTGTGGGACTGGGACTGGGCAGCTACGATGCGTTGAGAGTTCTGGTGGAATGAGTCATCATTGATGTTTGGTTGTTAGCCGACGTGCGAGACAACCGACGCAATCGACGAACACATGCCTCATCCAGAGTGCCCGAAAGTGGGACGACATGGGTGATTGTCGCCACGTCGTCCAGAGAAAGACGGTAGGCGCCGCCAAAATCAAGGATGCCAGCCAAAAGATCTTCGAGAAGTGTTGGATATGGGCGGTCGCCCGTGATGTTGTCGAGGACCGCAATCACACAGCCCTCGAAGGCAGTAAACTGGGACGTGAGATGAGTGGGAAGTGGACCTCGCAAGTTGGCGGGCAGCGCATCGACGTCCATTTGGCTCATGACGAGAGATTTGGGTTGGAGGTGTTGATATCGGCGGCGGAGGACGGATTGCCGAGAGTTTCTTTGCATTGCTTTCCATTGGCGCTGTCTTTACGATTCGCCCTGTCTTTACGATTCGCCCTGAATTTTGATCAGGTCAGGGAATCATTCCCGGCCCTATCCGGAACATTCCGAGATCCTTCCACGAGTTCCATGACACCCTCCAAGACAGTTGTCGCTGGCTGGGCTGGCATTACGACGCATGATGTCCAACAACTACGACAATCAGTGCCACAAACGCATGCAACAAACTCGTTGAAATCTCTCCAAGGATCGAGTCTACAATCCCGCTCGCTTATCGCCACCATGGAGCGCACTTTGGCTATCATCAAACCTGACGCCGTCCAACACGTCGACGACATTGTCTATGCGATCGAGGCGGACGGATTCACTATTATTGATGCGAGTGTTTGATTTCCAGAGCAGCAAATGCCTGCCGAAATGGATTGCTGACGACGGGAGATTGCTGAACGTCAACAGAAACAACACATCCACCTCACCATCGACCAAGCGCGCGATTTCTATGCCGAGCACAATGGCAAGCCCTTCTTTGAGCCTTTGACCAAGTTTATGAGCAGGTACGCAACACAGCTTCTGCTCACCAGCAGCCGCGTTTGTCGCATATGCCTTACTGCATTATCGCGACAGCGGTCCCATCTACGTCATGATTCTTTCTCGTGAGAACGCGATCGCTCGCTGGCGTCGTCTCTTGGGCCCAACAGATTCCGTCCAAGCGCGTGAAGCAGCACCGCACTCGTATGCGTTCCATTGTCTGCTGTACCACCCCATATACTCTCCACTGATCCACAACACTCGATGCTTGCACAGCATTCGCGCCCGCTTTGGGACCGACAACCAGCGCAATGCGTGCCATGGCAGTGATTCGCGCACTTCGGCCGACCGCGAGATACGGTTCTTCTTTCCCAACGGTAAGTGTAATCCACGTGAGATTTATCTGCATCCACGGCTCGTCAAGTTGTGAACGCAATTTCGCACCATGACCTTGATTCATCATATATGCATTCCACGTGAGTTGTTGCCACGGCTGATTGTGTATTTCATCGCAAATCTTAGCCACCGTCGAGCCACTGCCCAACAGCGCTCAAATCGCCACATTCCTCGAAAGCGCCGTGTATCCTGTGCTCACCAAGGGGCTCGTTGCACTGTGCACTGAAAAGCCGTCGAATCCGACTGTATGTTAGGTCGTTGTGCGCTCTTTCAGCACCCAAGGATGCTCACTACACTACTTCACTGGCAGGAATGGCTTGGACGCTGGCTGCTTCACAACAACCCAAACAAGCCGCGGACGGTCGAGCCTTCCCAATGATTCTTCATGTCTGACTTTCACACTTGCCCTTCTGGTTTCCTTGGTTTGACGTCAGTTATTTATTCTCATTTCGCGCTTCAAATCATTCGTTTGGATTGGTAATGCACTTGTTTCTGTGCATCTCGACTCGACGCGCTGACCAGTCCAGTCCATTATGTCACCAGCAGACACGAGCTCCGTTCGGCCGGTTATTTCGTGAGGCGACATAAAGCCTGGATTCCAAGTCAATGTGACCGAAATAATGTGAGACATTCAATGTTATTCGAACTGTATGTCAGGTTCGCCCGACTCTTGCTTCATCGTCCACGCCGGCTTCACGCCAGCGCCCTCCATCAAGTCATGTATCTGGCCGCCGACGAGCTCGTTGACACATTTCGAATTGCGTTGCGCGTGCAAAAGAGCAATAGCAACAAGAGCAGAATGGTGCAGTTGATCGAGGAGCAAGTCAAAGCAAAGTTGCACGACCAGCCCGGCTCCAAGTACTTGATGATGGACAAGATGGCAACTTGGTACAACTCCCTCGTCTCGCTTTAAACGGCGAATGAGAATTGACCCAACGTCATGTACGCACTCCAACCGCGTTGGTCCACCTCCCGAGTCCCAACTGAGCTTGGTCGGACCCAAACAGGCCCGATGCAATTCCCAGTCCCGTTCTCTTTGGGCTGAAGGCTCTCGACTCCCATTCACCCCGAGACGGCATCCCGCTCCCAACCCTCGACATTGTCGACGCTTTGTCTCTCTCCACTCGCCCGACTACCCGTCCCGGCAAGGGATTCAAAAAGCAGCGGCTACATCGAATCACACCCGAAAAAGGACAGCGTTCTGCACGATCCGGTGGAACTCGATATGATTGTCAACTCGATTTCCATCACGCTGTCGTTTGTAGCAAGCGACATCGAAGTGGGCTCACAACCCGACATTCGGCACTTGCTTGACTCGACGCTTGCCGTGTTCAACCTGCACATGTGGCGTATGGGCGTTGCGCTTGCACGCGCGCACTTGCCCGTAAGCGAGTTGGCCGTCGGCGTCGCTGACAAGTGGAAGTGTATCTTCTTTGCCGCCTACCTTCGCCATGCCGTGAATGTAAGCGGTGTTGGAAAAGAAGGCGCGGATGCGGGTGTGTGTGGCAAAATTGGATAGTGGCCATTGATGGATCAGTTCGTGGACCTGATCGGGTGCAGGCGTGCCCAACGACTTGCAAGCAACTATGAACTGCATTTCGATGGTGGGCGGGATGAATGGCGTGAATCTGAGGCACTGCGCGGAGTTGCTCAAGTCGCGCCCCCCTTTGCTCCGGTCGGAATCGCAAGTTTGTGGAGCGCGCCACCATAACCATGGAAAATCGCTCGTCTTGGACTCGTCGACCGTGTTGCCCATTTGCAATCCGCTGTTGTGGCGGCTCATGGACGAACAAGCGTTCCCCGCTAGGGTCCTACCTGCTTTCGAACATGCGGTGCTCGAGGGCACTAACAACAAGGCGTATTCGACGGGGATGCCCGTGTCTGGTGACAAGCCTGCATCGCGAAAATTGCGCCAGTCGTTGACCACATTGGATCTCTGTCTTTCTTTTCGGTCCCAGTACACGACCAGTGAGCCCATGATCGAGTTCCCTCTCATGTTACTCCACCTCCAAGCGCAGCGCCTTCTCGTGTAAGTACCTCCGCGCGCGCCTCGTTCCCACCATCAAGTCGCACTTGAAAAAGAACCACATCTACACCGAAGACCACCAGCTCAAGGACGTGGCCTGGCACATTCTCAAGACGGTGTGCAATGATGCGCGGGTGCTCCGGTTCACGGGCATCAATGATCCAAAATGGGAGCTTGATACGGCGTGGCGGATGTTTGCCGAGGCTAAAACGATGGTCAAGCGGTTGGTTGCGGAGCATGCAAAGGGAATAACCGGTGCGGCATTCCTGGTTGTACTTGCTGAGGCGGGCCGGGGTTTTGTGATTTGGAAGATATGAGAGAGGGGCGTGTGAATCTCTTGTGAATTGTCAAGCGGGTTAGTTGTGTTGTGTGTTGCTGCTGTATCTCTTTCATTCATCACCGACTTTTTGTGAGCAGAGGCGTCGTGGAGGTTCATTGGTTTATGTGTACATGTATAATGAGGTTGGGTCTTGTGTCCTTGACTTTTGGCTCTTTTTGTGTTGTCACATAGTTTTGTCACATTCCTATCTATCGACTTTGCGACTGTGATCCACTTATGTATGTACCGATATCATCATACCAACGTTCGGCACTGGCGATACAATCTTCACTTGGCGCGATAAAACTTGGTGATTTCGGAACTCCGACGAGGATGATGGAAGAGCGGATTCGTGAGATTTTCGGGGACCTAGTCGCGACGGTCGGTCAGCCTTGCCAGCAAAGACGACAGGAGCACAGATGAAAAGTGATGGAAACGCACGAGCTGGGACGTATGCCAAAAGTATTCTTGCGATGTCGTTTGTGGAGCCACATACTTTTCCCTGGGATTCTTTTCTTGCTTGGCGGCAAACTTGAGGTATTCGGCTGCACAAGGTCAACATGGGTGTCAAGGTACTGCCTCACACCCCGAGTGAATTAAGTTGGTTGCCATAAAAGCGGACGTACGATCCATTTCTTCGTGCTTTGGCTGCGAGGTGGTCGTATTTGGTTTTGCCGTCAAGACCAAATCTGTCAAGGAATTGTGCGTGAGTGAGCCCTGGATCAGACCAGTCCAAGATGACGAGCGGACATATGTACTCTTCTTGATGTTTGGCGACAGCATGTAGTTTTCGTGCAACTTGTGCCGGCGCATTTGCTTGCGAATGGTTTCCTCGAGAATGGCATTCTTTTGAATCGTGTTGAGCTTCTCCGTCGACGCGCCGCCGGCCTTGTCTGCGTCAGCCATGTTAGGTAGTTGTTGGAGAATGAGAGTGTAAGGTGGCTTTGACTGAAATGCTTGATGTATAGCATTGATTTCATCGATACTCTAGCCCTACTATTTCTTGCACGACTCGGAAAGTTCAATGAAGGTGCCCTGTTTCTCTGTGAGAAGGGTGCGAACAACATGTATTTATGTAAGGACCAAAATGATAATCGGTCGACACAACAAGCTAGTATTTCTTACCCTGAGCGATTGACCGCTGCACAACATGTTAGAATCAAAACCATGGCAAAAACGACGACAATTCCAACGCCCACACGACCGTCAACTGTCCCAGCAAATACATGAGCCAGAACCACTCTTGCGTGGGCACATCTCGCCAACGTTGTACCTATCTTCAAATGGTACCTGATGAATGCGTCAATGAGAACCCTTGGTGCCGCCGCAACAGCCACCCGCGAGAAATCTGCGATGGACAGGGTGGCGCTGAAGGTACACCTAGGATTCATGGAGAATTGTCCTATGTTCATGGATTCAGCGCAGCCGAATGGAATGGCAAAGACATGCATTTGTGAAAACATGTTACTGCGGTGCTTCGAAACGTCAAGGATCATATAAATAGAATGATGGCGGCAATGCTCACCTGGGGCGGCTGACAAACGGCGGCAACGAAGAACTAAAATGAAACACACGTCCTTCCCGCATGTCGTCCAAATCGTAAAACCCAGGCCCACCAGTGCAAGTACAACCGGGAATGCCGCAACGAGTGGGTCCCTTGGCGTGCTCGGCAACTAAGCGCTTGATAAACATCTTTGCCTCCCTGAGCATCTGCCAAGCCATATCAATCTCCTTTTCCGGATCCTTGATGCCCGTGAACCGGAGCGTGAAGGCATCGTTACACACCGTCTTGAGAATGTGCCAGGCCACGTCCTTGAGCTCATGGTCCAGCACGTTAATGTGGTTGATCGGCGCATGAGACGTCATGGTGGGAAGGAGACGCGACCGAAGGTAGACGAGCATGCGCTGGGCTTGCAAGTGCAAGAGCAGCAGCGGAAACTTGAGCATGGGCTCGTTAATGGTGTACTGGGACCGGAATTGCGTCAAGAGATCCACCGTCGTCAACGACTTGCGCATAGACCGTCTCGCCGACGCAGGCAATGCCGATGCATATGCCTTGTTGTTGATGCCCTCGAGTACGGCATGTTCAAGCACGGGCAGCGTCTCGGTTGGCGCGGCCTCGTCGTACAGCCGCCACATGAGCGGATCACGCATGGGCAACATGGTCGGCGCGCCAAGCACGAGCGAGTCCATGGTCATGGTGGTGCGCTCCACAAACTTGCGATACCGTCCGGAGCGGCGGCGCGTCTGAAGCGACTCTGCACGGTGCTTGAGGTTGACGCCATTCATCCCGCCCACCATCGAAATGCAGTCCCACGTCTTTTGCAAATCGCGCGGCACGCGGCCGAAATAGGTTCGCTCGCACCCGACCAGGTCCATGAATTCGTCCATCAACGGCCACCATCCAATCTTGCCTCCTTCGCCCATATCGCCCTCCTCCTTGCCAACGCCGCCCAAGTTGGCCGCATGACACACATATGCAGCAAACAAGGTGCACCTCCACTTGTCCGCAACGCCGACAGCCACCTCGCTCACCAGCAAATGCGCACGCGCAAGCACGTTGCCCGTGAACCATGGATGCACATTGAACACAGCAAGCGTCGAGTCGCGTAGTTCGCGCACTTGAGGCTGCAGGCCCTCGGCGAGATTGTACGCGGCAAAGGCCATGGTGTATTGCGTGGCCTTGAGGATCAAGTCAAACTCGACCGGATCGTACAGAATGCTGCCCTTTTTCGGCAGCGACTGTTGGTACCCAGACAGAGCAAGCATGTGTGGGAGCATGCCCTTTTGGAACTCTTTGCCGAAGCGCGGGCCTTGTGTTGCAGCGGACAAGGTGTCGGAAATGTCCAAGTAGAGTTGGACTGTGGTTAGGATTGAGAAAGGGACCAGGTCGTCTTGGGGCGAAAGTGATTTGAGGGTATTGAGTTCGCTGATGACGGGGCCAGGAAGGCCATTGAGGCTGTGAATCAGTGCAAGAGGGTGTCAGCCTTGAGCAGATTGTGGAACAAATGAAGACGAGCAGCAGATGTACATCGGGCTCGTGCATTCATCGGCTGCCGAGTAAAGCGCTGCAAGGCAGTTGTACCAGGCCGCCATCTTGTCCATCTTCAAGTACTTGGAGCCGGGCTGGTCGCGCAACTTGGCCTTGACTTGTTCCTCGGTCAATTGGGCCATTCTGCTCTTGTTCTTGCCCCGATGGAACCGCAACGCAATCCGAAACATGTCAACAAGCTCGTTGACGGCCAGATAAGTTACTTGACACAGCTCCCAGGCATCGGCCGCGGGCAGCGTCGTCGTCCCTTGACTTGCAGCACTGGTTGGCTCGCCCATAAGCATACGATCAAAAATCATTTGAGCGTAAACTTGTGGCTTGGCCATGAACGTTGGGTACATGTCCTTGAGCAGGTCGTGCTTGAGCTGCAACTTGTCGGCCGCCACCGTCGTTGTTGTGCCCGCGGCGTCAATCGAGAGCTCGCCGGCATCGTACATGCGCCAAGTGTCTTTGATGAACGAGCGCACCGTGTCGAGCTCGCGCAAGTAGTCCATGAAGGCAAGCATAAACTCGTCCTCATCGTCGTGCTGGATGCGGAACTGTGTGCGCTGTTGACGGCGGTCGCCCGGCTGCTTGCTGGTGGATCCCTTTTTGGACGTTTGGTTCTTCTTTTTGGCACCAGCCATCTTGACGGGTTTGCCCGCGAGCGTTTCTTGGACGAGGGCATACACCATGTCCCAATCCTCAGCTTCGCCCTCTTCGCCCTCGGGCCCATCGTTCGCATCGTCGCCCTCGCCATCTTCCACGGTAAGTGCCGCAAAGCGGCTCTCAAGCAACTCGATGCCCGTCATCGGAGCTTGGTGAGCCTGTTGCTGCGCCGCCGCTGCATTTCGCCCAACACGAGGGGCGAGAATCGAGACCACCTTTTCCAGCACTTGGATGAAATGCTCGTGGGCACGGTTGCGCAAGTGCGTGACGGCATCCACCTTGGCAATTGGCGCCTTGACCTCGTCGTCGGCTGTGGGCGACGGCGACCCGTTGCGAAACCAATCGGCGCATGTGCGCCGAGCAGCAATCGCCCGACACGCCCAATCGATCACGCGGGGAGGCACGGTCACGGGCGGATTGTCGACCTTGACGATGAACGAAGCCATGTCGACGAGCTGGGTCGTGGTCATGAGTGCCGTGACCACAGGGACGGGCGCCGAATCCGAATCGGATGATTCGTCGGCCTCGCCGGAAGAGCCTGCATCCTTTTTTGTCATGGCTTTGCGGGCCTTGCCCTTGAGACGCCCGCCGCCGCCGGCGCTCGTGCGAACCACGGTTTTGGGCGAGTTGAGGACAAAGCCGAGCAACTGCGCCGTTGCGCCGAGCCAGGACGCGAGGCGGTCCGTGTCGCGCTTGTACCTCTGGTAGCTCGAGTAGAGGAACGAGGGCAGGCGCAGCGAGCCGGCGCCTTGGCTGTCGGGCAGCGTTGTGGATTGATGCACCGTCATGATGGGTCCGTCTCGAGTCTGTCTGAGTGTCTGAGTCGGACGCACTTTACGTTGCGTGTGTTGCGTTGACGTTGCCGTGATGCCGTGAGGGTCGAGCGGTCTCACATTAATCTGTTTCACCACGGCCTATGTAGCTTGCTCTTGTATTTCATGCGATGCTCGAAATTTATACATGTACGCAAACAATAGGAGAAGCGACACGGTCGGTTCCAAGCGTGCCGTGAGAGGTGAGACCCACTGGCAGGGTGAGACCTGTCGGAAACATATCGGTGGTTGGTGAGACGGTAGTCGTTGAGGGCGGTCGCAGTCACGCAGAGTCACACCACACAACACCTTTTGTACATGTGCGTACGACTCGTGGACGAAATACCTTCCCACCCACCCAACGTATGAATATACACAGTTAGCGCAATTGCATGCCAGTACAGTCCCAGGATCATTGCATGGAGCCATTCTTGCCGTTCGACATTATCGACCTCGTCATCGATCACCTCGCCAAAGAAGCCACTCGCCAGCGTCCGCTCCTCGACGACGATGAACTCGCCACCTACAAAATCTACCTGACGACCTTGCTACGACTCGGGGCATCCTGTCAGACACTCCAGCGGTCGAGCCGCCGAGCTCTCTGGCGCTCTGTTGACTTGGATGTCAGTCCTCGCCAACCATCAGCCTCGAACAACGCCGGCGGCACAGAGTGCGGACCTGCAGACTTGATTCACATTTCCGCCGTGTTTCCGTTCGACCTTTCTCTACCACTATGGTCAATATCCCCATCTTCAAATCCAGATGCACCAGAGCCGGTCATGGTCGCCACCTCGTCTGCATTCTCGCTTCCTGTCGACCACGTCCGCAAGCTCTCTGTTCTCGTCTACTCCTCGTCCCGCCGGGGCGTAAATTGGCAATTCAAAACACTCATGTCCCTCCTCCGCCTCTTTCCCGGCCCTCTTCGATCTGTCCACATTCATGGCGTCACTTTACCCAACTCTGCACTGGCTCTTATTCTGTCGCACCTCTCTGCACACCTTGTAACCTTCACCCTCTCGCAGCACGGCAAGGTCTTGTTTGATCAGTCCGATCCATCGGATCAATTCAACGACTGGGTGTACAATCTCAACCACATCACTCTGCCCATGCTCGAGCGCATGTACTTTGAAGCCTGGCTCTCGCTACCCGACGAGCACACAAGTTCCAACGTGCAAGTCAAGTCGCTTCCCATCATGCCAGCCGCAACCACCGTCAACGTCAAAGCACGCACCGTCTCTTGTGATCTTGCATGCTCTGCTGCTCACGCCAACATGTTCTTTTGGGTCAAGCGCTGGTCGCCGCACTCCAACCCTGCTCCGACACTTGACTCGTGCCGGTTGCGCCATCTCGGAGTGTTTGTCGAAAAGGACCCGTTTCCCTTTGCCTTGCTCCCGCCAGCTGCCCTCGCCGCCATCCAGCACCTGCACATCAAAGCCGTCGTGCTTTCGCTTGCCGCGCCCTTTGCACACTTCCCCGTGTCGTCAAGCATGCCTGGCTTGCGCACACTCACACTGACAAACTTTTACGCAACGTCGCTCGCACACGTCCCCTGGTCACGCTTGTCGAATCTCGAGGCACTGACGCTTGCAGCAGACGCGGAAAACTTGGACCCGGCCGCCCTCGATTGCAACGGGTATGCTTTCGGCACACTGCCACTCGGTGGTGGCGGACAGATCCAGGTGGATGTCGAGTTGCCATACCTACGCACTCTGAGCGTATCGCACGTTCAACTTGTGTATTCGCGGTCGACGAAATTGAAATTTCATTGCCCAAGGTTGACTCGATTGGTTGCGGGCGACAAACACTTGCCAGAGATTGTTCCCGAGTCTGTTTTGGCCCAGGTGAGTGTCGAAGAGGTTTATTCCTCATGAGTTCTTGTATCCATATTTACATTCCATGTTTCCTTGATGCTCTAGGCTTTTCATGGCTTTGCAAAGACGGAAATGAGGGAAAATGTTCCTTGATAAAGTATATACATAAGGGACTTGAATGCAAACGACAAGCTATTCACAACAAACAGATACCCAATGGTCCGTTTTTGTACAACTTGAATATGTATGTACATTGAACCAGCCAGAGACGCCTCTACACAAGAGCCGTCTCGGCCTCCTCGTCCTGGGCATCCACCTCCCCCACCTCCTCAACGGCCTGATACCCGCCAATCATTTGGCCTTTTGGTAACACCCGCTCCTTTGGCAACACGCGCCGCTTGACCAGCTTGTAAACTTCGGAAAAGACCATAAACACCACGGCGCTCGCAACCACATAACCCCACTCGTACGTAAACTCTGTGTGATGAAACACATGGTGGTTCACATACGGAATGTACGGCAAGGGCACAATCATGACCGCGCCAACCACAATGGCCCACAGCAGCAGCTTTGCCTCGGCCCACTTGTAATAAAACAGCGACCGGCGTGGGAACCGGCAGTTGATGGCGTGCACGAGCAACAGCATGCACAGCGTGACAAAAGCAACGCCTCGTGCACGGTATGCCACGTCGCATTCCACCGAGTACGCCTT
Organism: Catenaria anguillulae PL171; assembly: GCA_002102555.1. Classification (NCBI taxonomy): domain Eukaryota; kingdom Fungi; phylum Blastocladiomycota; class Blastocladiomycetes; order Blastocladiales; family Catenariaceae; genus Catenaria; species Catenaria anguillulae. The sequence continues at coordinate 484,859 of MCFL01000015.1, forward strand.
GTTGCAGTTGGTGCCGTTGAGCGGCATCACCTCGTTGAGTGGCACTTTGGCGTGCACAAAGGCCACCAGGCAAAATACGAGCAGGGTTAGGCCGCCCATGGCGGTGCCGAGAATGCCCGTATCGGCAATGAATTCGTTGGTAAACACGCCGCCCGCGCGCGGCTTTACGCGCATGAGCTTGTCGCTGGCAGGTTCCATGGCCAGGGCGAGCGCAATCGGGGATGACGTGACCAGGTTGAGCCACAGGATTTGAATGGCAGACATGGGAAAGATGGGCTGGCCGAGGCCGTCGTGGAACACAAGGCCAACGACCAAAGCAAACACTTCGGCCACGTTGCTCGACAACAAGTGTCCGCTGTACTTTGTGATGTTGGCAAAGATCCGGCGTCCCTGCGCGACAGCCGTCACAATGCTCGAAAAGTTGTCATCCGACAACGTGATACACGATGCCTCTTTGGTCACGTCCGCGCCACCCTGGCCCATGGCAATCCCAACGTCGGCAAACGCAATTGCCGGCGCGTCGTTGACGCCGTCGCCTGTCATGGCCACGTAGCATCCGCGGCGGTGCAGCGCCGAAACCATCTTGACCTTTGTTTCAGGCGAGCATCGGGCAATCACGAGTGGCAGGTTGGGCAGCGCGTCTAGCTCTTCATCCGAGAGGGAATCAAACTGCATGGAGGTCATGACGAGCGACTGTTCCTCGCGCGTGCCTGGAAGCGCCGTTGCTGGCAAGATGCCGATTTGGCGAGCAACTGTTGAATCCAAGTCCAGTTAGTGATGATCCAGACGGCAGAGAAATGGCGACATAACACAGAATAAAACGAACTCGAAGACGCAGAGATATGATGGTCACCCGTGATCATATGCACTTTAATTCCGGCTTGATGGCAACCCGCAATGGCACCGGGCGTCTCTTTGCGTGGCGGATCTTGAATACCGACCAACCCAATAAGGACCAAGTTGCGCTCGTTCTCGTCACGGTGGTCGGCGTCTTGCATCTGGATAAGCAAATCGGACGTGGCCTCACGGCCAGGAACGCGGCGCATGGCCACGCACAGCACGCGCAAGCCTTCGCTGGCCATGGCCACGGTTTTGGCTTGGACGACCTCGTTGGCGTACGCTTGCGTCATGGGAACCACCGTGATCCCGTCAGTGTCAAGATAGCCCGTGCAGCGTGGCAACACTGACTCAAGTGCACCCTTGGTGTACATGACGAGATCATGGCCCAGGCCATGAGCAAGGTCTCGATACACAACCGACATGCGCTTGATGGTTGAGTCGAAAGGGTACTCGGCAAAAAACTGGTGAGAATAGCCAAGGAGCTGACCTTTGGCGTATCCATGGCGGTCAGCAACGACAGCGAGCGCAATTTCGGTCGTGTCTCCGGCGCCCTCGTACATATTGGTTGCAGAGTTGAGCGTTACCGAGCATGTGTTGCAGAGCCCGCAGAGTTCTAGGAAAGGCTTGAGCTTGTCCATGACCACCCCAACAATGCCACCCTCCTTGCTGAACGAACCGCTGACCTGGACATCAGTACCAAACAGCCAGCCCGTCACCATGGACATGCGCCCCTCAGTGAGCGTGCCGGTCTTGTCGGAGCAAATGTTTGTGACCATGCCAAGCGCTTCGAGCGACACGAGCTTGCGCACAACGGCTTTTTCCTTCGCCATCTTGGAGACTCCCAATGCCATGGCAACGGTTGTCACGGCAGGCAAGCTTTCGGGCAAAATGGCAACCGCCGTGGCAATCGCGTAGAGGAGAACTTGAGTGTCGGAAAAGTTCCACTTGTTGACCCAAAAGACGATGATGCCCAAGACAATGGCCATGAGAAAGCACCCAATCATCAAATTGCGCATGGTACGCTCGAGCGGCGTGAGAGCATTCTTAGAGACACCCGCTTTGACCGCCTCTGCAATCTTGCCAATCTCGGTGTTGATTCCTGTTCCCACAACGATCCCCTTGCCGCGGCCGTACGCAATCATGGTCGACTTGAAGCACGTGTTGCGACGGTCACCGAGCGGGCACTCGTCCACGATGGTGTCGCTCATCTTTCGAATGGCCATGGGCTCGCCCGTGAGAATTGCTTCATTGGCTTGCAGATTCACGGTTTCAAACAAGCGCAAGTCGGCTGGAACATGGTCTCCCTCCTCGAGCTGCACAATGTCACCAGGAACGAGATCTGCCGCTTGAATTTCTACCAATTTTCCGTTGCGATGCACAGCGGCTGTCGCAGCTGTCAACTTGCGCAGCGAGTCCATTTGCCGTTCCGACTTGAATTCTTGATGGAACGACAGATATGAGTTGGTGAGGATGATGAACATGAGTACAACAGACTTAACAGCATCGCCGGCAAGGGCCGCAATCAAGAATGCGATGAACAAGACGGCATTCATGGAGTTGAAGACGGCGTTGGCGAGTACCCTGAGTGCGGACGCGCCAGCCGTTTCGCCAATTTGGTTTGGTCCGTACTCGGCCAAGCGGCGAGCAACTTCATCGGCATCGAGTCCGAGCGTCAAATCTAAGGGAATGCATCGCGTGTCGTCTTGGTTACTCATTGAATTGATACGTTGATTCCTCCACGACTTTGGTGTCCGATCCGTGTCCAGGTCCATGGTCACCTTGACGCGTTTCATGCATATAGTTGCCAAATCGCACCTGTGTTGAGCTCGCGAGCGACCATGTCCACATCAATCCGGTAGTATTCAATATCATTCTTGCAGTGGAGGGCGATTGACTTCTTGCGAGTTGAAAAGCGTGAAATCGTCGACGACCACGTCCGAGTCAATGGGAGTGGGTGGTGCATGTTGACGAGCAAGAGGTCGTTGGTGCAAGAAATGATAGGTTGATTGATGGTAACCTGACTTGGACGATGTCCTATGAATCACCTGAGTCTCTGTTGTGGGTGTTCGATGTTGAATCGTTGATGGAAGAGGATCTGGTTCGCCTTTATAATATGTTTCCAGACTCTTGCCAGGAAATCTGGAAGGCCGGCAGAAGGGGGCTAAGCTGCTTGGAAGCGTACTCGTGACCCTGATGGAACACGTTCCCTTCTGGAGCACGCCATCTAGAACATCGCAGAAAGCACACCCCCGAAGCACTCTAGGCATATTAATAAGTAAAGGATCGCATTGAGAATGATGATGCTGATATGTACATGACTTCCTGACAGCCTTGCCACAACTCCAGAGTTCGAACCATGGTGTCACTGCCTACCGACCGCTTGCCACCGAATCCCAATACGACGGTGGTGGATTATGCTCTACCTCGACTGCCCTTGTGCTGCCATTTGCGCGAGAACCTCCCGCCGGCCCTGACCCCCGCCGACCCTCTGTCGCGCCGCTCCTTGATCCCAGCCGTGCAAACGTCGGCGGCGGCGGTGATGGCAACAGCGGCGCCTGACTTGGATCGATCGACGTCGACTGGTGCATGAATGGCCCTCCTTGTCCCGCCGCCGGTACGTTACCAGGCGCCGCGCGTGGCGGAGTCGGCACAGTCGGTGACTGCAAAAGTGCACGCTGATACTCAACTTGGCGCTGACTCGCCCTTGCTTGCTCGGTCCAAGGCTGCTGACTGGCATTGGATCCTGCGTGCTGGTTGAAGGAAGCCCATGGCGCAGGTGGTGATGGGCTTGTCAATGGTCGAGGCGGAGCGACCGGGGTTCGATTGACGTTGGCGACTCTGATGCAGCAGCTGATGATGCCGACGAGGGCAAAACCAGTGAAGCCCAGGATCCAAAGGGTCATGAAGTTTTGCCGGCTCCGCTCAAAGTCCGATTCGAACGAAGTTGAGGGCCATGAGCTGCTTGAGGGCCAGGTCGAGAATGGGGCGGAAGCAGCGATGGTGGATTGCGGTAGGATGTACATTGTGTGTGTGCGTGTGTGTATTGTGTGTGAGTGTGTGAGTGTGTGAGTGTGTGAGTGTGTGTGTTTTGCGTCGTGTGTGTGCTGGTTGCTGAGGACTTGATCGATGCGTATATGTGGTTGGCATATGAGTGGACGTAAGGAATGAAAGGCGGGCCGCGCGGATTCTTATGGCATTTCTCTGGGCGTTGGAGGTGCAGTGTGAATGCATGCAACGTGTCCAGCTCTAGCATCATGCATGGGTACTGGTGCCAGGCACGCGCGCCAGGTAAGGTTCGCCCATGCTCCCAGTCCGAGTTACGTTGTTTCGTGACGCGAGACAAGGAACTGATCACGAGGGATGTTGACGCTCTGGGCAGCTGGGCGGTGTGCGTAGGTAAACGTTTTTGAGGTCAGTAGAAGGTAACGGACCCGTTCGCCACAGTGAGAGCCAGCCGACCAACCCTAGTTGAATTCATTCATGGCAACGTCGTTTGACCGTTTACGTGCACATATGCATGTGCGCTCACTGACCATGCTATCACGGTTCATCAGAGAACCCCTTGGTCACGGTGAAATAATGCAGCAGTGCGAAGCACTATGCCTTCCGTTCCACGATGGAAGCTGAACAGAGTCGAAGACGTTCCAGGCATGTAATGTGTACACAATAATCCGCATGATACAGTTCGCTTCTCCCGCCGGCGGCCAGCTGTCGACCTCGTGAGTCACAGGACTGCTTGAGAAACTCTGAAGCCAGACTGCTGTGAGCGAGTCGCGGGTTGGCTTGGCCGCGTCAGGTGACGAGACGCGTCGCAAAGGGGGGAAAATGAAGCGCGAAATTGGATTTCTCGCGGAATTGCCGATCGTTGAAGACTCGGCTTGACTTGCGGGCTGCTTGGCGGCCGGCGGCGGCAATGAAAATTGGGTCGGTCATGAAGAGATGGCCAGGTGATAGACCTGCTGACCTCATTCTTGTACGTCCAGTTCGTTGCTAACCGTAGGGAAACAGTAAACATGCAAAAGGCTGTGCGAGAAAGGCGGGAGCAAGCGTGCAATCGCGCAATCTGCAACGACAGAGAGGAAATCGAAATCGACGTGGAACCGGCCCGACGTGTCTCTCTGAAAAAGAAAGGTTCAAAACCCATCCGCTGCCCGCCCTACCTTCCTCCCTCTCACGGCTTGTTGCTGCAACCCTTGTGAACGCGCTCTGCTTCTTGCTTCTTGACACAACATCCGCTCTAAGCTCCGAGCTCCGCGCCTCCCCATTCCCTCAACGCTCCGTATCCCCATCTCCATCCGACCAACCATGCTCCGACCAACTCTCGGCGCGGCCCTGCTGGCCGTGCTTGCCTGCCTCTCGCACGCAGCCCCCTCACCCTCATCGGCGGCAGAGTCGCCGCTGCTGTCTGCCGAGAACGCGAAAAAGATCATTGAGGGCCACTACATGGTGGTGCTCAAGGACGACCTCGACGCCTCGCACATTGCCGATCACCACAACTGGCTTTCGTCGTTCCTGGCCTTCTCTGCCCAGTCGTCGGGCGACGTGTCTGCCAACCGCATCAAGCACATGTACGATGTGCCCGGCGGCGTCCGCGGATATGCCGGCCGCTTTGACGAGGAGGCGATTCGCGAGATTCGCCGGTCAAAGCATGTACGTAAACCTCGGCCTGCTGACTCATGATGTTGTCGTTGTTGTCGTGGTCATTGACTTGTGTTTTGTCATGCGCACAAATTTCAGGTTGCCTATGTCGAACAAGACCAAGTCGTCACGGTCCAAGACGAGGTCCCTCTGGACGAACACACCATCCTGCAAAAGGACGCCCCCTGGGGTCTTTCTCGTATCTCGCATCGCACAAAGCCCGTTGGTGCTGCCTACAAGGAGTACCCGTTCCCGGACAATGCCGGCGAGGGCGTCTCTGTGTACGTGATTGACACGGGCATCAACATCAAGCACGTTGATTTCGAGGGCCGGGCTCGGTGGGGTGCCACCATTCCCGAAAACGACGAGGATGTCGATGGCAACGGCCATGGTACACATTGCGCGGGTACCATTTCGGGTCGCAAGTACGGTGTGGCCAAGAAGGCCAATGCAGTTGCCGTCAAGGTGCTCAGCTCCAACGGGTCGGGCAGCATGTCGGATGTCGTCAAGGGTGTCGAGTGGGCCGTTGCCGACCACAAGCGTCGCAGGCAAAAGGACCCCAAGGCAAAGTCGGCCGCCAACATGTCGCTTGGCGGTGGGGCTTCCCGCACGCTTGACCGTGTTGTGAACGCCGCCGTCGATTCCGGGATCCACTTTGCTGTCGCCGCCGGCAACGACAACCGTAACGCGTGCAACTACTCTCCCGCCGCCGCTGAGAAGGCCATTACCGTCGGTGCTACTGCCGTCGATGACCGCATGGCCTGGTTCTCCAACGTTGGCAAGTGTGTTGACATTTTCGGCCCAGGTATGCTCTCACCCCATTCCCTCCAACCTTCAAAATGCATTTCCTGACGCGCAGTTGTACGTTATTCATTCACAGGCAAGGACATTCTCTCGACCTGGATCGGCAGCAACGTTGCCACCAACACCATTTCGGGAACCTCCATGGCCAGCCCTCACGTTGCCGGTGTCCTGGCCTACCTCATCTCGCAATCGGACGAGCCCATTGCCCCCAAGGACCTCAAGAAGCGCCTCATCAAGATGTCGACCAAGAACGTGATCAAGGGACTTCCTCAGCCCGGCGCGCCCGGCAAGCCCAAGCAGCCCAAGTGGCCGTTCCCGTGGCCTCCCGGCGGTGACGATGACGACGAGGACCAGGGCAAGACGCCCAACCGGTTGTTGTTCACTGGCTTCAAGCCCTCGTCCCCGCCCAAGCCTGTGCCCGAGCCCAAGCCCGAGCCGCCCAAGGACGGTGGTGACGAGAATGAGGAGACTCTCTTCCGCATCTTGCCCGTGCTGGCCGAGGAGGAGGATGAGCGTGAAAACGCTATTCCCATGGCTGTGATTGCTTGGATCCACAAGGCTGTCAAGCGCGTCCGTGTGCGTGTGTCGCGGGTCTTGTAAACGACGTTGGACGTTTTCCAGTTTCTTTTTTTCTCCCCCTGTGCATATTTACTCTCTCCTTTTCACTTTCCTCGGGCGTCGTTCGCGACGTGTCGAGCTGCTTGTATTTTCCTCCCATTACTTCATGCCTTGCGAATCGATCTCGAGTCTCTCGGGGTCCCATGCACATAATTCCCCTCTGAAATCCACTCTCTCCTCGCCCAAATCGCCCATGTCATGTTTTTTGGCCACTTGTTGTTGTTTCCCTTTGTCCTTGTGCAATGAAACATGTCCCGTTTGGAAGACAACTTTCTTCATGAACTGGACTGCCTCAGGCTAACCATGGTCAGGTATCGTTGCGTGCGAGATTGCTCGCATCATTGCATGTAGATAGGCAATAGCGATAGTGTGCGACCAAAACATAATACTTTTGGCGATATAGAAGCAATTATACGATACGATTGCTGCAAGCCTGAGGACAGCATCGGGTTGTAAGCGGTTCACCCGCTCAACGACTCACGTCAATTTCACTCCACCTTCATGTACTCTGCCTTGCCAAACACCTCCATTCCCTTCCGCCTGCCCTCCTCCTCCCACCTCACCACGGCCCTTGCAATCTCAGGCGTGATGGGCGTCTTGCGCTGCTTGCCATAATCAAACACCACCAGCGTGCACGTCCCATCGGCGACAAGCACACCTTGCCTGTGCGAAAAGGCAACATACTCAAGCACCACCCGATCCTTCGTGCTTCCGGCGCCGTCCGCCTCTTGTGAAATCAAGGCCTTCAACTCGTCCACATCCTTTTCACTCACGCGCAAAAAATAGGTCAACGTGTCAGGATAATGCACCTGTGCGCGGTACCGCGTCGTGACATTGGCCACGATCGGGCCCGGAAATCCCGGCGTCGGGTGCGCAAACGAGTGCCGCTGGCCCTCGGGCAAGTGGCGTGAAAAGTCGATCAAGTATTGCATGCGGACAGACTCAAAGTAGCGCATGAGACTGACGTTGTTGAGGTGGCCAAATGCGTCTTGGTCGCCCCATTGCACTTGAATGTGCAAGTGTGACGGGTAGGCTTGTGCGAGCGGGCGGACAGATGGGTGGAATTGTGCAGGGGCTGAGGCAAAGGGCCAAGGACCGTGTCCCGCGGCGATGGCGGGGTACCGAGAGTCGCTGCTGGAGAGATACGGCGAGGACGAGATGGAGCGGCCGTGGGTGCCTGTGCCGTCATGGTATTCCTTGCCGAAGGGGCCAACGATGGCGATTCTGGCGGCGGCAGCCCGAGTTGAAGCCCATCGGAGAAGGCCTGCAGGTTGAACGAGTCGAGCGAGGGCGGAAGACATGGTCATTGAACTGTGTACTGTGTATCATAGGCAGGACTCGAAAGCATTTGCTGTACATACATATGTGACGACGCTGCCGTTGCCATGATGCAGTCTGACCGGATCGGCGGCCCATGATCGAAGAGGACGATCACGGCCCAAGAACGACCGCAAGATGACCTGGGCAATATGACCCCCAAGCTCTCCGTCTTGATACCCCATAGGAGTTTCGGGCTTGTTGTTGCGAGTCAGTCAGGGCAGGTACTTGCGCCGCCAATGACTCGAAAGAAATGGCAGAGCATACGTGCGAAGACAGCAGAGACGAATAGCTCGGACGCCAAGGATGACAGAAGAACTGACAAAGTACACTCAAGTGCGCGTGAAGGCCTCAAAACTTGGAGATGAGTGGTGGAACGGCAAAGAGTAGGCAGTGTGTGTCGGCATGGTGGTGCTTGATTGCGAGGACTTTGCGGTATTCGAGCTCGACGACGTCGGAAACGGACGCAAAGTCCGGGCACTCGCGATCGAATCGGGTACGAATGTCGGAGAGGTCCATGTTGGCCAGGGATGCTTGGATGGCAGCCTGAGGGTCGATGGCGAGGGAGCCGAGTCGAGGGTGGTCAACGTGCTCGACGTGGGCGAGGGAGTTACGCGACATGGTGACGAAGGGTGGGTTCCAAGTAGGCAAGAATATAGGTTGTGTGAGGCTACGAGTATGTGCACTGGAAATGAGGCACATCCAATACACCACTCAACAAGGACCTAACAAGACAGCGACACACAACTGGATCAAAACTCTGAGCCAACCGAAGCACCAGGTGAGAGAGGTGAGCTGTGCACTCCTTGCCAAAACTGTACATACTTCATTTCCAAAAACTCGAAATCCTCCGTTTGCTGACCGGCAAAGATCAAACGCTGGCGGGACGGCTGAATGTCTTCCTCATCGCAAATCAACTGCTTGAACTGGACCACTCGAATATCACGTTCCAAGTTGATAACATTGCCAAACTTACCCGTGGTCTTGACAAACACCTGCCTCCCGTGCTGGCTCGCCTCCGAGACCTGGGAATCGACGGAATCGGCCATTTCGTACAAGGGGAGAAAGCTCACACGCTGACTCCGCTCGCACTGATACTTTTCCGGCCGTCCGACGAACCAGATGAGCTTGTTTGTCAAAGGCATGGAATCTGGCTTCATACTCACCTTTACAGACTCAGTCGAACATGTATGAGCAGTGAGTCAGCCTTCGCCATGAGCCCAATGGCCATGCCACCCCATACATTGTTACACACACAATGCAATTTGCTCCGTACTTGTCCTCGATCTTGTCTCGCCGGCCAGCCCGTTGTGCCACCAAAGCTGCCCTCGGTCGCCGCCTGCCGCAACCATCATCTTTGCATCATCCCTTACCCGTGATCGGCCAAGAACAGCGACGACTTCTGTCAATGTCAACCAATTCTGAGGCTCAATCACTGCTCCCTCTCGGCGTCTACATCCACTACCCGTACTGCCGCCACCGGTGCTCATACTGCGCCTTCAATGTCTACAAACTGCCAGCGGAACCCAAGGCGCTTGTGTCGACCGAGCCTTACGCAGCCGAGATCAAGCATGCCTTCACGGGTCCGCCGCTCATGTCACAAGACGAGCGTGGGTTGGTGGTGCCAAAGTACAAGGTCAAGTCTGTGTACTTCGGCGGGGGAACGCCGTCGCTTGCTCCTTTATGTATGTGTGCCGGTGTTGTCACCATTATGGTTTCGAGAGATGAAGCTGATTGTCTCACAATGAAGCTTGGTTCAAGGATTGCCTGGCGGCCATTCGTTCGCATGCGGCGCAAGTGGACGAGGATGTAGAGGTTACTGTTGAAGCCAATCCCTCGGTACGCTGGCGACGGTCGTCTTATATGTTTCGCACTTTTGCTCAGGCTGAGGTCATCATGTCTATGTAGGACGTTTCCAAAGAGTTTCTCCACCAGCTCCGCGACCTTGGCGTCAACCGTCTTTCTCTCGGAGCCCAATCGCTCGATCCTGCGACGCTTCGCCTGTTTGAGCGAGACCATTCCGTGGAAACTGCGACGAGGGCCGCTGAGTGGGCAAAGGAGGTGTTTCCTGGCCGAGTGTCATTGGATTTCATTTGGGTAGGAATGCTTTTTTCCTGTATGTCTCTGCCTCAAACTGATTCGTTTCTTATGTGCGCATTCAGGGAAGACCACAGCAATCGGTGAACCAGTGGCGGCAAGAGCTGACGCAAGTCCTCGATATCGCCGACGACCATTTGTCCCTTTACCAGCTGACGTTTGAGCGAGGAACAAGGTTCGGCCTCCCTAAATTCATATCTGCGCATGTCATTCGGGATTTGACATACTTTCCACGGGCCATTTTCGCCGCAGACTGTTTCGCAACTATGCCTCGAAACCCGCCGACATGCCCACAGAAGATACGCTTGCCGAAATGTACCACTTGACCATCGACGTATGTGCATCCTTTCCTAACCCCTCATCGTGGCAAAGTGCTGTCTTTTCCGACTCACCAAATCAGCGCGTGTCACACTTTTAACAGCTGGCTCGATCCCGCGGTTTCAATCAATATGAAGTCAGCTCCTTTTCGAGGAATGGCGCCGTTGGCAAACACAACTTGGCCTACTGGCAAGGCTATGATTACCTGGGCATTGGCCCTGGCGCGCATGGCCGCGTGTCGTACTTGAACCCGACTGATTTGCGGGTGCGACGACGAGTCAAGACGGTCTGTATTCCGTCGCCGCCCACGTGGCAGGCCGCTTGTTTGCGGGATGGGCACGGGGTGGCCAAGCATACGGTCATGACTGAGGCGGAAAGTGTGCACGAGGCAATTGTGTTTGGTTTGCGGATGAGGGAGATGGGTGTAGAGTGGGAGAGGGTACAGGAGGTGACTGGATGCGAAAGAGACGTGCGCGAGGTATGTTCGTTGTTCTGTTTGAGATTCGGTGCCGACACTATCCGCGCTCACTCTCCTCTGTACGCTGGACAGCATTTGGACATGGATCAAGTTGACAAGTTGGTTGCAGGTGGCTTGTTGGAGGTGAGTGACGAGCGGTTGAGATGCACAGACAAGGGATTGGCTGTGGTCGACGCGATCCTGGTGAGAATATTGTAGGATCTCGACATGCAACGTTGTCGGTGTGACGTCCACGCTATCGTTAAGCAACGGATTTGGTGGGAGAATGGAACCTGCAGACTCACGAGGCTGTGGTCACGGGAAGAGTGAATCATGATCTTTTTTTTTTTTTTCGAGAGAGACACTGATGAACAGAGTTCTCTGCTTCAAATTCTGCCTTGTGACCCCTCACAAATCATTTTGTCTCTCAAGTGCGGCAGCGCATGCCAATGAAGTATTAATACATCTACTGCACTCCATACTCGAGCGTTTTATCAACTGTAAGCCATGACCAGATCCATCCAGCTCCGTGTGCCCGCCTCGACCGCCAACCTTGGCCCCGGCTACGACTCGCTCGGCATGGCCCTGTCTCTCTACCTGACTGTGTCGGCCACACTCTCGCACGCCTCCGCCAATGACTCGCCCACCACGCCAAGCATTTCGCTCACCTACACTGGCGCCGAGCCGGGCGCCATCTCGCTCGACCCGTCGAAAAACCTCATCTCGCGCACATTGCTCGACACGCTACGTGCCGCACACACGTCGCTGCCCGCCAACTCGGTTCTATCAATTCACATTGACAACCCAATCCCACTGGGCCGTGGCCTCGGGTCGTCTGGATCGGCCGTTGTTGCGGGCGTCGTGCTGGCCAACTGGGCCGCACAGCTCGGATGGTCCAGGGACAAGTTGCTCCAGCACTGTGTGGCAATCGAAGGACATCCAGATAACGTTGCGCCCTCGCTCCTTGGCGGGTTTGTTGCATCCGTCATGTCGGGTTCTGGTCCCACGGCAGCACAGGACGCGGACCACGAGCCGCCAGTATACACGTTGCAATTGCCGTTTGCAAAGGACAAGATCAAGCTGGTCGCCGTTGTTCCTGCATATCACACGCCCACCGACCTGGCAAGGGCCGCGCTGCCCAAGGCATATGCCGTGGGCCAAGTCGTGCACACGGTGCAACGAGCTGTCATGTTGACACATGTGCTGGGCAACCCAAATGTCCATGGCAAGGGCACACATTTGACCAAACAGGCGCTTGGGTGTTTGTTGGACGATGTCCTTCACCAGCCGTATCGGATGCATTTGGTTCGTTGTTTACCCACGGCTCGTCTTGGCCGCATGAATCGAAAGAGTTGTTTATCTGACTGTTGGTTGCTTGCAGATTCCCGGATTTCAACAACTCAAGTCTGCGCTCAACACAAACCCAGACGTGCTCGGCCTTTGCGTGTCCGGCGCGGGCCCAACCGTGCTCATCTTTTGCACACTTGATGTTGATGTTCCGCAGTTGACGAGTTCCATTGAGGTCGAGTACGCAAAGCTGCCACACCCTGAGCATCCAGGCAAGGTTGGCATCGATGTGCTGGTGCTGCCCATTGAGTGTGCCGAGGAAGGTTCTCAGTGGACAGAATCTTGACTTGCATAGGCCTGTCCGTCCACTTGGCTATTTATTGGTATGGGTAGCAAAGTGTCGTGTGCAGAGTGTATTTGTATGTCGAATGGAGCTAGCTTGAAGGCAATGGTGCGGTACTGAAATGGAGAATCAATGGAAACACAAAAAGCAGAGGGAAATATGGAAATCAATCAAGAGCTCGAGTCGGAACAACAACGTCGGGCAAGAGAGGGCGGAACCGCGATGGCAAAAACACAAGGAACACGAACGAACTAACAATCAAGAACCAAGTGCAAGCACCAAATGTGAAAGAGGAATAGGGAAAGGGTATGAAGAAAAGGGGAGTAGAGACCCCACACACACACACAACAAGCAGCCAGGACAACTAACAGCAACAAGGGCAACCAGGGAGGGAATCCACAGCAATTGAGAAAACAGGTTCATCGGCACACACCCATCCACATGGGCCGCGGTCAATACCCACGTGCACTCACCACGCCAATGGCAACTCTAGGATCAGCCCCATGACCTCCACCACCCGCGTGGCGGTATTTGCCACTCGACCCGGTCGACGACTGGTCCGATGACGCCGACGTGCTTGCCGGGCTCGGGAACGGCACAAACGTGCCAGGACCAAAGGCAGACATGGTGCCCTGCGGCAAGTGTGGCGACGCTCCGTAGAATGTGTCTTTGCCTGGAGCAGCTGGCGCGGCGGCAGGTTTTGTCTTTGTCCCGGATTTGACGCTGCCCGCCTTCTCAACACCTGCCACTGCCTTCTTTTTCTTTGCCTCCTTGTCTCGCTTCTCCTTCTTTGCTTTTCCGGCCCCCTTCTTGTCCTTTTTGTCCCGCTTGGTTTCGCCACCGTCATCGGCCGCGACCGCCACCGGCATCCCCGGCTGCGCCAGCGACATGTTGGCCATACCCGCCGTCAGCACACTGGACGCATTGCTTCCCGCCCTGGAACGTGCGGGCGACCCAGGCAGGCTGCCGGGAGCCCCATTGAGAAAGTATCCGCCGCGGCCCGCGCGCATGGCCCGCAACCCAATGATCTCGTCCTCGTCGGAATCCGAGTGGCCACGGAACGTCAGGTCGCTTGTCGCCATGCTTGGCGTGTTTCCAGCGGACGCCGACGGCGGAAACGCGAACCGCGAGTTGGGCCCCAATTGCGCGGCCGCGGGCGTCGGGCGCGCTCCCGCCAATGCCGAGCTGCCGCCCGCCGTGTAAGCCGAATGCAACGACGTCATGGATGGGCTGGCGCGCAGCATTGGGTGGTGGCCCGTGCCAGGGTGGTAGGGTGATGAAGAGACCATGGGCGACCCGGACCTGGATGGAAAGCCTGTGCCGGATGTGTACGCGGAATGCAGCGAGGTCATGGACGGGCTCGTGCGCAAGCCGCCGAGCGACGCATACGCCAGGTTTGCGCCTCCAGCCGTCGGCCGCATCATTCCAGGCGCCAGCGGCGATGACAAGCTACCGGATGCACTGCTCATGCCCAGGTGCTGCTGCTGAGCGGCCACGGTCGCATGGTGCGCGTGAAAGTTTGGGTGCATGGGGCTCAGCGGCGTTGGCGCAATGCCAATGAGCCCTGCGGGCGACCCACGGCGCGAACCGGCCGCACTCGAGTTTGTCAGTCCCGGCGATGGGTACCCTTGGTAGCCATGTGCACCGCCGGCGGAAACAAAACCCGGGGCGGGGGATGCGGATCGCGAGGGCGGGATGTGGTGCGCAAACGGGAGGTGCGTGGACGAGACGGATCCGAGGCGCGCGCGTGCAAGAAGAACCGGATCGAGTGCCACGGGTGCGCCGTTGTCGTCATCGTCCGAGCTCGATGACGGGCCGTCGTATGCAGACCCAAGCGGCGGAGTCGGCGGTCGATGCGGATGCGTGTGCGTGTGCCCAAGCGCGTGTGGATGTGTACTACTCGCAACGCTTCCTTGGCGCGACCGTTGAGGGTGATGGTGGTGCGTCGAGGAGCCGCGAGTGCTACCCGATCCTGCTACCGACACGGACGCCGTACTTCCGCTTGCCGAACTGCCTGCCTTTTTCACTTTTGCGGGATGGTCGGCATCCTTCGTGCTGGTGTCGGAGCCCTTCTTTGACTTTGATTTTTTCCCGCTCGCCTTCTTTTCCTTTTTGCGCTTGCGCTTTTCGCGGTGCCTCCGTGCGTGCTCGTTATCGGAATCCGAGTCCGAGTCGCTCGACATGAACTCGTCGTCGGACGAAAGCTGCGCGCGCGGGTCCGGGCGCAAGGTTGCAACGGATGCAATGGACCGAAGTGAAGCGGCAGCCGACGCCATGGTGTAGGGCGAGGTGGACAGATTGGACGCTTTTGCGCTGTCGACGGTGTCGTCGTCGTGACTCGGATCAGGAATCGGTTCGGCGGCGATCGGGATGGTGCCGTCTTCGGGGACGGGCGCGAGTGGTGCGTGGGGCTTTTTCAGGGCAGATGGTGGCGGGGCGGTCGATGAGGACGCGGATGATGATGGTGGTGGGCGAGGGTGATTGGGCTTTGGGATGGGCGGCGTGTGTGGCCCAGGCGTGTTGGATTTGCCCGACTTGGACTTTTTGCGAAAGAGGTTGCGAAAGATGGAACCCATGGTGAACGGTTAACGCAAGCTGCGATTCTGTTGGCAGTGACATCAACGGTGGACAATGTGTGAGAAACATTCTCGCTTCCGGCTATCTTGTTCTTGTTCGCGGCGATGAGAGCGGACAGGACAGCCGGCGGCGCCAAGTTGCCTTTGACGCGACACATCATGCCAGAATGAAGAAGCGCGCATGATTGAAACAATGAATGGAAGAATGGGCGTGACAAGGACAGACATACCTACTGTGTTGACCGGAAAGGAATCCAAATGGCACCTTACTGAGCAAACCACCTTGGTAAGTCCCGGCTCGGGGATTAGTTGCGACTCGCTCTCCGGCTCGTGGCACTGGGCAGAGTCGCGAACGGATGGCGTTGCACGCACGTGGGCAATTGCAACGGGAGACACCACACAGCAAGTCGGCTGCTTTACATGCACGATTCTGGCAAGTGTCTGACCCAAAACGTATGTCCGCCCGTGGCAGATCTCGCCTTGACACAACTGCTTGCTTCGTCTGGTCGGACGGAATTCGAAAGGTGGGCAACAGCGAGAATGACGCGCCCGAATCGAAGAAATCGGATGCGAAGACAGCAAAAGGCTTGACGTAGATGGATGTGTTGGTACAGGTCCAGACAGCGGATCAACTGCGCTCGAGGTTAATGGATCACGGCAAGTGCGCGCCTTGAAGGTCTGAGCCCAGCGGACGAACTGGATCCGGTGGTGAGGAGATTGAAGTGCCTGAAAACGAGAATCGGAGAGAGTTGTGGGCTGCAGTTAACTTGTAAGCAAGGAGAGTCTTGGACATCGGGTGGGGCCGTGCGGGCTGTGAGCGACGATGTCGATGCGATGGTGTTTCGGGAGGCGGTGCTGAGATCAGCCAGAATGGGGGTTCATGCACACGACGGCGAAAGGAAATAGAGGCAGTGTTGACCACAGCGAACAGAACAGAGAGGTATGTATAGAAAAGAGTGACAGAAGGCAATTGCACGAGGTGCAGAGCTGGGAGAGGGGTATCCCTGGTAAGTTTGAAGCGCAGTTTCTCTGCCAACATTCGAATTGTCTGTCCGTTTCGCTCCATGTCTGCTTGCAGATCGACAGCGCCTACATAACCTCTTGCTTGCCTTTCAGCTGTGTTTCGCAATGAAGAGGCTGGCTGCGGGACTGCGGGGCGTTACAGTTACAGTACGCCCAACACACAAGTTCGAGGCATTTCGGACCCATGGTCACTTGCCTGTTGTTCCTGGCCCGGTTGACCCCGATGCCCACCACGATTGTGGAGCGCAGTACCCTGGAGAACAAGGTCCAACTTGATCACGCAACGGAGAGCGGGAAATGGAAACGCGATCAACACCCCACTGTCCAAACACCTGCCGTCTCCGTCACTTGTTCGATACGGAGACAATACGGACGCATTCGCCGGCAAGCTGGGGAGCTTGAACTGTCTGGACTTCCTCTATCGCTATCGCTCCTCAAGAAGGAAACTAAGATCGACTTCCTAGGGTGGAAATTTTCCATAACTTTCTTGGTTGGTTGAGCATACGCTCACGCCCAAATTGCCTTTGTGAGACAAGGAGGAGCTTGCAGCGATCAGTATCGGAGATTCGAGGTAAGGTTTTGCCGACCAATGTGTTTCGGATCACAATGCTTGAAGAAAAAAAAAAATTCTTGACAGACATGAATGAGCCCTTGCACAACGCACGATCCATTTGCGACCGAGGGCACTCTGTCTTCCAGCATCCATTGCATTCGCTAGCCGGGATTCCGTAATCCGCGGCCGCCGCCGACCGCCCCGCTGCGCCGCCGACCTGACCGCCACAAGTTGCGCCGATCTGCCGGCACGGGCTGTGTGTTGTTGCACACGCCCACCCACCCATCCAAGTTCTTGTTCTTGACAGCGCTGATTCCAACTCATACCATCGTACTCCTCGATCGATATACCACTCCGCCATGATATCCAACAGTACCTACAGCAGCAGCAGCAACAGCACTGCTTCTCACGGACACGACGACGGCCATGACGCTTCTGCCTGCACCAATTGCGCACAGCATGCCGCCGAGGCTCAGCAATGGCAGTCTGCCTACCTGCAGCTCGAGCGCCAATTCGTCAAGCTGCAACTGCGCATTGACGAGGTCGACACCATGTCCAGCCTGTCCCGTCACGGGTCCATGGCCAGGTCACGTCCGGCCACGACATCGAGCGCTTCAGCCAAACCAGCGTTATGCCAGGACCAGGGCGTCGGCCAAGGATCCGTGTGCGACCGAGTCAACCGGATCATCCAAACATCGCCTGATAAAGCAACGCTTCCAACAACGGATGCGTGTGTCGCAACAAATCCCGCGCCATCAGTCACCGACGACGGCGTGCAAACGGACACCAATCTGAGCCTCTTTGCTCCGTTAGATGTTGACGACCAGCTTGATGAAGAGTCGCCCCAGTCCTCGGAACTCTTGACTGTGATTCCGCCCGCCATCCCATCCACCCTCCAGTCCTTGTCGTCGTCCAGCTCCTCGTCTTGGGTGTCAACAGCCCAGTCAATGGTCCTGACCGAAGATCACGCTTCGCAAACCTCATGCTCGTTTCTCGCCACCTGCGCATCTACTGCTGCCGCCACCGACCATGCCGATTCAACGGCAAACCAGCATGTTGCTCGTCGCAAGTACCGCCGCCACTCGTCTCTGGCACGCACTGGTGACGGGTCGGGTTCGCGCCCGCGGCCCGTCTCGCGGCGCATCCGTGGCTTGGCCAAACGCCCCATCAAGCAACGGCCGCTGGCGGTGGCGCAAAGCGATACCGACTTGGCGGATTACAGTGATGTGTCTGAGCACGAAACGAGTGGCGATGCAGATGTAGAACCGTCTGGCACACTGACATCGGGATCCGACACAGAGGGTTCAAGAACGGGCGGACGGTCAGTCACACCAACGCAGAAACTGATTGGACGTGACCTTGAAGAGGAGCAGGATGACGACGACGACGACGACGACGAATCGTCGAGCCGCGTATGTTGAGCTGCTTGTGTGACCGTTCTGGCGTCCGATTATACCTTGACTGACTCGAGCACATCAGGGTGAGCCGCTTGAGTTCGCCTCTGATTCCAGCATGTCGCAACCCCGGCCCCCAACCCCACCACTCGCTTCCAGACGGACTCGCTACGTGCAGCAGCAGCATATCCAAGCCTCAGCTCTCGCCACCCCGCCCATCTCCCCCAGCGACGGCAGCATCGCACATTCATCCACACTCGCACCGGCCTGTACCGCCAACCCGAGCTCATTGGCCCCAGTAGGTGCCGCCACGTCGTCGGACGCATCCACGCGCTCCATTGCACCCTCATCGGCCAATCGCAACAATGCAAGCATCTGCCACTCATCAAGCTCAATGTCCATTTCCATCTCGGACTCGATGCTGTCCATGTCGGATCCACCACTGGTTGCAGTTCTTGGGCCCGTTCCCGAGTCCGGGTCACCGCTTGGCATGGCTGCGCCGCGGCGAGGTGGGGTCACGACCGATGATGACGAAGACGACAAGGACCACGAGGAAAATCGAGAAAAGATGTTACCGGATACGGCGCCGACGCTGTTGAGCTTGCTCGAGTCGCCGGCGCATTCGTTTAATGTGCTGACCGTGTCGCGGATCGGAGGTGGCGTCGGAGGAGTGGAAAGTGTGCCAGAGACGTTGGAGCGTAACAGCAACAGAGACGAGGTGCCCACGCTGAGTCGTGGAACCCGGCTCGACATTGATTTGTCGCGATTGAGTACCATTACTGAAATGAGCAGTGCTTCCGTGGCGACGGATCCGCCGCCCGGCGTGGCAGCGTCTGCGGAGGCGAGTAGTGGAGCAGACCAACCCCGACATGCGCAACCACCTCTGCCACCCATGGCGTGGCCAAGGCCGCCAAGCACCACGCCGCCCCCACCGTCACCTCGGGCAATCCGCGATGACCACGGAGCCCCGACATCCCACGTGCCAACGAACACGAACACAGCCCCAATGTCTTCCACGTCGGCCGTATCGCGTTCTCCGCTCGTGCAAGTGTCTCCGCCTTTGTTCGCCGAATCCTCGCCCGTGTCTCGGAAAAAATCCAAATCCAAGAAACGGTCCAACGCAAGCAGCAAGCTTGGATCGCTCATGCCTCGGCGCCAACCGACAAACACGTCCACATCGTCGTCTGCAGCGACCGTCTCCGACTCTGGCGTCGGCATTGCACATACCGTCACTTCAAGCCAAGTGTCGCTCTCGTCTACGTCGGGTGCGGCCGGTTCCGACGAGCACCATCCAAAGGAAAAGGTCAAAGGGTGGAAAGCCGTCACATCGTTTGTCACCAAAGTCAAGGACAAGGTTCGCGACAAGGTACAGCACAAGTCGCATTCGTCATCCACGGGGAAAAACACCGTGTTTGCCGCGCCCGATGGCCACACGTACCAGTCGCCGCCGACGTCGCGCCGGTCGTCGCTGGCGCAGCTCGTTGGGCTCGGCAGCCACCACCATGCCAGTAGCAGCTCGATTGCGGGCAATGCCCCGTTGAGTCCGACATCCGGCTCGATTCGCGCCGTGTACGGGCCCTTCCACCACGGGTCGCCCGCAACGTCCAACGCGACCATTGTATCGACCGTGTTGACGAGCGATTCGGAATCGTCGGGCGTACCGCTCAGTCCGAGAAGTGTTGGATCAATGTTAGTTGCCGGGGGATCGAGTCGTGGCACGCCGCGGCCCACGGGACATGCGACCGTCGGTGCGGCGGCGGGCGGCACAAAGATGTATCAGTCTCAGCAGCAAGTTGTTGCGGCGGCAGCCTATGGGTCGGCGGCTGGAGGGGGAGGCGCAAGTGGTGCAGTCGTGGGCCGCGCACCTCCCCACGCAGGCGCAGGCGGGTCCGTGTCCATGTCTGCGGCGACGGGCGGAATGGTTGCCGCTGCAGCGTATGCGAGTCACCTGCACCAGTACCAACAACAAAAACAGGCGCAGCAACAGGTTGGATCCACGACCACAACCAACAATCTGCGTCCTTGGCTCGGCCCACCACCCCTCACAAAGTCCAACTCTGCCCCGGGTTCCCCGCACACGGCCCATGGGACACTTGCCACCACGGGTGCTGCTTCGAATTCTAGACACATGCCCCAATCCATGTCGGTACCCGAACTCTACTCCCTCGCGCACGCACCCACCCCGCGGCACACGGCCACTGCATCAGTGCCCATCATGTTTCCAAAACCCGTCAAGGCCCTCGGCACGCCCAAAGTGCTTCTGGCCGATCCGCTCGAGCCGTCGCCAAACATGCGCATCTCCATGGTGACGCTCGAGTCGCAGCCCGATTCCACCTCGTCGCGTACGCCCAGCCCAAGCCTCATGTCACTGAAATCGGACGTGCCGCTCATCACCCCGGAAAACGCGCCGCCTGTGCCGCCGCTCGTCGTGGACCCCGGCATGTCGTTGCCGCGGTCGCTGCATTTGACCGACGTGGATGCCGACGAGGACCAAAGCGAGACCACAAGCGTAAACGACCGGCCGTTGCAAAGAACACATCGGCCGGGGCCGGGGCCGAACAAGGTAGGCCCGGTCGACATGGCGCCGCCCGAGGTGTTGACGCTGGATGACGTTGCGGATCAGATTCCAGTGGATGTTCGGTCCATTGCGTCGTCGCGCATTTCGCTCGTGTTGCCTGCAACGAGTGCGGGGGCGGGAGTCACAGGTGGCGCAACGAATCAGTATGTGCATCCGGCGGCGGCCGCAGCGGGGTCGGCGTAGGCCCTTTCGTTCTTTCTTTGGTTGATTTCTCATCATGTACCCAACCCTTCACGCGATTTTGTTCCGTCCGTCCATTTTTTTTCTCTCCGATCCCGCTGCTATTACTCCTTTTCTTTGTCGTTCTTTTTTTCCACTCGCTTTGTGTTTCCGTATCTTCTTTCTTTACTGGCTCGATGATGCCTCATCGTTTTCGATTGCGCATTCGCTTCCTTGTGTTCGCATTGACATCCTTGCTTCCTCCTTGACTGCAAGTCCCCTGGCTGGCGGAACGGCGGGGCAGTGTATTCTTTACATTTCGTTGTTGCAATGTTACCATATATTCCCTCCTTCTTGTGCTCACACTCTTGCAGCACCCGCGAACTCCGGACGCCGTAGGCACCCACGAATGAAGACACACAAATTGAAGAAGGGGTGCAATCCGGGGCGCTCTCAAACACATCACACATATCGTTACTCGTCCACTGACATGGCGCCAGTCGAAACCGCATTATCCATGGACCGACCACACTCCACCTTTTGGAATGGCGACAAATTGCATGAACTCGGGCAACTCGCGCGGCGCAACGTGCATATGCTTCAACTTGTGCGCGACCACGGGCTCGTCGGCGGCCAGCGGCGCCGGCGCGTCTGCATCGTTCACGTCTGGCGAAATGCTGACCAAGCCTGGGGCAATGAAATGCTCGATTTGCGTGTACACTATGAGCGCTTGGACGGCAGAAAGAGCCATCGACTGGTAGTTGTTTTCGCCGCGCGGGCTCTTGGGAATGTGAAAGTGGCTAAGGTTGGGCATGTGGTGGTATGGGATCCAAGGAAGCAGGCGCGAAATGTCGGGGCAGTCGAAGGCGATACAACCACGGTGCTCAACGTCGAGCAAGGTGAGGTGGGTCGGGGATGGGAAACAGACGGCTTCGGGGAGGAGCGCAGGCGTTGGGAGGTTAATGCCAGCAAAGAGGATTTCAGCAGCTTCAAAAGTAATCGTCAACTCCTTGAGGCTGGACATGTGGACTTTGAAATTGGGACGGTCCCGATAGGTCCACGAAAGCTGGCAAGGTCGTGGAAGCAGCCAGCATGGGTGTCGTTGGCAGCGACGCGATCGACGACGGTCAGCCAGACGAGGACAGTGGCGGGCTTCTCAGTGGCGGTCAACATGGTTGCATGGATTGCATCGAGTCAGTCTGGCTGATTTCGTCCACCTATTCGGGAGGGACTGAGCCGTCCATCGGCCCAACGCAGCTGGCTGCAACAAAAACTGTGATCCTCTTCCGAAAGAAGAAACGAAGGATGTATGTATACACTACATCCCTTGCAGGTCCAACAACTTCCCTGATCCATTCACGTTGACAGCAAGTCGGCATCAGGCAAGGCAATCCAACGCGCCAACTCGTCCACAACGCTGTGGGAAACCAGGACCCGAGTCAAATGCTTGGCAAACACAGGCATCTGCGCAACTTGATCCTCGCTTGAAACAATCTCGACCAGCCCCGGTGCGATAAACGATTGCACGCGCGTGTGCGTTGCAAGCGACACCAGCGTCACGCCGTCAATCGAATGCGTGTTGCGGATTCCGCGATGTCCAAACGGGATGTGGACATTTTGCAGGTTCGGCATGTGATGGAACGGAACTCTGGGCACCTTGTCGAACTCGCCAACTTGCCTGGCAACCGTGCGATCCTCAATGTCGACCAGCGTGAGACGGGTGAGCGCTGGGAACGCGAAGGTTGTGGGGTCGGCAGGGAACATGGAGTTAGGACCGCCTTCAAGCAAGGGCGCGGCCAGCTCAAAGGAAATCGTGAGCTCTTGAAGCTTGGGCAAGTGCACTTGGAATGGAGTAAAGCCGGTCCCCTCGCCACATTCGAAATCGAGAACAAGCCGCTCGAGCGCCGTCAACGAAAACAATCGTCTACACTCACACGGGACGTCCGCGACGCCAAGCACCTCGAGAGAGGCAAGGTGGGGTAAATCGGCAAGGTTGGCGAAAAACTTGTCGTCATCAAAGTAAAAGCCGTGCAGCATGCGCACGTGTCGAGTCGCGGGCCCGAACGCTGGACAAGAGCGTGAATCGGCGGGAATAAAGTAGTCGTGGCGTGTCAGCTCCTTGTACCGGTCTGTGATGGGATGGTAGGCATCCCACTCGTACTGGTCAATTCGGGAATAGAATCGGAACGTGCGGAGGCGCTTGGGATCCATGGACAAGATGAAGGGGAGTCTGTCAAAGAATTTGGGGTCCCCTCTCCGACCGTCATAGGGGCCCTCCCAAAAGCAGTGTTCGCCAGTTGCAAGCGCGTCCATGATCAACTCGTTTACCAAATGCAAGGGATACGGGAACAGGACAAGGCCGCCGTCGATGCGAACTGCATTTGCTGTCTCGCTATTGCCCCACAGAGACTCGATTCCTGAAAGGTCCGGCTCGGATTGGTTGCCCTCGTTTTCCAGCAGCGACGCCAGGTACAGCTTGCCGTCCAACACGACAAACGGTTGCAAACCCGAATACTCGGACACGGCACGGATCCGTTCGAGCCGCTCGCTATTCATATCCAACTGGCCCGTCCAATACCGTGGATATACGCTCGAATCCATGACGTCTTGATGGCGGGCAATTTGGACCCGGTCTATGTCCTGTTCGTAAGGAAGCCCTTTTGGATAAACTTCGGGAACGTTCTCGAAGTTATCGCGGAACACGAGGCAAAGCCGATGCCAGATGAACGGATAGGCGGCTTGGTATGCGTTGCGGCAGGTCCATGAGAGCCGGGCGACGTCAAGAAAGCGTCCGGGACGTGAGTCTTCTGCGAGAAGATGGAGGACCACGTTGAGCCAAAGCTCGGTGGGGAGCGAAAGGGTGCCGGGGACCATACTTATGTTGCTGCTGAACGGATCCGTCGGTCGATTGATACTGTGCATATGAACAATTCATTCATCGGCGACGCTGAATAGAGACGTTGGTCAAGACGTTGGCGGTTTTCCGCTGTTAAAGGTTTTCCGCTGTAATAAATGTTTGCACAGGGAGAAACTGCCGCCGATCCACCTGCGCAGACTGACCTGAGCCGTTCAGATCTGACCTGACCCGTTCAGATCTTGAAGGGCAAGCACGGACAAGTTGTGCACCGCACAAGTGCTCTGCAGCCGAGCACATGGCGTCATTGATGCTCGTGAATCATGAGACAAAAGGTGGTATATGTATTGTGCGATATTGGCGATTGGTACCAACATAAACGTCGGTACTATGAGGCAACCATCACGGCAAATGGATCAACAGAAGGTGCCTGGCGGTGGAAGATGGAGAGACGTGAAGCAATTGATCTGTGAAACGATGCAGCAGGCGAATTCAAAACCAGCCAGCAAAGAAGGAAGGACAACTGAAAACGTGGAGCACGCCAAAGTGTGAGATGGTGGATTCACACTTCCAGAGATAGGACGGTGAATGATGACGGAGTGCATGGGAACAGAAGCGAACTAACGAGAAAAGCAATGGTGACATGTTGGGCAGGAATGAGCAAAGGAAAAAAAGGGTACAAAAGGGAAAGACACATCCAAGCAACTGAATCCTTGCTGTCACTGCACAATCGCGCTGTCGGACCGGCTCGACCCGCGCAACGGCGGCACCGCCAACCCACCTTGATGCTTTGGCGCGATCCCGTCGCCCGCAGCCGCAGCCGCGACTCCCGCATTTGTTGCCGCCGCAAGCGACAAGGTAAACAAGTGATCGAGTCCCGCCGCGTTCAACACATGCTCATCGTCCTCGTCCTCGTCCTCCTCAACGTGCGTGTGCATATACTCTTGATGATGCGGGAACCGTGACCCGCCACCGCCACTGATCCTCGGACACGCATTGGCGTACTCTGTGTCGTTGACTGGGTCGTGGAACGTCATGCCTTGCATGGACTGGGCCAGTGCGTCGAGATCACACGGCAATGGCGGCGCAGGTGTCGACGGTGAAGGCGAATGTGTCGAGACTTGATCCGATTGCAACGACGATGTAATCGACAGCGCCTTGCCCGACCGCATGGACATGTCGGCGTTGGCTCCGCGCGCGCCTTGTCCCAGACTGTGACCCGCACCGCCAAGATTTCCGCCGGCTTGCATCGCACTGGAAAGGGCGACATGACCCGACACGGACGATGACGAGGACGTGCGTGGACGGAACCCGCCAAGGGCGGAATCGGTTGATTCGCGCATCAGGTCCTGCGACGACGTGGACACGCCCGACGACGACACGGTCCCGTGCTTGTTGGACCCAAGGCCAAACATTGAGAAAAATCCGCTTGAACTCCCGTCCTTCCCGAGCCCACTTGTCACGCTGCCCGCTGAGCCCTTCTTATACATGCCCGTTGACACAGACCTGACGGGTTTTGCGACTGACGCGGAGCCCGCCGGCGTGTCACTAAGTGCTTCCCGGACCGCCGCATCGGGATCCCATGCCGAAGCCTTGCGCAACTTGCCCTCAATCATCTTTGTGGGAATGATCTTGAGCGCGGCATCCCGGAGCAGCGTCGACGTCTTGCTCTGCCACTGCGACACCTTTGTCTGGCGAAACGACTCGCGCTGGATCCGCGACACGTGCTTGATCCTTGTCCGAGCAAATTGGTCAAACAACACGGTGGGTTTCACGGCGGGGCCATGGGCAACAATGAGCCGCACAAGCAAGTGCGCATCCTCAATGGCCATGTTGGCCCCCTGAAACAGCGCCGGCGTGGTCGGATGCGCGGCATCCCCCAACAGCACACATCGCGCAGAGTACCAGGCCATTGGGTCGGAATCCGCCTCGCGATCCACAATTGGCTGCAAGTAAAAATGGTCAGCGCGTGTCAATCGGAACATGGACTGCAACGGCTCGGGCCAGTGTGCGGGTGGCTCTTCACCCTCGCGCTTGAGCTGCTTTGCCTTGAACGCCTCGCGCGACCCTTGCCACTTTTCCCTGACCCACCAGTACCCGTACGACCCGATTTCGTTGAGGAACCCAAACGAGAACCGGCGTTCCTTGTCGTAGTAGAGCGACATGGACCGCGGCTTGTGAAAGTCGTCCTTGATCATGAGCTTGTGGAGTTGTCGCCGCAACAGCGCCTTGGCCGGATCATTTGCATCCTCGCGTTGCGCACGCTCTTCTTGTGGGAGAGGGAAACTGCCACGGTAGCAGATTTCGCCCGCGTAGCGTGGCGACGAGTTGGGCACGGACGAGGACGAGGGTTTCGACGAGGTATCGGTTGCCGCGGCGGCCAGGGTTTCCGCACGGTATTGCGTCGTGAGTTGCCGGCACACGGATTTGATGCCATCGGCGCCAATCACCATTGGAACCACGAGCGAGGCAAAAGCGTGTTGGTAGGTGAAGACGAGCTCAACTGTGTAGTTTGTTTTTTTGATCAACAGTGAGCATGTGAGACAAGAGCGAAATGAGACAGCAAGTTGACATACCATGGTTGTCGTTTTCCGTGCACTGAATCACAGACGACTCGAACAGGATCTTTTCTCTTGGTACCATGGTCATGAGCTGCGACATGAGCGACCGACGGTTTGTCATGCGCATGCACTGGCCAGTGCCCAAGACATTTTCCATGTTGAGCGATTTGATTGGGTCGGCGAGAACAATGGTGTCGAGATGGGCCAAGTCAACGGATGATGTGGCTGTTCATGAGGACAGTTGTACAAAAACGACAGTGCGTGAGTCACGGTGAGAAGATGGTGACGCACTTGGTTGCCGTTGTTCATGGAATGCCACACCACAAGAGGGCTTGCGATGCATGACGCATGTGAAACGCTTCCGACCTGCCGTCGACCGCATACACGATCACCAAGCAAGGCAAAGGAGAACAGAGTTGGGATATCGATATGGAAGCAAGAATATGCACATACCACTGCCCGCCGTCGTTGCTCGTGAATGCCCGCCGAACACACCCGCGAAACCGGTAGATGACGAAGCCTCCGATCCACCCGCGACTGGCGATGCCGTCTTGATACTCGCACCATCGACCATCATGGACCCGACCTTGCCGTTACCGGCGCCATTCGGCACCTGCATGCCGGTCGGCCCGTCCTGCCCCGGGACCGCGGGCGGACCCTGCAAATGCCTGGCCTTGCACACGTGCACATGCTCGACGCGGCTCGAATGATGTGTCCAAAACTCGTCGGGAACGCCCAGCTCAACGAGCACATCGATGGCCGCGGGAAACAAGCCCAGATCTGCGCCATCGAGATGCGTGCCCTCCTTGCGCTTTTCCAGGATCACGTATGGGATCTTGTATCGCTCAAAGAGTGCCGCGACGGCCAAGCCGCCCACACCACCGCCAACAATAGCAAATTCGGGCGGCGGGAAGATGTGGGCCGTGAGGTCGGTAAAGGGCGAGTGCGAGGGCATTTTGTTTGAAAGCAGGAGCGCGTGGAGTGGATGGATGTAAGGTTGCTGTTGGCGGGGATCGCTTGGGGGCGACGACATGGGCGAGTGGCCAGGTGAGGGCGATCCGGGGAGAAAGTCGAGGTGGTCAAGCGGCAACCGGTTGGGAGGATCGTTGTTGTTGTAGTTGTTGTGGTGAGGATACATGATTGGTGCGAGCGATGGGGTGGTGAGCAGCGAGTGGGAATGCAATGGCGAGAATGGAAGCGGATGGAACTAAGCGAGCGGTGAAGAGAGGAGGGGATGATAGGTGCTTTGTGCTGGGGCCACCGGCCGAGAAGAGAAGAGCGAGAAGAGTGAGAAACAAACCTGGTCCAGATTCAAAATGTGCTGCACCCTGCAGCGAATGCGATGTTGATGTTCAGATCACGAAGAAACTTTGTGCAGGCACAAGTGAAACAACGGAGCAGTGTCCGCGGCTGTTTTCGGGTCGGCGAGCTGAGACAGTGGTGTGAGGCGCCTCTCCTGCCAGACGTCGTTGCGTGACGAGTCAAAAGGCGCGTCGAGCTGGGCGAATCAGCCGCTATAGTTGGTAATGGTTGTGGGAACCGGACGGGCAGGTGCTGTAATGTGACCACGACACACAGCGGGACCGGGTGGGAGATGGCGGGTCAGCAGCCGGTTATGTACTGTGATGGGAGATCAGCAACTTTGAGGGGCGTCTGGGTCTGCGTGGCAAAATGACGCCAGGTCAAGAATCAAGAAGCACGGTCGGGTCGAATGGAGCCGCAGACCGACTGGAATGGTGTCAGCAAGTGGTGGTGGGCGATGCGTTGAGACACGAGGATGAAATGCCCATGTGGTGGATGGGCTGTCGTGTGTGCCTGCCCACGAGTGAACGAGCGTTGGCGGCCGTTACGACGAATCGGTGGAATCAAAGATGGACGCAACCGCGGGTCGATGATGCGCAAGCGACTTGAGTGGCCAAGAACGAGCAGAGCAGCGGCCGAGCACAGGGTCTGGAACCAAATTTGAAAGAATGAGTGCGAACCCACCTGATGTCAAGCAGGCACCCAACACGGCAGCCAAGGATTGGAAAGATCGATGCCTAAACAGAAAGAGAAAACAACCAAAAGAATGACGAAAAATTAACACGACTTTGAGCACTTTGAGCGTGGCCAATCTCATTTTCATTGCGCTGCCCTTGTGTTGGTCCACGAAACCGTTCATGCCACCCCTCACCCCCACACGCCCCGGATGGCTGGCTGCCGCACCGCCCTTGTCTCCGCACACATGCTCGACAAGTCATCAGACCTTGCGGTCATGGCCCCACTTGGTTCGGCGCGACACAAGCAAACCCCCAAGGTGAAATGCCGAGACACAATGGCGAGCGGCACCAAGAACTGTGTGATTGTTGTTTACGTACTTGAAAAAATCCTCTTATAATTGAGCTTGGTGAAGCGAGAGCGAATGCTTCTACAATCGTGTCCTGGCGGGCGACGTCGTGGACCGTGGGCGATGTGATCGTGGCAAAGAGAACGTGAACGGGGAATTGGGCAGGGATCTGCTCGGTGTACAGATGGATATGTAGCGAAGATGTGCGATCGTGCTGTAGTGTCGAGTGGTGGGCGATTGATGGACGTAAGTTGGTTTACAAGCTCGCCGGGTCACTGGAGAGCAGCCCGTATCGCTGAGCCGCGTGAGACTCGAGAGACGCAAGTGAGGGCATCAACTCGTTTTGTATTTGACTCAACCTGTCCCGACTGTCCGCCGCGCCGGATGTCCAGGATATCCAAACCTGACTGTGGCGGTGGTGTTGTCCAGAATCAGAGAATCGACAACGATCGCGTCGAAGCGACAAGCACGCCCACGTTGTGTTGCAACCCACACCCCTTTGCATGCGCAACCAACGCGGCCAGTCGCTTTGCCGTCCGTCCTTGAATGGATGCAACGCTACATACATGCCGCCGCATTGATCACAGGATCCCGCCCTGCTGGATATTATACGTGGATATGCTATGTAAATACGAGTCTACCCGTGCCAATTGCAAGCAGCAGGGAAATGGCGCTGGTGCGAGACATCAGGGGTTCCCCTGTAGACATGCAACGCCGTACTCTCTTCCGCAACTCTTGAGCGGTAAATCGGCCACCCAGAACTTCCAAGCTGCTGTGCATCTGTTGTCATCAGCTTGAGAGAAGATCATTCGAAACCATTTCTATGGTAGCGATTTGCCATTCTAGGCAGGTGGGTCGGACCGGGTAAGATCGGGCACCCGTTGTTTTTTGCTTTGTTTTTCGTCGGGCTAATGAACCATGGAGTCTGGTCGATATGACATAGCGCGCAACCTCGAAATGCGAAATCGGCAGAATGCACTGATGATTAGATACAATATTCCTCATTTCACACAAACCCAGGATGAAGAAACATGAAGGTGAATGAAAACAAACTACATATGACGAAAACGACACTTCTTCAAATGTGAATGGCCTTCTTGTTACCATAGGCCGCCATGCACGCCTCCTTGAAAGCCTCGGACAGGGTTGGATGTGCGTGGCACGTCCGGGCAACATCCTCGGAACTGGCGCCATACTCAATGGCCAACGTGGCCTCGCCAATCATCTCGCCAGCGTTGGGGCCAATGATGTGCACGCCCAACATGCGATCCGTCTTCTTGTCCGAGATAATCTTGACCAAGCCCGAAGTATCGCCGTTGGCCTTTGCACGCGAGTTGGCCAAGAACGGGAAGGTGCCGACATTGTACTCGATGCCCTTTTCCTTGACCTGCTCCTCGGTCAAACCGACCCAGGCAACCTCGGGATACGTGTAAATGACGGACGGAATGGCGTCGTAGTTGACGTGGCCGGCGCCGTTGATGATGTTCTCCACAGCAGCAATGCCCTCCTCCTCGGCCTTGTGTGCAAGCATGGGCCCAGCAACAACGTCGCCAATGGCCCACACGTTGGACACGGCCGTGCGCAAGTGTGCATCGATCGGGATGCGGCCGCGGTTGTCGGTTTGCAAGCCAATGTTTTCAAGACCCAAGTTGTCCGTGTACGGCTTGCGGCCAATCGAAACGAGCACAGTTTCGGCCTCGAGCACTTGGGTCTTGCCCGTCTTGACGTCCTCGACCTCGACCTTGACCTCGTTGCCGTCCACCTTGGTCGACAGCACCTTGGTGTTGAGCATAAACTCGAGCCCTTGCTTCTTGAGCGTCTTGTGGAACTCCTTGGCCATTTGCGCATCCATGCCGGCGCCAATGGCGCCTTGGAACTCGACCACCGTCACCTTTGCGCCAAGGCGCGACCAAACGGATCCCAACTCGAGGCCAATCACACCGGCGCCAATGACAATGAGGTGGTTGGGCACCTTGGAAAGCGAGAGTGCGCCCGTCGACGAGACAATCTTGTCCTCGTCAATGGGAATGTTGGGGAACGAGGCGGGTTCCGAGCCCGTGGCAACAATAACGTGCTTTGTCTTGATGACCGAGGTGGAGCCGTCGGCGGCCGTCACTTCGACTTCGGTCGGAGACAGCATGCGGCCGTGGCCCTTGGCGTAAGTGACCTTGTTCTTCTTGAAGAGCATTTCAATGCCGCCCGTGAGCGACTTGACAATCTTGTTCTTGTTGTCCATCATCTTGTCGAGGTTGAGGGACACAGAGGGGACTAAAGCCAACAGGACGCCTAATGTCAATTCCCAGTAAACTGAAAAAAAAGAGGGGACGATAAGAGAGCAGCACATACCATCAATACCCCGCTCCTTGAAATCATGCTGAGCCTGGTGCAACATGTGCGAGTTGTTGAGGAGCGCCTTGGAGGGGATGCACCCGACATTGAGGCACGTGCCGCCAAGGGACCCGCGCTTCTCGACACACGCGGCCTTGAGACCCAATTGGGCAGCCTTGATGGCGGCAACGTAGCCGCCGGGTCCACCGCCAATCACGACCACATCGTGCTCCTCGCCCGAAGCGGCCGTGGCGAGAGAGCGGGGCGGCGGCAGAGTACATGAAAAAGCGCGGCGAGGCGACCGAGGGGCGGATCTGCAGGAAATCAAAGAGTGGACCTCGTTTAGGATCCCGTGATGTATGTTGATGGCCGGAATGAATGGCCGGAGTGGCATACCGCGGACGAGAGTGCGGTGCGGAGCATGGTGGTGATGAAGACGGATTCCGGATATGGATCGATGGCGCTGGCGGTCAAGGAGCAGAGCAGTGAGGGCTCAATCAGAATGCATTCGCTAAAGGTCTGTGGGAGTGGATCGATACCATGAACGATGGAGCGTCGGTCGAGGAGCGTCGGGCGAGTGCGGGTGCAGCAGCATCCCCACCCCCACCCCCACCGGCTGCTTCCTCGCGGCTGACTGACGATATGATATCGACTCTGGCCGATCGCAATGGCCCGCCGATCTGCTCTCCAGGTCCCCCCACCACTCAACACCAGGCACGTGACTGGACAATGATAATGATCATGAATCTGTACTTTCTTTGATCGATGTATGAAGCGCTGCTAGTCTGGCTCACGGACTGTGTGCAATCGCCTCAAGTCGCCCTCTCCAGCCAACCCCCAGTTCGCCCAAAGCCATGTCTGCAACGACCCTCGTCTCTTCCCTCTGGACCTCCCTGTCCACATTGACCTGGCGGTCCGCCGCCTCCCTGGCATCGTCCTCGCCATCCGCCGCCGCCGCCGTCGTCTCCCGGCCAGCACTCTTCTCTGGCGCATCCTCCGCCGCCAGCCGCATCATCCTCCCCGCCATCCTCACCGACCTGCTGCCGGGCTTTCTCATGGCCGTGCCAAAGTCCCGCACCACACATGGCAAGAAGCGCATGCGCATGTCCAACAAGGGACTCAAGAACCGCGAAGACATTGTCCCCTGCCCCGTGTGCCACGGGCCTAAGCTGTTGCATCATGTGTGTCCGGGGTGTTTGGCAAAGTTGGAGCGCAAGCGGCCAGAAGTGTTGAGCAAGAAGCCTGTTGAAAGCAGTTGAGGGAGGTTCAAGGCGACGGCAGAGGCTGTCCTCATTTCCGTTAGCGTTTAGCATGCATTCGTTTACACAGTTATTCCTCCTCACCTCCAAGCACCAACCCACGACACAATTGATATACTACTTCCTGACCTCCATTCACTCATGGTCCTGATCCGTCGCATTTCGCCGAAGCAGCAGTAGACAGATTGATTCTGGGCATTTGCAGTAGCCAATGATGCCCGCTCCTACTCTGTCGCTCGGCTCTGGTCGGTCGGATTCCCAGCAGTCCGTGCCCGACCGTTTGGTCATCACCCACGATTCCTTGCTTGCGTTGATGCCTCGGGTCATTCATTGCTGCATTAGGCATGGGGGCCATTATCCTTATGGCAATGCGTCACAGGCGATAAGTAATACGGCAGCTGGTCACGGCCAGGGAGCTCCGCCCCGTTTTGGGCGCTCTCAGTTTGTGTGTTTCAAGTCACTCCAAATCACAATCCAGTCACTCGTGGAGGACCGAGCCATTGCATTCAAAAGGCAAGCGGATCCCCGGCACCTTCCGGCCTCGCAAATGTCACCATTGCACTATGCACCGACACAGTACACATGGACCAATGCGTAAGACGTAGACGATAGGTTGGACGACTATGACCAGATCAGAGCTCCAAAAAGCACGGCACTCGCCCAGTCGAGGATGGTCAACGACGCCCCCAACCGCCTACATTATCCTTGCCTGCATCTTTGGGCTTTCCTTGATTCCGGCCGTGCTCTCCCAAGGGCGGTGCTCGGCAGATGGCGACTGTCCATCGACATTCTTCAGTACGTCGACCTGTGTTCCTGTCTCGCACAAGACTCTCAGTTACTCGGCCAACTCTGATCACTGCCAATGCAAACACCAGTCCCGCAAGTGTGCGAAGGTGGGCGGTGCATGCCAAAGACTTGCAGCGGCCATCTAAAGTGCCAAGATTTTGATCCAAACACATACTGCCCGACCTGGGGCGGCGGCGGGCGTTGTGCGCCACGATTGGGCGAGGGTGCTTCATGCAGTTGGTCGCCATCGTTGGGCCAGGAACAGCCGTGCCGTGCAGGACTCGAGTGTACGGGCTTTGGATCCAAGACTTGCACACGGTCGGGTGGTGGCGGGGGAGGAGGCGATGGAGGAGGTGGGCGTCCGCCGCAGCCGCCACCACGTCCGCCACCGTCGGGTGGATCGGGGTCGGGCAACAACGATGACGATAACGGTGGCGGCGGATCAAGTACCACCAGCTCGCAATCCACCTCTACTTCATCTGCCACACGTACCTCGACCTCGTCAAGTACTGCAACCCGCACCTCAACATCATCGACCACTCCGACTGCGACCGATCCGTCTGACAGCACTACCACACGCTCCTCTTCGTCGTGGTCAAGCAGATCAGGCTCGCCGTTTGGCGCCTTTTTCCTCGTCTGGTTGCTCGTTGCTTGCACCATCATTGGGTCGGCTCTGTACCAGTGCATCTCGCGCAGGAACTACGCACCAAGTCCTCCGCGGCCACTGACCGCACCCGCACCGTATGCGACCGCGGGACCCACACCACCGCGGCCACCCGCTGTTGCAAGTCCCGTGTCACCTTCGGCATCAGCGCCAGCAGCCGCGTCTGTACCTGCGATGCCTCCGCCACGGCCCGTTTCGCAGCCGGAACCGAGCGCGCCAACACCCCCGCCCGCTCGGCCGTACGGATCGCCCATTGAGGAGCACGTGGATTATGTGGAAGTTGGACCAACCACTTATGAGTGCGAGCAGCCAGCACAACAACCCGTGTACCCGCCGCAACCGGCAGCTGCCGGATACTATGCTTCAACGCCCATGTACCACATTCCACCTGCGGCCGCGCCTGTTTCGGGCAGTATGTATCCCCCGCCGCCATCGGCTCCCACACCAGTGTATCCGCCGCCCGCTGCATCAGTCATGTACGCGTCAGGCGAATCGACAGCGTACCCGCCGACCTATGCCACCTCGCCGCCAATGTATCCAATGGCCATGCCTACACCGAACCCCGGTTACACGCTCGCCATGCCCGAGCCCGTGCGTAACAGTACCTTGCAGCGGCCAATGTCGGCGACAAATGTGACAGTGCGGCCTCATCCTGCGCCTGCAAGTGTGCATTTGGGATCGGCAGATGCCGATGGGGTTGGACAAGGGCACGTTGGACAAGGTGGGATTCAAGTTCAAGGTGGGCCGGGCGATGAAGAGTTGGTGTTGCCCGGAGGTGCTGTTGGTGGAAGGTAATGATTGGATCATGTTTTTGCGTTTTCTTTGATAGAATGAACATAGAGGACTGCTTTCCAGTTTCCGCTCACAAGCGAGACAGGTGCACCCAACTTGAAGTACTCCTTTCCAGCTGAATCATATAAATATATATTGAATAAATTCCCAAAATCTTTGGCAACTGCCCCAGTCACACGCCATCAAGATCACAACCCGCTCACTCTCACCGACTTACAATTCGCCCAACAACCTTCCGACCGGTCTCGTTTGCTGGGCTTGCCCTTCCCTTCTTGGAACTCTGGCTTGACTTCCGAACGCGCTAACGGCTGACATGCCCGGTCCAGTTCCCACCACGGCCGCCGGTGCCACCCCATGATGCCTGCCCGTGCCTCTGCCTGGACCACCCATGACGTTGTCTGCCACTGCCGGCCGCCTCGTGTATCGCAAGTACGCGTCGCCTGGATGAATCTGGGGCGAGCATCCTTTACATGTTCGGCAGGCAACAATGATGCCGACGAGAATCACACCTAGCATGAAGAGTGCAAGGATGTAGGGCTTGTCGATTGGATCCCATTCGCCGCGCGTGATGGCGGCGGCGGGAGTAACTGGGGTAGTCGTGATCTCGCATTTGGACGTGGACAGGATCGAAAAGAGCGAGCCAGCGGCTTGGACATCGGCAGAGGCGTCGGGTATTGTTGGAATGGATGAACTGAGTGGGGTGGTGGATGAGGCTGCGTCATACGTCGATGTTGTGGTGGTGGTTGTGAGCGCGACAGGTGCTGCAATTGCGAATGTGATTTGGCACGCGTTGAGCAAGAGCCAAACGGCGATGTGATGGTGTCGGCTGGTGACGGGAATGTGAGACATCATATTGTGCGAGACGTGAGGTATTATAGTGAAGTAGGGTCTGCTCAATTGCTGATGCATTCATATTTATCGAAAAAGTGACTAGAATGTCGAATGGGCAGGTGCTGGTTTATATACCTGCCAGCTCGATCGGAAGTGTGAGCTCGTACAGACGCTATGCCGACGCCCATAGCGCCGCGATGGCACGGCTGCATTCCAGGGCCATATTCCATGTTGTAATTTATCGCTTGTCGCCCACTTTTCCTTGCATCTGAGTCCTCAACGCGTCAGTGACAATGGCTATATTTGTCCCTCGCATCCTTGATGACAACCAAAAGCAGAAGATATACATTGTGTCATGGGCTGAGGCAAGCCGACAAGGACAAAGGAGCTGCGTGTACACGGTTGTATTTCCATGTATGCGGGATTGACGTGCTCGGTAATGGACGACCGAGTGCACTTGTAATCCGTTGTTGTTTTGTTAGACATTGGACGGATGGGGCTGCGCCGACTCACACCGCTTAGGCATGAAACTTGCAAATCGCACGGGAGAATGGCAAACAAGCTTCCACATTGCCAATGCGAATGCGGGAGACGGGACAAATTGATGAAAGAGACTTTGTAGCGTGGGCGCGGACATGATGGAGTCACTGGCAACACCCACAAGATGAGGCATCGCCAGACGCGAGTGGTGGATTTCCAAGACTCGCGCATTCTAATCGGTGTATGTATTGTAGGTAACATTCAAATTTCCGTTCGACAACGCTTCCGCCCCACACTAGCGGTGTCTTCGTGCCTCTACTGCGACACCCATGACGGGATATTGCAGCTCACCAGTTCCCACGCGACCGATCCATTCCAACCGGCTCTTGCTGGGTCAACGGGTGCGGTTGCGGCATCGTGACAATCGGTACCTGGCGCGCTGTGGGCGTGAGCGACGACATGCGTGGATGGACGACTGGGCGAATCGGTTCCGCCGAAAATTCCACAATAGGCTGGCCCACAGTCACGTATTCGACATGTTCTTCAATCCGGGATCCGTACGGGCGACTGCTGTTGGACGTTTCTGGGGCAGATGGTAAGACGGGAGCCGCCGCTGGTTTGGGAGCCGCGAGTGTGGGACATGGCGGTTGGTGAAAGCGGCGGTGTTGCCGATAGCGAGCGATCGCAAAGACCAAGAGGGCCGCAGAGCATGCCACGAGCACAAGAACCCATGGGAGTGGCAGCAAAAGGTGGACATCCGAGTCGGAATTGTTATCGAGCACAATTGGAGTTGGCGCCGCTGTTCGTGATGGAATCAGCTCGGTTTGGCTTGAAGTCGGTGGAAATGATGGAGCGGTCGTTGATGCAGTCGAAGTGGGCGATGGCGACGACGAGGTGGTCACGCCGGTTGCGTTTGGATCTTGTACACATGTCCCTTGGCCAAATCCAGAGCAAATGAATCCTGGCTGGCAAGGCTGTTCTTGCCCAAGACTTTGTGACCACGAGCACTGAGCTCCTGTACCAAGCCGCGGAATACACCGCCCGCCACCACCCCAGGTTGGGCAAAATGTGTCAGGGTTGAATCTCGAGCAAGGCGTAAGCCCTGAGCAGGAACTCGGCATGCAAACGCCTTGGTCGCAACTGAGCGAGTCAAACTGGGAAACATTTACATACGTGCTCGTATTGGTATTCACAGCAAAACGCATCAGATGAAATGTGGAAAGCAGAGCGTACGAATGATGGCGGCCCACAATCACTGCTTGTGCTGCAAGTTCTCCGCTGAGCAAAAGTGGTGGTGGGGACACTGACCAGGAGTGCAATGATCACGACAGATATCATGTTTTACTTGCGAGGGGGAAAGATTGATTCAGGATTCAAAGAACTCGGAGCGAGAATGATGTTCAAAGGGCAAAAGATTATGCTATGTACATAGAGTGGGCGGAGAAGGGGCACTCATATACTTCTGTACTCGTTGATGGAGCGCAAACAAGCCCAAATCCGAGCACGTGGGGTAAATACTAAGTACCCCTGCCAGCACGCACGTATGGCATGATTTATGTGTACAATGAAATCGAGGCTGAAGGAGCATCAGTGCGAGGTGCTAGGCCACGGGTTGTGCGGTCAGATCTGGCAGCAACACCTGGGATCACCTGTTTCACACCCCTCGAAACGAGCTCGGTTGCCTGCGAAGCGATCCGCCAACCAATGCAACCAACCGATTTAATTTGTAGCGGCGATGAATTTCGGGAACTTGCTTTTTAACTTATTTCAGACAGATGCGCGGCGGCGCATGCCCAGTCGACCAGTCATGTCTCACTTGAGACGAACCAGTGCCCCTGATTACGCGTCTATTGACTGGTTTTGGCTCGGTTCAAGTCGTTTCCACATTTCCCACACCAAGCAACAGCGGTAAGGGTTCATAAATAGTGTACATGAAAAGCTCATTGTTGGATGGTTTTGCATGTCATTCCTCTGACGCATTCAGCTGTTGTCCAAGTGATGGGTTGTGTATTCTCGAACTTGAGGAGTTCGTTTGTCTTGTAGATTCGAACTGATTTGGCGCTATGTAAAGATATGTTGCATTGGGGTATGATGACAGGATGTGACTGCCGTTGTCAACTTTTTCACAATTGTTACTGGAAACAGATGGGCACCGTGGATTCTGCTGTGTCCATGGAAGGGTAGAAACAACGAGAACCTGAGAATACTGATAGTAATGAGAAGCTCAAGAAACAATCCATTCAACTATTGGCCGCGATCTTGGAAACTGCCTTGCCAATCTTGAGGACGGCCCCTGCTCCCTCTTTGATCTGGGCTTTGGCCAGCTTCTTTTCATAGATGGCACAATCGTCCTGTTTTTCAGAGAGAAACGGGCAATGCATACGGATGTCAGTAGAGTCTCACTACTCCATAATGATATGTATGAAGAAGTACCTCGCTGAGCTCAACAAAGCTGATGTGAAGTCGAACCATGCCAGCATCCTGCATTCCGGCTTGACCGCCTTCGCGGTCGCGCATCAATTTCACCTCGCCGTTGAAAGCAACGCAACCCTTGCCAGCCAAGATGGGCGAAATGTCTAAAGTGCAAGACCCAATGAAATCATTGCTCATCAAGTCTTCATCCCAAGCGCTAATGGCTAATTTGCCAGTAATGAGTGCGTCGGCGTCCTCCTTGGTTTTCGCAAATTTAGGATGGACAAGCAAGTCGACAGTTTGGAACCAGGAGGGATTCAGGCCTCCGCGAGAGTGGGCTGTGGTCGACACGGTCATGTTGCCGAGCTTGAAGTTGAGGTACGGGTCCTGCTTACTAGACTTGTCGCAGTTGAAGAGGTTGCTGCCGCGGACTGCAAGGAGACATTGGGCGGGGTCAAACTCGTTGGCGGAGCCATGGACAGGATGAAGGAGCGTGATGCATACTGCAGTAGATTTTGAGGATTCCGATGGTCATTTTTGGTGCGCATTCATGGGTTTATGGATTCGTAGTGGGTAGGTTGACGGGGCCGGTTTGGAGCGGGGATGTGGGATATATAAGTATTCATCTGTTGCGGACCACACACATTGGTTGGCCACGGGCGTCGTCGTCGTCCGTGGATCGGACACCATTGTTGGGTTGGTCGACCAGGCATACACCGCTTGCCGCCACAATCATGCATGATCAATTACACATGATTCCTTTGTCATGCATCCTTAATCAACAGACCCAGCCTACCGCTTGCGAGCAGAATACCTATGTATGTATGTTTCTCATGCCGCCTTGCCGATCGAGCCGTTCTTGAGATCGATTGCGATGCATCATTGCAGAAGCTTAAGGCAAGCACAAGAACCTGGCAACTCCTGGCAACAGGCACGGGCAGTGTATCCAGCAGGAGTCGAGCCAAGGGACGCGTGGGCCTCCGATCTTGAACCGCAGATCCTCTTCATTTGCCACGTGAGCCAAAGAACGGGAAATGCAGCCAATCAGAGAGCTCCAACACTTGAGTGCTTTGGAACCTCAACACACGTGCTTGACAGCCAGCGCCGCCGCCGCCCAACTTGCACTTGAGCTCGACAACGTCAGTGTCAGTGCGTGTTGATCACGAACGCCCAAAAACATTGGTGCCATTGGTCGCTTGGCTCTGTCACATCCACATGGCAGCTCTCCCTCCATCCGGCAAGCAATCGTTAATTCCCACCATTTTTGCCACGAAAGCAGCGTGTACTCAGCCCGGTCGCCATCACCGCCCACATCGCATTCTGCCACCGCACCCGGAGCTCAACTCAAGCCGCCACCTCCATCTCGCCTACACGCTTCCCTAACCAGTGTCTCCCCACCCCTCATTGGATTCGCACACCACCATGTCATGTACGCCGATATTCCGGACCTCCGCATGCATTCGATCCGCCCGTCGCCTTGAGTGTGTCGCCTGCGCCGACTTGTCTGCAGCCCAGCATCCATTGCATCCCTGAAAATATGGCAATCGCCAACCAGCTCGCCGACAGTGGCGCTCTGATTCGTTTACGGCAGCAGAAGACCTCAAGGCGGCGGCTTGGTGGATCGTGGTGACGAGCACAGTTTCTCATTTGCTCACGCTCTGTTCTTCTCTAGTCCGCTTCCTTCATCTGATCCGCCCCTTCATGGCGGTCCTGCCCGAGGTTTCGGCCCCGGAGCGCAAGGTCCCCTTCCAGCAAAAGGTTCTCTGGACCGCCGTCACTCTCTTCATCTTCTTGTCCTGCTCGCAAATCCCGCTTTACGGCATCATGTCGTCGGGCTCGAGCGATCCCATGTACTGGTTGCGTGTCATTCTCGCCAGTAACCGCGGTACCCTCATGGAACTCGGTATCACGCCCATCATTACCTCGGGTATGATTATGCAATTGCTGGCCGGCGCCAACATCATTGAAGTCGATTACACTGTCAAGGAGGATCGTGCATTGTTCAACGGTGCTCAAAAGCGTACGTATTCGTCTGCTTTTCATTCCTTCCGTGCTCACGGGCTCTCTCTCATGATTCTTACAAATGTCTCGCGCTGCTCGTATGTCCCCAGTTTTTGCTCTGCTTATCACTTTTGGCCAAGCCGCCGTCCAAGTCATGTCTGGTTTCTACGGCAACCCCAGTGAACTCGGCGCCGGAATTTGCGTGCTCCTCGTTCTCCAGCTTGTGTTTGCCGGCATGATTGTGATCCTCCTCGATGAGCTCCTGCAAAAGGGCTACGGTCTTGGCTCGGGTATTTCGCTCTTCATTGCCACCAACATTTGCGAAACTATTGTGTGGAAGGCCTTCTCGCCCACGACCATGAACACTGGCCGTGGTCCCGAGTTTGAGGGCGCCATCATTTCGCTCTTCCACTTGCTCTTGACCCGCTCTGACAAGTTCCGCGCCCTCAAGGAGGCCCTCTACCGCCCGCACTTGCCCAACCTTCTCAACTTGGCTGCTACCGTTGTTGTGTTTGGCGTTGTCATCTACCTCCAAGGCTGGCGTGTCGAAATCCCCGTCAAGTCGACCCGTGTCCAGGGCCAAACGGGCTCGTACCCGATCAAGCTTTTCTACACGTCCAACATGCCCATCATGCTCCAGTCTGCGCTCGCCTCCAACGTGTTCCTCGTGTCGCAATTGCTCCACACGCGCTTCCCTGACAACTTTGTCGTGCGCCTCTTGGGCGTGTGGAAGCCGTACGAGGGCTCGTCTCAGCTGATTGCCACCTCGGGGCTCGCCTACTACTTGACGCCTCCCCAGTCCATCACGGCCGCGCTCATGGACCCGATCCACTTCACCCTGTACACGACCATCTTGCTCGGCGGCTGTGCGTTGCTGTCCAAGGCTTGGATCGAGGTCTCTGGCTCGTCGCCGCGCGACGTGGCCCGCCAGCTCAAGGACCAAGGCCTTGTCATTCGTGGGTACCGTGACACGACCATGTACAAGGAGCTCAAGCGCGTGATCCCGACCGCCGCCATGTTGGGCGGTTTGTGCATTGGCTTGTTGTCCGTGTCTGCGGATTTGCTTGGTGCTATTGGCTCGGGTACCGGTATCTTGTTGGCCGTCACCATCATTTACCAGTACTTTGAGATCTTTGTCAAGGAGCAGATGGAGGCCGGCGGTGCTGGTTTCGACGGCGCCCAGTAAGGTTCTAGACTACTTGTGTTTACCCATGGATTGGGGGTGAGCAGTTGATTGGTTTTGTTCATTTCTTGGTTTTGAGTGTTGGAGGTATCTTTTTCTTTTCTTTTTGCCCAGTTTCATTGTCTTTGCCCGCTTTTCTTCTTTTGTCTCTCCCCCCCCAGTAAGTTGGTATTGTGCTATCTAAATATCTCAACTGCAATATCTGTATTTCTCATCGCCCTCCCTTGTTTCTCGCTTGACACACATATGACACCACCGCCCACCTCCATTCATCGAGGCACTCGTTGTTCCTCCAATCGCCGCACCACCCGACTCAACTCATCCGACTCGCTCTGCAACTTGTCCAATGCCCGGCGCTCAATATCCCTTGCTGCCGCCGTCTTGACCAACTCGATCCTGGCCCTTTTGCCCGAGCCAGTGGCCTCGCCCGTGAAATACCCGCCTGTATTGTTTCGGTCCAGCTTGAGCCGGCGCAAGAATTCACGCGCATCGGCAATCCCGTCAAACCCGTTGATGGTTAACGTGAGCGAGTTGGACTGCACAAACCGCTCAATGTCGGCATTGTTTGGGAACAAGAAGTTTGCGACGCGCCAAGACGTGGCGCCATTGGCAGGTACCTGGAATGTGTAGTGCGTGATCCGGCGGGCGAGCCAGCGCAGGCGTGAGTGCATGAGTGGGAGGAATAGTGAGGCGGTGGTTGGGTGGGTGCCGGGAAGGTTGGCGAGGATTTCCTTGAGGGGCACGTCGAGTTGCGAAGGTTTATTGGCCGCGAGGTAGGATGCAATGACGGATTCGAGCACGGGTGTTTGCTGCGACGGAATGAGGACACGCCAGAGGCGCGATTGGAGCTGCCAGTCGCGCAAGGCTTGCGAGGTTGGGATTGCCAAGTTGGAAAATGTTGCGGGAGCGAGCATGGACCAAACATGCACTGGGACGTTGTGCTGGATGGCGTAGCTCATGATGGAAAGCCCAGTGTCGAGTCGAGAGTCGAGCAGCTCGAGGCCGCGAACCATTCCGTTGGCCATGGCCTGCCAAACGGGCGGCTTCGACATGGCCTTGAGAAGCAATGGGTTGAGACGATCAAGCCAGCCGAACGGCAGAGGCCGCGCCGAAACAAGTGAATGGAGAAATGGTTGCCAACCAGCCGGGGCAATACCATCATTCATCGCGGCGAATACGAGCTCGAGTCCCACACACAGTGCGTCGTCTGTCTGGCGAATTGCATTCGCAACGAAAGCGTGCATGGCATACCAGAGTGGTGGTGAGCACATGGCGGCAATCAGCAGCGCAAATTGATCGCCAGCATTCCGTGGATGGAAGTCAAAGGCTTCGGCCGATGTCATGGCAGGGTAGGGATTTGGGAAAGTGGCGAAGAACGCCGGAACCGAATCGACAAGCGAGCGTGTAACAATGAGTTGGAACAGCTCGGCAGCGACTTGATTCGTGCTCCTGTACAACGCGCGACGAAGAGGTGACGGTGTATCCTTGACAAACTTGGGCATGGCTGCCATGATGCGATTCAAGGTGCCGGCGTCAATGTTGGGTTGTTGGACGAGGATGTTATGCAGGACCTCCTTGTTGCCAGAAAACGGCGCCGTCGACCATGGACCGGTTGAAGCTGATACCGCCACAAGGAGAAACTTGAAGTACTGGGTATCCTTGGTAACCCCAGCGTTTCCTGTGTACTCTTCCACGGACGACTCCGAGTACCCACGCCACAACCCCTTCTCACTCTTCTCGTCCGGGTTGATAAGTTGCCCCAGATTCACCCTGGACTGGAGCAACTCGCTCTTGTCCGTCCCGTCCATCGAATACAACTTGGAGAACGATGTGCTCGAATCCAGCTCGAACCAACAACGATCTTCGCCATAGCAGCTCTCGTCACCATACGACACGAAGCGTTTGCCGTGAAGGAGGTAAAACGTGAATCGCTGGTCTTGCGGCAAGTGTGCATTCGCCGCTTGAAGCATGCGGACACGGTCGCGGTCAGCGCCCTTGAGTGCCTTGAGGCCAAGTGCGGCAATCGAGGCCGTGGTGTAATGATGGTCCATGAAATAGTGGAAGACTGCCTCTTGCTCGGCAATGTCGGCGAGGTGAGTGGCAATGTCAGCAGCGCATTGGTGGGCAACTTGCAAATCCACATGATCTTGGCCGCGCGGCCAACACACGGAGTAAACGAGGGCGAGGCGGTATCCGCTCACGACAGGCTTGAGCTCGTGCTCGGCGTCGGCGTAGTGCACAGCGAAATGCGAACGGAAGGCGCTGGTGCCCCCGGCAGCTCCAAAATCGTGAGCAACGGCGGTCCCATCTGGTTGATACACGACCAGCTCACCACCCTGGTGCACCGATGGCAACTGAATGACCAGCGTGGCAAACATGCGATCCTCCTTTTCGGTGTCCCGATGGCGCACGAAATGGCATCCGCTCTCGTACAGGAGCATCTTGTACAGGTGGAGCTCGAGCGGCATCGCGGGACATCCGAGCTTGTCGGCGATGGTTGGCATTAAAGCTCTGAGCCCGCGATGCCACCCCGGATTGGTAAATGACACTTGATTCCGGTCAAACTCCCACGTTCGGCGCACGGCCATGTCGGTCAGTGTCTGCTCGCCGCGGCCAAACGGCGCCAAGTGACCGAATTCGGCCAGGCGGGCGGCGAACGATGGATCAACAAGAGGGAGCGGGACAAGGCCAACCCCTTGCACATGCATGCCGGGCACACCGGGTAACGTATTGGCCAGGCCGCCAAAAGTGAATTCGCCCAAGGCCGGCGCCTCGCGTAGCAAGTCGCTGATTTGGGCGGCGGGCGAATCTGGGTCATCGTGCTCGACCTCTGTTTCGGAGTCGGGGTTGCTGTCTTCGTCGTATGTGCGGGTGTACTTGATTGCCATTGTGCTTGTCAGTATATGTGCTGGTCGT
The DNA here is from genome assembly GCA_002102555.1 of Catenaria anguillulae PL171. Classification (NCBI taxonomy): domain Eukaryota; kingdom Fungi; phylum Blastocladiomycota; class Blastocladiomycetes; order Blastocladiales; family Catenariaceae; genus Catenaria; species Catenaria anguillulae. The sequence continues at coordinate 529,254 of MCFL01000015.1, forward strand.
CAGGGCGCACTGGTATGGACAGTTCATTGGCGTCAGAGCAGCATCTCGCAGAAAAGATTTCATGTGAGACTTTCGTGTGATCGGAGAGCCGAGATCACCTCTGATCACACCAACATGAAGGGATAGGCCCGCTCAAATTGTCAAGGTTGGGTTGATGGTATGGACATGGGTACTGAATTTTCTGGTATGGAACGGATTTTTTGTAAATATATGGTGTGGAAATCAAGTCGAAATCAAGTCGAATCGAGTCGGGTCTGGTCTGGTCATTGTCACAGTTGGATCCATGCAAAAACGAAAAGGCCTACGATAGCCCATGCAGACTGTCGGGATGACGTCGCTGCAGATGACATTGGCTGTCGAGCAAATATCCCACGCATGGCCGGCTGCCAATCCTCGTCGTCCACCGATATGGAAAGGTCTTTCCAAGCAGCGGAAGCAGGCATAAGCGGGCCGGGCCTGCCCAACCGACACTCTTCCTCCGACACGACGGCCCATCCATTTCCTTCAAACCATGCAATCGCTGGTTCCAAGAGATTGACTGGGGAAAAGTACACGAGTGACTTGATGCCCGGGTGGCCCAGAAGCAAGCCGGGGTTGGCGCCAGGGGGTAAGAAGGGGAGCAGGACACGCGGTGTTGCTGTCGAGTTGTTGGCATTGACGGCATCAACAAGGACGATTGGATACTTGGCGACGGCCGGTGGAATTTGATCGCGGGTGACGATGGATGTGGACGAGTTGCTGTGAGTGGGAACAGCGAAAAGTGAGTGAATTGAATGGACAACGGAGAGGGATTCTATCGTGATGCGAGGCAAAGCGTACTCATTTGAAATGGCCACAATCACCACTTCCTTGCTCTGCTCGCACCTCTGCAGCCCAGTATTGCAATGCACGAGCCGGTCGTCGATGATGATGGCGCAATCGATACGACAACTCTGACACGTCTCGTGTGCCTGGCATACACCGTCGCCACAGGTGACTTGCGGATCCAGGAGAGGAGGAGTTTCCTTTGGTGGGCCGTCCGTTTGCGTTCCAGTCGCACTTGGAGTGGCGGGCGGAGAAACAGTACGCCCCGGATTGAGGCGAGTAGCACTGTCGTCACTTGCTGGTGACGGCGATGGGTTGGACACAGAGCCATCAGCGCGATTCGGGGTGCCTGGGATTGGTGGCTGTGTTGGAGAAGGTGCTGAGGCGCTTCCTCCCGTGCGTGGAGTAGACGATGGCTGCGGCCCGAGCCGGGCAGTTGTGGATGACGGGCGGGTTGGCTGCACGAGCTCAGGCGAACTCCTGCTCAGACCGCCGCCAACAGCTGGGTCCGGATCTGAACTGAAAAAATCACGGACGCGGCCAAAGATGTCTCGGCCCCAATTTCTGAGTCTGTCCCACGAGTCCGAGAGCCAAGATCCGACTCCGCTCGAGCTTGGTTGATTGAGGGAACTTGTGGTTGATGTTATGATGGTGGTGCGAGACACTACCGTTGTACAGCTAGTGAACCGCGGGTCACAAGACTGCCCAAGTGTGGGAACGGCGAGGAAGAGGAGGAAAACTAGGGTCGACGCCAAGACGAAGCAGTGTAGGAGCGAGAGCGGTGCTCGCCGCCTCGCGCGCCTTGATAACCGCAAACTCGATGGAGATGAAGTGCATAGGGCCATGGTCGTCTATGCTGTAATGCTGAAGCTGGAGACGCAAACTGCTCTCGGGCAGATTGAATGAGTATCGAATGGATGGGGTGTGCAACGTTGAGGGAGCTATTTATTTTCGTACCCGGAGTCGTTCGCAAGTCAACACCTCTATTGCTATCAGCGTTTCTTGAAAACGTGAATGGAGAGGGGGATGTATATCAATGGGATAAACGAGCGGGGGCCGACTCGTCCCGCAGTGGATATAAATCGGGAGTCTTTCCGCCGGCAAGGTGACATATGGCGAGAGGTCATGCGAGGCTATACAAGTAAGTACGTTGGCAAGATCTCGCAATTCGAAAACATTTCATCAACTTGGCACGGCAAGGTTGTTGGCCGGTGGCAAGCTTGGTGCCCGGACTGTGTGCCGAGTCCAGCATGTTGATCGAGAGATCGTTGGTGAGCGCCGGCTATTTCGTTTTGTACTCATGACAAGGCAGACCAGGGGAGAACGGCTGGGGAGTATCAAGGACGCATGAACTTCGTGGCTGGGCGGGGAAGCGACAACCGTGACGCGGCGCGGATATTTATTTCGTGAGACATTTGAACCCACAATCCACCGACCTCGGAAATCCTCCCTGATTCCTCCCCCACTATCATGGCGACCATCGCAATGCAATGATGCAATTACGGACAACATGACAGTTCAATTCCCGACAACAAGCACACCCGAGGAACGCAAGAGTACTCTGGACTATTTGCCGTGTGAAGTGTTGAGTCACCTTTTGCGGACTGTGCTCATGACCCAAGGCCCACTCCTCCTTCAACGGCTCACGACAAGCTATCCATTGCTCAACCGGATTGCGCAAACAGACCGTCTCGTGTACCCGCGAACCTTGTACTTGGACATCCGGCCGTCACCGCCCAATGTAGGCGTTTGTGCATCCACTTCAGCATGGACCCAGTTGGCTCAAAACTTGTCGGCCGTTTATGCAATCCCCGACTCGGAAGATGAAGCCCTGGCGGGTTGCCCAGTGTCTGTTCAATTGACTCCACACCCAATGGCCCCCTCGTCATGCATGATTCAAGCCATCAAGCCTTTGTTGACGATTGCTGGCTGCAAAGTATCGCTCGACCTCACGCTTTGGGTCGACGACATTCGCCTTCTAGCCAAATTCCTTTACGATCTTGACTCTACCTTGTCCGCCTTCCGCCTGCGAAGCAATCTGCTCACCCTCATCCACCGCGGTGCTCAATCACCCAAGCTCGCATTCCCATGGCGCCCGCACGGTACTTGGGCGAGAATTGGCATCTCCACTTGGCCACTGTCTGCCGTTCTTTGCTCACTCGTTCGCCCCTGTGCTGGTTGCGGCGAACATCGTGTGCTGTTTTCCCACCCTCACCAAACGAGCCTTGCCTGCTCTCGAGTCAACTGTGACTCCAATTTTGACGGAACTGACTTGTGCAATCGCTGCCGCCCGCGAACACAGTGCTGGGAATGCGGGCAAGCCGTCCAGTGTGACAAGTGCTGGTTGAATGCCGGATGGACGACGTATTCGCCGTTACGAAGCGTTGCACGAGTTTGACGCACGGACAGGTCCGGCGAGTATTCCTTGGGTGTGCCAAAAGTGTGTCGAGGTCGTGAGGCAGG